>JASUUH010000159.1:0-438961 GCA_030449925.1 Citropsis articulata
GGCGAACCCACGACCCCCATCCCCAACCCCCGAGGACCAAAGGCTATAGACCACCGGCCTCGGCGACTATTTCACGCGCTGCGCCGCTGGGTATTTCTTGCCATTTTCGTGCAGACCTCTGACCGTAGCCTCCCACTGGGCACACGAGGACCCTCGAAAAGACTGTACCCATTTCCGACGCCCAGAGACCCGAGCGCCTCCTCGGCCCCGCGGACCAAGGCTGCCAGCCCACGGCCTCGGCGACTATTTCCAACTGATGCGCCGCTTGGCATTTCATGCCATTTAGGGCAGGCATCAGACCGTAGCCTCCACTTTGGGCACGCGAGGACCCTCGAAAAGACTGTACCCATTTCGAGGACGAGCCCCAAACACTTGCTCCCCAGCCCCGCGGACCAAGGCCGCAGCCGCACCCCTCGGGGACTATTTCCCGCAGCTGCGCCGCTGGGCATTTCTTGCCATTTTAGGGCAGGCATCTGGCCGTAACTTCCAGGCACCACGAGGACCCTCGAATGGGCTGTACCGTTTCTCACGCCTACGGCCCCGACGCCTCCCGGCCCCCGGACCAAGGCTATAGCCCACCGGCCTCGGCGACTATTTCACGTGCTCTTGCGCTGGTCATTCTTGCCATTTAGGGCGGGCTTGGCCGTAGCCTCAGCTGGGCACCACGAGGACCTCGAAAAGACTGTACCCATTTCCAAGCGCCCGAGCCCGAACTTCCTCCCCGGCACCCGCGGACCAAAGGCTATAGCCACCCTCGGCGACTATTTCACGTGCTCGCGCTGGTCATTTCTTGCCATTTTAGGGCAGGCTTCGGACCGTAGCCTCCATGGGCACGAGGACCCTCGAAAAGACTGTACCTATTTCCGGCAGCCCGAACTTCCCTCCCAACGGACCCAGCGGACCAAGGCTATAGCCACAGCTCGGTGACTATTTCACCAGCTGCGCGCTGGGTATTTCTTGCCATTTAGGAAGGCCTCTGACCGTAGCACTTGCCCAGGCACGAGGACCCTCGAAAAGACTGTACCCATTTCCAACGCCCAGAGCCCCAGAACATCCCTCCCCAACCCCCGCGGACCAAAGGCTTTAGCCCACCGGCCTCGGTGACTATTTCACGCGCTGCGCCGCTGGGTATTTCTTGCCATTTTAGGGCAGGCCTCTGACCGTAGCCTCCCACTGGGCACGCGAGGACCCTCGAAAAAGGCATACCCATTCAGGGACGAGCCCTAAAGCACTGCTCCCAACCCCGCGGGCCAAAGGCTATAGCCCACGGCCTCGGGGACTATTTCCAGCAGCTGCGCGCTGGGCATTCTTGCCATTTAGGGCGGGCATCTGACCGTAGCTTCACTTGGGCACCGAGGACCCTCGAATAGACTGTACCCGTTTCGGCGCCCTGGGCCCGACGCCCTCCCAAGGCTTTAGACCACCGGCCTCGGCGACTATTTCACGCGATGCGCCGCTGGGCATTTCTTGCCATTTTAGGAAGGCCTCTGACCGTATCCTCCCACTGGGCACAGGGGCCTTCGAAAGCCTGCCATTTCGAGACCAGGCCCCGAACTTCCTCCCAACCCCCAGCGGACCAAGGCTATAGCCCACCAGCCTCGGTGACCATTTCACGCGCTGCGCAGCTGGGCATTTCTTGCCATTTTACCGCAGGCCTCTGACCGTAACCTCCGCTGGGCACGAGGACACTTTCGAAAAGGCACCCATTACGGCCGGGAACCCCGAACATCCCAACCCCGCGGACCAGGCTATAGACCACCGGCCTCGGCGACTATTTCAGCGCTCGCGCTGGTCATTTCTTGCCATTTAGGGCAGGCTTCGGCCGTAGCCTCCCAGCAGGCACACGAGGACCCTCGAAAAGACTGTACCTATTTCCGGCGCGAGCCCTAGAACTTCCTCCCAACCCCAGCGGACCAAAGGCTATAGCCCACGGCCTCGGTGACTATTTCACCGCTGCGCGCTGGGTATTTCTTGCCATTTAGTGCAGACTTCTGACCGTAGCCTCCCGCTTTGGGCACGAGGACCTCGAAAAGGCGTACTATTCCGGCCGAGCCCCAGAACTTCCTGCCCCAA
Source organism: Citropsis articulata (assembly GCA_030449925.1). Classification (NCBI taxonomy): domain Eukaryota; kingdom Viridiplantae; phylum Streptophyta; class Magnoliopsida; order Sapindales; family Rutaceae; genus Citropsis; species Citropsis articulata. The sequence continues at coordinate 2,074 of JASUUH010000159.1, forward strand.
CCCCGCGGACCAAGGCTATAGCCGGCCTCGGTGACTATTTCAACTGCGCCTACGCCTGGGTATTTCTTGCCATTTAGGAAGGCCTCGACCGGTAGCTTGCCCAGGCACCACGAGGACCCTCGAAAAGACTATGCCATTTCCAGCGCCTAGAGCCCCAGAACTTCCTCCCAGCCCCGGACCAAGGCTTTAGCCACCGGCCTCGGTGACTATTTCTGCAGCGCTGCGCGCTGGGCATTTCTTGCCATTTTAGGGCAGGCCTCGACGTAGCCTCCCAGGCGCGCGGACCCTCGAAAAATGTACCCATTTCCGAGGACGAGCCCCTAAACACGCTCCCAACCCCAGCGGACCAAGGCTATAGACCACCGGCCTCGGCGACTATTTCATGATCGCGCTGGGCATTTCTTGCCATTTAGGAAGGCCTCACGTATCCTCCCCTTTGGGCACACGAGGACCTTTCGAAAAGGCTGTACCCATTTCCGGCCCGAGACCCGACGCCTCCCAACCCCGCGGACCAAGGCTATAGCCCGGCCTCGGCGACTATTTCACTTGCGCTGGGCATTCTTGCCATTTAGGGCGAGCATCTGACGTAACTTCCCCAGGCACGAGGACCCTCGAAAAGGCATACCCATTTCCGGCGTCAGGCCCGAACTTCCCTCCCGGCCCCAGCGGACCAAAGTCTATAGCCCACCGGCCTCGGTGACTATTTCCGCCCTGCGCGGCTGGTATTTCTTGCCATTTAGGAAGGCCTCGACCGTAGCTTGCCCTGGGCACCGAGGACCCTCGAAAAGACTGCCATTTCCAGCGCCTAGGCCCCGAACTTCCCTCCCACCCCGCGGACCAGGCTTTAGCCCACCGGCCTCGGTGACTATTTCACGCTCCGCGCCGCTGGGCATTTCTTGCCATTTTAGGGCAGGCCTCGAGTAGCCTCCCACTTGGGCGCGAGGACCCTCGAAAAACTGTACCCATTTCCGAGGACGAGCCCCCAAACACCCTCCCCAGCCCCAGCGGACCAAGGCTATAGACCACCGGCCTCGGCGACTATTTCACCGCGATGCGCGCTGGGCATTTCTTGCCATTTTGGGAAGGCCTCGACCGTATCCTCCCCAGCTGCAGGGCGCTCGAAAGACTGTACCCATTTCCGACGCGAGACCAGGCGCCCTCCCGGCCCCGCGGACCAAGGCTATAGCCCACGGCCTCGGTGACTATTTCCGCAGCTGCGCGCTGGGCATTTCTGGCCACTTTAGGGCAGGCATCTGACCGTAGCTTCCCCAGGCACACGAGGACCCTCGAAAGACTGTACCCATTTCCGGCGTCCGAGCCCCAGAACTTCCCTCCCAACACCCGCGGACCGGGCTATAGCCCACCTCGGCCTCGGTGACTATTTCACCTGCGCGCTGGGTATTTCTTGCCATTTAGGAAGGCCTCGACCGTAGCCTCCCACTGGGCACCACGGCGACCCTCGAAAAGGCGTACCCATTTCCAACGCCCAGAGCCCCAGAACTTCCCTCCCCAACCCCCGCGGACCAAAGGCTATAGCCCACCGGCCTCGGCGACTATTTCACGTGCTGCGCCGCTGGTCATTTCTTGCCATTTTAGGGCAGGCTTCTGACCGTAGCCTCCCACTGGGCACACGAGGACCCTCGAAAAGACTGTACCTATTTCCGACGCCCAGAGCCCCAGAACTTCCCTCCCCAACCCCCGCGGACCAAAGGCTATAGCCCACCGGCCTCGGTGACTATTTCACGCGCTGCGCCGCTGGGTATTTCTTGCCATTTTAGGAAGGCCTCTGACCGTAGCCTGCCACTGGGCACACGAGGACCCTCGAAAAGACTGTACCCATTTCCAACGCCCAGAGCCCCAGAACTTCCCTCCCCAACCCCCGCGGACCAAAGGCTTTAGCCCACCGGCCTCGGCGACTATTTCACGTGCTGCGCCGCAGGGCATTTCTTACCATTTTAGGGCAGGCTTCTGACCGTAGCCTCAGCAGGCTGCAGGGCGCTCGAAAAGACTGTACCCATTTCCGGCGCCCGAGACCCGACGCCCTCCCGGCCCCGCGGACCCAAAGGCTATAGCCCACGGCCTCGGTGACTATTTCACGCTGCGCGCTGGGCATTTCTTGCCATTTAGGGCAGGCCTCGACCGTAGCCTCCCAGCACGCGAGGACCCTCGAAAAAGGCTGCCCATTTCAGGGACGGGCCCTAAACTGCTCCCCAACCCCAGCGGACCAAGGCTATAGACCACCGGCCTCGGCGACTATTTCCGCGATCGCGCTGGGCATTTCTTGCCATTTGGAAGGCCTCTGACCGTATCCTCCCCCAGGCACGAGGCGCTCGAAAAGACTGCCATTTCCGGCCCGAGACCGACGCCTCCCGGCCCCAGCGGACCAAAGGCTGCCCACCGGCCTCGGCGACTATTTCACGCGCTCGCCGCTGGGCATTTCTTGCCATTTTAGGCAGGCATCTGACCGTAGCTTCCCAGGCACCACGAGGACCCTCGAAAAGGCATGCCATTTCCGGCGTCGAGCGAACTTCCCTCCCCAACCCCGCGGACCAAAGGCTATAGCCCACCGGCCTCGGTGACTATTTCACGCCCTGCGCTGGTATTTCTTGCCATTTAGGAAGGCCTCGACCGTAGCTTGCCCCAGGCTACGAGGACCCTCGAAAAGACTGTACCCATTTCCAGCCTAGAGCCCCGAACTTCCCTCCCGGCCCCAGCGGACCAAGGCTTTGGCCCGCGGCCTCGGTGACTATTTCACAGCGCTGCGCCCGCTGGGCATTTCTTGCCATTTAGGGCGGGCCTCGACGTAGCCTCCCAGGCGCGAGGACCCTCGAAAGACTGTACCCATTTCAGGACGAGCCCTAAACCTGCTCCCCAACCCCCGCGGACCAAAGGCAATAGACCACCGGCCTCGGCGACTATTACACGCGATGCGCCGCTGGGCATTTCTTGCCATTTTGGGAAGGCCTCGGCCGTATCCTCCCACTTTGGGCTGCGAGGGCGCTCGAAAAGGCTGTACCCATTTCCGGCCCGGAGACCCGACGCCTCCCGCCCTCGCGGACCAAAGGCTATAGCCCACCGGCCTCGGCGACTATTTCACGCGCTGCGCCGCTGGGCATTTCTTGCCATTTTAGGGCAGGCATCTGACCGTAGCTTCCCACTGGGCACACGAGGACCCTCGAAAAGACTGTACCCATTTCCGACGTCCAGAGCCCCAGAACTTCCCTCCCCAACCCCCGCGGACCAAAGGCTATAGCCCACCGGCCTCGGTGACTATTTCACGCCCTGCGCCGCTGGGTATTTCTTGCCATTTTAGGAAGGCCTCTGACCGTAGCCTCCCACTGGGCACACGAGGACCCTCGAAAAGACTGTACCCATTTCCAACGCCCAGAGCCCCAGAACTTCCCTCCCCAACCCCCGCGGACCAAAGGCTATAGCCCACCGGCCTCGGCGACTATTTCACGTGCTGCGCCGCTGGTCATTTCTTGCCATTTTAGGGCAGGCTTCTGACCGTAGCCTCCCACTGGGCACACGAGGACCCTCGAAAAGACTGTACCTATTTCCGACGCCCAGAGCCCCAGAACTTCCCTCCCCAACCCCCGCGGACCAAAGGCTATAGCCCACCGGCCTCGGTGACTATTTCAGCTTGGGTATTTCTTGCCATTTTAGGAAGGCCTCTGACCGTAGCCTGCCACTGGGCACACGAGGACCCTCGAAAAGACTGTACCCATTTCCAACGCCCAGAGCCCCAGAACTTCCCTCCCCAACCCCCGCGGACCAAAGGCTTTAGCCCACCGGCCTCGGCGACTATTTCACGTGCTGCGCCGCAGGGCATTTCTTACCATTTTAGGGCAGGCTTCTGACCGTAGCCTCCCACTGGGCACACGAGGACCCTCGAAAAGACTGTACCTATTTCCGACGCCCAGAGCCCCAGAACTTCCCTTCCCAACCCCCGCGGACCAAAGGCTATAGCCCACCGGCCTCAGCGACCATTTCACTCGCTGCGCCGCTGGGCATTTCTTGCCATTTTAGGAAGGCCTCTGACCGTAGCCTGCCACTGGGCACACGAGGACCCTCGAAAAGACTGTACCCATTTCCAACGCCCAGGCCCGAACATCCTCCCGACCCCGCGGACCAAGGCTTTAGCCCACCGCCCTCGGTGACTATCTTCACCTGTGCGCGCTGGGTATTTCTTGCCATTTAGGCGGCCTCGGACCGTAGCCTCCCACTTGGGCGCGAGGTCCCTCGAAAAGACTGTACCCATTTCGGACGAGCCCTAAACTGCTCCCGACCCCAGCGGACCAAAAGGCTATGGCCACGGCCTCGGGGACTATTTCACTTCAGCTGCGCGCTGGGCATTTCTTGCCATTTAGGGCGGGCATCGACCGTAACTTCCCAGGGCACGAGGACCCTCGAAAACAACATGCCGTTTCGCGCCCTGAGCCCCAGGCGCCCCTCCCCGACCCCAGCGGACCAAGGCTATAGACCACCGGCCTCGGCGACTATTTCCTGCGATCGCCGCTGGGCATTTCTTGCCATTTAGGAAGGCCTATGACCGTATCCTCCCAGGCTGCAGAGGCCTCGAAAAGACTGTACCCATTTCCGAGACCAGGCCCCGAACTTCCTCCCAGCCCGGACCAGGCTATAGCCCACCAGCCTCGGTGACCATTTCGCGGCTGCGCGCTGGGCATTTCTTGCCATTTTAGCGCGGGCCTCGACCGTAGCATCCAGCTGAGCACGAGGACACTCGAAAAGGCTGTACCCATTTACGAGGCGAACCCCCGAACCCCCATCCCCAACCCCCGCGGACCAAAGGCTATAGACCACCGGCCTCGGCGACTATTTCACGCGCTGCGCCGCTGGTCATTTCTTGCCATTTTAGCGCAGGCCTCTGACCGTAGCCTCCCACTGGGCACACGAGGACACTCGAAAAGACTATGCCATTTCGAGGCGGAACCCCGAACCCCATCCCCGACCCCAGCGGACCAAGGCTATAGACCACCGGCCTCGGTGACTATTTCCGCAGCGCTGCGCCGCTGGGTATTTCTTGCCATTTTAGTGCAGGCTTCTGACCGTAGCCTCCCAGGCACCACGAGGACCCTCGAAAGGCCTACTATTTCCGACGCCCAGAGCCCCAGAACTTCCCTCCCCAACCCCCGCGGACCAAAGGCTATAGCCCACCGGCCTCGGTGACTATTTCACGCGCTGCGCCTCTGGGTATTTCTTGCCATTTTAGGAAGGCCTCTGACCGTAGCCTCCACAGGGCTACGAGGACCCTCGAAAAGCTGTACCCATTTCAGCAGGCCCCGAACTTCCCTCCCAGCCCCAGCGGACCAAGGCTTTGGCCCACCGCCCTCGGTGACTATTTCACCTTTCGCTGCGCGCTGGTATTTCTTGCCATTTAGGGCAGGCCTCTGGCCGTAGCCTCCCGGGCAGCGAGGACCCTCGAAAAGGCGTACCCATTTCGAGGACGAGCCCTAAACGCTTTGCTCCCCAGCGGACCGGGCTATAGCCCACCGGCCTCGGGGACTATTTCACGCGCTGCGCCGCTGGGCATTTCTTGCCATTTTAGGGCAGGCATCTGACCGTAGTTTCCCACTGGGCACACGAGGACCCTCGAAAAGACTGTACCCGTTTCTGACGCCTAGAGCCCCGAGCGCCTCGGCCCCGCGGACCAAAGGCTATAGACCACCGGCCTCGGCGACTATTTCACGATCGCGCTGGGCATTTCTTGCCATTTTAGGAAGGCCTATGACCGTATCCTCCCCTTTGGGCTGCGAGGGGCCTTCGAAAAGGCGTACCATTTCGAGACCCAGGCCCCGAACTTCCCTCCCCAGCCCCAGCGGACCAGGCTATAGCCCACCGGCCTCGGTGACTATTTCATGCGCTGCGCCGCTGGGTATTTCTTGCCATTTTAGTGCGAGCCTGTGACCGTAGCGTCCCACTTTGGGCACCGAGGACCCTCGAAAAGCGGTACCTATTTCAGCGCCCGAGCCCCGAACATCCTCCCCGGCCCCAGCGGACCAGGCTTTGGCCCACCGCCCTCGGTGACTATTTCCGCAGCTGCGCGCTGGGTATTTCTTGCCATTTTGGGCGAGGCCTCGACCGTAGCCTCCCCAGGCGCGAGGACCCTCGAAAAGCGTACCCATTTCCGAGACGGGCCCTAAACACTGCTCCCCAACCCCCGGACCAAGGCTATAGACCACCGGCCTCGGCGACTATTTCAGCGATCGCGCTGGGCATTTCTTGCCATTTAAGCGCGGGCCTCTGACCGTAGCCTCCCACTGGGCACGAGGACACTCGAAAAGGCATGTACCCATTACGTGGCCGGAACCCCGAACCCCATCCCAACCCCGCGGACCAAAGGCTATAGACCACGGCCTCGGCGACTATTTCCTGCACGCTCGCGCTGGTCATTTCTTGCCATTTTAGGCAGGCTTCTGACGTAGCCTCCCCGCTGGGCACACGAGGACCCTCGAAAGGCATACTATTTCCGATGCCCAGAGCCCCAGAACTTCCCTCCCCAACCCCCGCGGACCAAAGGCTATAGCCCACCGGCCTCGGTGACTATTTCACGCGCTGCGCCGCTGGGTATTTCTTGCCATTTTAGTGCAGGCTTCTGACCGTAGCCTCCCACTGGGCACACGAGGACCCTCGAAAAGACGGTACCTATTTCCGACGCCCAGAGCCCCAGAACATCCCTCCCCAACCCCCGCGGACCAAAGGCTATAGACCACCGGCCTCGGCGACTATTTCACGCGATGCGCCGCTGGGCATTTCTTGCCATTTTAGGAAGGCCTATGACCGTATCCTCCCCTTTGGGCTACGAGGACCCTCGAAAAGGACTGTACCCTATTCTGCGGCGAACCCCGAACCCCCATCCCCAACCCCCGCGGACCAAAGGCTATAGACCACCGGCCTCGGCGACTATTTCACGCGCTGCGCCGCTGGGCATTTCTTGCCATTTTAGGGCAGGCATCTGACCGTAGCTTCCCACTGGGCACACGAGGACCCTCGAAAAGACTGTACCCGTTTCTGACGCCTAGAGCCCCGAGCGCCTCCCGGCCCAGCGGACCAAAGGCTATAGACCACCGGCCTCGGCGACTATTTCGCACACTGCGCCGCTGGTCATTTCTTGCCATTTTAGGGCGGGCTTCTGACCGTAACCTCCCCCTGGGGACACGAGGTCCCTCGAAAAGGCGTACCTATTTCCGGCGCCCGGGCCCAGAACTTCCCCAACCCCCGCGGACCAAAGGCTATAGCCCACCGGCCTCGGTGACTATTTCACGCGCTGCGCCGCTGGGTATTTCTTGCCATTTTAGTGCAGGCTTCTGACCGTAGCCTCCCACTGGGCACACGAGGACCCTCGAAAAGACTGTACCTATTTCCGACGCCCAGAGCCCCAGAACTTCCCTCCCCAACCCCCGCGGACCAAAGGCTATAGCCCACCGGCCTCGGTGACTATTTCACGCGCTGCGCCTCTGGGTATTTCTTGCCATTTTAGGAAGGCCTCTGACCGTAGCCTGCCACTGGGCACACGAGGACCCTCGAAAAGACTGTACCCATTTCCAACGCCCAGAGCCCCAGAACTTCCCTCCCCAACCCCCGCGGACCAAAGGCTTTAGCCCACCGGCCTCGGTGACTATTTCCTGGCGCTCGCGCTGGGCATTCTTGCCATTTAGGGCAGGCCTCGGACCGTAGCCTCCCCCAGGCGCGAGGACCCTCGAAAAACTGTACCCATTTCCGGCGCGGGCCCCAGAACTTCCTCCCCGGCCCCGCGGACCAGGCTATAGCCCACCGGCCTCGGGGACTATTTCACCTTGCGCTGCGCGCTGGGCATTTCTTGCCATTTTAGGCGGGCATCTGACCGTAACTTCCCCAGGCACACGAGGACCCTCGAAAAGACTGTACCCATTTCTGACGCCTAGAGCCCCCGAACGCCCCTCCCCAACCCCTGCGGACCAAAGGCTATAGACCACCGGCCTCGGCGACTATTTCACGCGATGCGCCGCTGGGCATTTCTTGCCATTTTAGGAAGGCCTCTGACCGTAGCCTGCCACTGGGCACACGAGGACCCTCGAAAAGACTGTACCCATTTCCAACGCCCAGAGCCCCAGAACTTCCCTCCCCAACCCCCGCGGACCAAAGGCTATAGCCCACCGGCCTCGGCGACTATTTCACGTGCTGCGCCGCTGGTCATTTCTTGCCATTTTAGGGCAGGCTTCTGACCGTAGCCTCCCACTGGGCACACGAGGACCCTCGAAAAGACTGTACCTATTTCGGCGCGGGCCCCGGAACTTCCTCCCGGCCCCCGGACCAAGGCTATAGCCCACCGGCCTCGGTGACTATTTCGCAGCTGCGCGCTGGGTATTTCTTGCCATTTAGGAAGGCCTCGACCGTAGCCTCCCCACAGGCACCGAGGACCCTCGAAAGACTGCCATTTCCAGCGCCCGAGCCCCGGAACTTCCCTCCCATTCCCCGCGGACCAAAGGCTAGCCCGGCCTCGGCGACTATTTCACGTGCTGCGCGCTGGTCATTTCTTGCCATTTTAGGGCGGGCTTCGACCGTAGCCTCCCCTTGGGCACCGAGGACCCTCGAAAAGCGTACCTATTTCCGGCGCGAACCCCGAACTTCCCTCCCGGCCCCAGCGGACCAGGCTTTGGCCACCGGCCTCGGCGACTATTTCGCGCGCTGTGCCGCGGGGCATTTCTTACCATTTTAGGCGGGGCTTGGTAGCCTCCCCCAGGCTACGAGGACCCTCGAAAAGGCTGTACCTATTTCCGGCGAGCCCCAGAACTTCCCTGCCCAACCCCCGCGGACCAAAGGCTATAGCCCACCGGCCTCGGTGACTATTTCACGCTGCGCGCTGGGCATTTCTTGCCATTTAGGGCAGGCCTCTGGCCGTAGCCTCCCAGGCACGAGGACCCTCGAAAGACTGCCATTTCCGGCGAGACCCGACGCCCTCCCGGCCCCAGCGGACCAAAGGCTATAGCCCACCGGCCTCGGCGACTATTTCGCAGCTGCGCCGCTGGGCATTTCTTGCCATTATAGGGCAGGCATCTGACCGTAGCATCCCAGGCACCGAGGACCCTCGAAAAAGGCTGTACCCATTTCCGGCCCGAGCCCCGAACTTCCTCCCCGGCCCCCGGACCAAAGGCTATAGCCCACCGGCCTCGGTGACTATTTCACCTTGTGCGCGCTGGGTATTTCTTGCCATTTTAGTGAAGGCCTCTGACCGTAGCCTCCCAGGCTGCGAGGACCCTCGAAAAGACTGTACCCATTTCCAGCGCGAGCCCGGAACTTCCCTGACCCCAGCGGACCAACGGCTATAGCCCTCCGTCCTCGGCGACTATTTCACGTGCTGCGCCGCTGGTCATTTCTTGCCATTTTAGGGCAGGCTTCTGACCGTAGCCTCCCACTGGGCACACGAGGACCCTCGAAAGGCTGTACATATTTCCGACGCCCGAGCCCCAGACTTCCTCCCCGGCCCCAGCGGACCAAGGCTATAGCCCACGGCCTCGGTGACTATTTCCGCTGCGCCGCTGGGAATTTCTTGCCAGTTTAGGAAGGCCTCGGCCGTAGCCTGCCCTTTGGGCTACGAGGACCCTCGAAAAGCGCCCCATTTCCGCGCCCGAGCCCCGAACTTCCCTCCGGCCCAGCGGACCAAAGGCTTTAGCCCACCGGCCTCGGTGACCATTTCACGTGCTGCGCCGCTGGGCATTTCTTGCCATTTTAGCGCAGGCCTCTGACCGTAGTCTCCCACTGGGTACACGAGGACACTCGAAAAGACTGTACCCATTTCTGAGATCCAGAACCCCCGGACCCCCATCCCCAACCCCCGCGGACCAAAGGCTATAGACCACCGGCCTCGGCGACTATTTCACGCGATGCGCCGCTGGGTATTTCTTGCCATTTTAGGGCAGGCTTCTGACCGTAGCCTCCCACTGGGAACACGAGGACCCTCGAAAAGACTGTACCCATTTCCGGCGGCAGGCCCCGAAACACCTTCCCCGGCCCGCGGACCAAAGGCTGCCAGCCACGGCCTCGGCGACTATTTGTGGCGCTACGCGCTGGGCATTTCTTGCCATTTTAGGGCAGGCTTCTGACCGTAGCCTTCCCAGGCACGAGGACCCTCGAAAAGACGTGCCGATTTCCGGCGCCTCCCGGACCCCGTGGACCATAGGCTATAGCCCGCTGACCTCGGCGGCTACTTCTGCGCGCTGGGCATTTCTTGCCATTTTCGGGCAGGTCCTGACCGTGGCCTCCCCGACGCGAGGACCCTCGAAAAAACTGTCTGGAATTTCCGACACCCAGGCCCCGAAACCTCCCGGCCCCCGCGGGCCAAAGGCTATAGCCCGGCCAGCCTCGGTGAATATTTCCGTGCTGCGGCGCTGGGCATTTCTTGCCATTTAGTGCAGACCTCTGACCCGTAACCTCCCACTTTGGCGCAGGGACCCTCGAAAAAATGTACCCATTTCCGGCGCCCGGAGACCCGAGCGCCCCTCTGGCCCCAGCGGACCAAAGCCTATAGCCCACCGGCCTCGGCGACTATTTCACGCGATGCGCGCTGGGCATGTCTTGCCATTTTAGGCGGGCTTGACCGTAGCCTCCCCGCGCAGCGAGGACCCTCGAAAGGCTGTACCCATTTCCGGACGAGCCTAAACCTTCTCCCAACCCCAGCGGACCGAGGCTATAGCCCACCGGCCTCGGGGACTATTTCCTGCTGCGCGCTGGGCATTTCTTGCCATTTTAGGCAGGCATCGTACGTAGCTTCCAGCTGGGCACCGAGGACCCTCGAAAAGGCATGCCATTTCGGCCCTAGAGCCCCGGCCTCCCCGGCCCCGGACCCAGGCTATAGACCACCGGCCTCGGCGAGTATTTCACACGATGCGCCGCTGGGCATTTCTTGCCATTTTAGGGCAGGCTTCTGACCGTAGCCTCCCACTGGCCACACGAGGACCCTCGAAAAGACCGTACCGATTTCTGACGACCAGAGCCCCCGAAACCCCCTCCCCAACCCCCGCGGACCAAAGGCTATAGCCCACCGGCCTCGATGACTATTTCACGCGCTGCGCCGCTGGGCATTTCTTGTCATTTTGGGGCAGGCCTCTGACCGTAGCCTCCCACGGGGCACACGAGGACCCTCGAAAAGACTTTACCCATTTCCGACGCCCCTCCCCAACCCCCGCAGACCAAAGCCTATAGCCCACCGGCCTCGGCGACTATTTCACGCGATGCGCCGCTGGGCATGTCTTGCCATTTTAGGGCAGGCTTCTGACCGTAGCCTCCCACTGGGCACGCGAGGACCCTCGAAAAGACTGTACCCATTTCCGAGGACCAGAGCCCCTAAACCTTCTCCCCAACCCCCGCGGACCAAAGGCTATAGCCCACCGGCCTCGGGGACTATTTCACGCGCTGCGCCGCTGGGCATTTCTTGCCATTTTAGGGCAGGCATCTGACCGTAGCTTCCCACTGGGCACACGAGGACCCTCGAAAAGACTGTACCCATTTCTGACGCCTAGAGCCCCCGAACGCCCCTCCCCAACCCCCGCGGACCAAAGGCTATAGACCACCGGCCTCGGCGACTATTTCACGCGATGCGCCGCTGGGCATTTCTTGCCATTTTAGGGCAGGCTTCTGACCGTAGCCGCCCACTGGCCACACGAGGACCCTCGAAAAGACCGTACCGATTTCGGCGGCCGGGCCCGAAACCCCTCCCGGCCCCGCGGACCGAGGCTATAGCCCACCGGCCTCGATGACTATTTCACGCTGCGCGCTGGGCATTTCTTGTCATTTTGGGGCGGGGCCTCGACCGTAGCCTCCGCAGGGCACGAGGACCCTCGAAAAGACTTTACCCATTTCCGGCGCCCTCCCACCCCGCGGACCAGGCTATAGCCCACGGCCTCGGTGACTATTTCCGCGATCGCCGTTGGGCATGTCTTGGCAGTTTAGGGCTGGTTTATGACCGTAGTCTCCCACCCAGGCAGCGCGAGGACCCTCGAAAAGGCATGTACCCATTTCGAGGACGAGCCCTAAACCTTCTCCCCCAACCCCAGCGGACCGAGGCTATAGCCCACCGGCCTCGGGGACTATTTCCTCAGCGCTGCGCGCTGGGCATTGTTGCCATTTAGGGCAGGCATCTGACCGTAGCTTCCCGATGGGCACTGCGAGGACCCTCGAAAGGTGTACCCATTTCGGCGCCCTAGAGCCCCGAGCCCTCCCGGCCCCAGCGGACCAAAGGCTATAGACCACCGGCCTCGGCGACTATTTCCGCAGCGATCGCGCTGGGCATTTCTTGCCATTTTAGGGGCAGGCTTCTGACCGTAGCCTCCCAGCCACGAGGACCCTCGAAAGACGTACCGATTTCGGCGGAGAACCCCCGAAACCCCCTCCCCAACCCCCGCGGACCAAAGGCTATAGCCCACCGGCCTCGATGACTATTTCACGCGCTGCGACGCTGGGCATTTCATGCCATTTTAGTGCAGACCTCTGACCGTAGTCTCCCACTGGGCACACGAGGACCCTCGAAAAGACTGTACCCATTTCCGACGCCCAGAGACCCCGAACGCCCCTCCCGGCCCCGGACCGGCATAGCCAGCCTCGGCGACTATTTCACGCGATCGCGCTGGGCATGTCTTGCCATTTAGGGCAGGCTTCTGACCGTAGCCTCCCACCCAGCGCGAGGACCCTCGAAAAGGCTACCCATTTCGAGGACGAGCCCTAAACCTTCTCCCAACCCCGCGGACCAAAGGCTATAGCCCACCGGCCTCGGGGACTATTTCTGGCAGCTGCGCGCTGGGCATTTCTTGGCCATTTAGGGCGGGCATCTGACCGTAACTTCCCAGGCACCGAGGACCCTCGAAAAAGCTGTACCCATTCGGCGCCTAGAGCCCCGACGCCCCTCCCGACCCCAGCGGACCAAGGCTATAGACCACCGGCCTCGGCGGGTATTTCACCACGATGCGCGCTGGGTATTTCTTGCCATTTAGGGCAGGCTTCGACCGTAGCCTCCCACTGGCCACACGAGGACCCTCGAAAAGAACCGTGCCGATTTCGGCGACCAGGCCCCGAAACCCCTCCCCGGCCCCAGCGGACCAAGGCTATAGCCCACCGGCCTCGATGGCTATTTCCACGCTGCGCGCTGGGCATTTCTTGTCATTTTAGGGCGGGCCTCGACCGTAGCCTCCCCACAGGGCACGAGGACCCTCGAAAGACTTTACCATTTCGGCGCCTCCCAGGCCCCGCGGACCAAAGCCTATAGCCCGCGGCCTCGGCGACTATTTCACCTTGATCGCCGCTGGGCATGTCTTGCCATTTTAGGGCAGGCTTCTGACCGTAGCCTCCCCAGGCCGCGAGGACCCTCGAAAGACTGTACCCATTTCCGAGGACGAGCCTAAACCTTCTCCCCAGCCCCGGCGGACCCAAGGCTATAGCCACGGCCTCGGGGACTATTTCACTGCTGCGCCCGCATTCTTGCCATTTTAGGGCGGGCATCTGACCGTAGCTTCCGCGGGCACCGAGGACCCTCGAAAAGACTGTACCCATTTAGGCTAGATCCCCGAGCGACCCTCCCGGCCCCGCGGACCAAGGCTATAGACCACCGGCCTCGGCGACTATTTCACGCGATGCGCGCTGGGCATTTCTTGCCATTTTAGGGCGGGCTTCTGACCGTAACCGCCCGCCAGCCACACGAGGACCCTCGAAAGACCGTACCGATTCTACGGGCCCGAAACCCCTCTCCCAACCCGCGTACCAAAGGCTATAGCCCACCGGCCTCGATGACTATTTCACGCGCTGCGCCGCTGGGCATTTCTTGTCATTTTGGGGCAGGCCTCGGCCGTAGCCTCCCACAGGGCACGAGGACCCTCGAAAGACTTTACCCATTTCCGGCCCCTCCCAACCCCGCGGACCAAGGCTATAGCCCACGGCCTCGGTGACTATTTCACCGCGATCGCGCTGGGCATGTCTTGCCATTTTAGGGCAGGCTTGACCGTAGTCTCCCCAGGGCGCGAGGACCCTCGAAAAGACTGTGCCATTTCGAGGGACGAGCCTAAACCTTCTCCCCAACCCCGCGGACCAAGGCTAGCCCACCGGCCTCGGGGACTATTTCCGCCGCGCGCTGGGCATTGTTGCCATTTAGGGCGAGCATCGGACCGTAACTTCCCAATGGGCTGCGAGGACCCTCGAAAAGATTGTACCCATTTCGGCGCCTAGAGCCCCGACGCCTCCCCAGCCCCGCGGACCAGGCTATAGACCACGGCCTCGGCGACTATTTCACCGATGCGCGCTGGGCATTTCTTGCCATTTTAGGCGGAGCTTGACCGTAGCCGCCCAGCCACACCTCGAAAGACCGTACCGATTTCGGCGGAGGCCGAAAGCCCCTCCCCAGCGGACCGGCTATAGCCCACGGCCTCGATGACTATTTCACGCGCTGCGCCGCTGGGCATTTGTTGTCATTTTGGGGCGGGCCTCTGACCGTAGCCTCCACAGGGCACCGAGGACCCTCGAAAGACTTTACCCATTTCCGGCGCCCTCCCCAACCCCCGCGGACCAAAGGCTATAGCCCACCGGACTCGGTGACTATTTCCAGCGATGCGCCCGGCTGGGCATGTCTTGCCATTTAGGGCAGGCTTGACCGTAGTCTCCCCAGACGCGAGGACCCTCGAAAAGACTGTACCCATTTCCGAGGACCAGAGCCCCTAAACCTTCTCCCCAACCCCCGCGGACCAAAGGCTGTAGCCCACCGGCCTCGGGGACTATTTCACGCGCTGCGCCGCTGGGCATTTGTTGCCATTTTAGGGCAGGCATCTGACCGTAGCTTCCCAATGGGCACACGAGGACCCTCGAAAAGATTGTACCCATTTCTGACGCCTAGAGCCCCCGAACGCCCCTCCCCAACCCCCGCGGACCAAAGGCTATAGACCACCGGCCTCGGCGACTATTTCACGCGATGCGCCGCTGGGCATTTCTTGCCATTTTAGGGCAGGCTTCTGACCGTAGCCTCCAGCCGAGGACCCTCGAAAAGACCGTACCGTTCGGCGGCAGAACCCCGAAACCCCTCCCAGCCCCGCGGACCAAGGCTATAGCCCACGGCCTCGATGACTATTTCACGCTGCGGCGCTGGGCATTCATGCCATTTTAGTGGACCTCGTAGTAGTCTCCCCTTTGGGCTACGAGGACCCTCGAAAGACTGTACCCATTTCCGGCGCGAGACCCGAGCGCCCCTCCCGGCCCCGCGGACCAAAGCTATAGCCCCACCTCGGCGACTATTTCACGCGATGCGCCGCTGGGTATGTCTTGCCATTTTAGGGCAGGATTCTGACCGTAGCCTCCCACTGGGCACGCGAGGACCCTCGAATGACTGTACCCATTTCCGAGGACCAGAGCCCCTAAACCTTCTCCCCAACCCCCGCGGACCAAAG
The DNA here is from genome assembly GCA_030449925.1 of Citropsis articulata. Classification (NCBI taxonomy): domain Eukaryota; kingdom Viridiplantae; phylum Streptophyta; class Magnoliopsida; order Sapindales; family Rutaceae; genus Citropsis; species Citropsis articulata. The sequence goes on from JASUUH010000159.1 coordinate 17,493, forward strand.
GCTATAGCCCACCGGCCTCGGGGACTATTTCACGCGCTGCGCCGCTGGGCATTTCTTGCCATTTTAGGGCAGGCATCTGACCGTAGCTTCCCACTGGGCACACGAGGGCCCTCGAAAAGACTGTACCCATTTCTGACGCCTAGAGCCCCTGAGCGCCCCTCCCCAACCCCCGCGGACCAAAGGCTATAGACCACCGGCCTCGGCGACTATTTCACGCGATGCGCCGCTGGGCATTTCTTGCCATTTTAGGGCAGGCTTCTGACCGTAGCCTCCCACTGGCCACACGAGGACCCTCGAAAAGACCGTACCGATTTCTGACGACCAGAGCCCCCGAAACCCCCTCCCCAACCCCCGCGGACCAAAGGCTATAGCCCACCGGCCTCGATGACTATTTCACGCGCTGCGCCGCTGGGCATTTCTTGTCATTTTAGGGCAGGCCTCTGACCGTAGCCTCCCACGGGGCACACGAGGACCCTCGAAAAGACTTTACCCATTTCCGACGCCCCTCCCCAACCCCCGCAGACCAAAGGCTATAGCCCACCGGCCTCGGTGACAATTTCACGCGATTCGCCGCTGGGCATGTCTTGCCATTTTAGGGCAGGCTTCTGACCGTAGCCTCCCACTGGGCACGCGAGGACCCTCGAAAAGACTGTACCCATTTCCGAGGACCAGAGCCCCTAAACCTTCTCCCCAACCCCCGCGGACCAAAGGCTATAGCCCACCGGCCTCGGTGACAATTCACGCGCTGCGCCGCTGGGCATTTCTTGCCATTTTAGGGCAGGCATCTGACCGTAGCTTCCCACTGGCCACACGAGGACCCTCGAAAGCATGCCCATTTCTGGCGCCTAGAGCCCCGAGCGCCTCCCGGCCCCGGACCAGGCTATAGACCACCGGCCTCGGCGACTATTTCGCGATCTCGCTGGGCATTTCTTGCCATTTTAGGGCAGGCTTCTGACTGTAGCCTCCACAGGCCTACGAGGAACCTCGAAGAGCTGTACCCATTTCGGCGACCCAGCCCCCGATACCCCCTCCCCAACCCCCGCGGACCAAAGGCTATAGCCCACCGGCCTGGGCGCTATTTCACGTGTTGTGCCGCTGGGCATTTCTTGCCATTTTAGGGCTGGCTTCTGACCGTAGCCTCCCACTGGGCACACGAGGACCCTCGAAAAGACTGAACATATTTCCGACAACCAGAGCCTCCGAAACCCACTCCCCAATCCCGCGTACCAAAGGCTATAGCCCACCGGCCTCGGTGACTATTTCACGCGCTACGCCGCTGGGTATTTCTTGCCATTTTAAAGCAGGATTCTGACCATAGCCTCCCACTGGGCACACGAGGACTCTCGAAAAGACTGTACATATTTCCGACGACCAGAGCCCCCGAAACCCCCTCCCCAACCCCCGCGGACCAAAGGCTATAGCCCACCGGCCTCGGCAACTATTTCACGCGCTACGCCGCTGGACATTTCTTGCCATTTAAGGGCAGGCTTCTGACCGTAGCCTCCCACTCGCCACACGAGGACCCTCGAAAAGACTGTACCCATTTTCGATGACCGGAGCCCCCGAAACCCCTCGACCCCGGACCAAAGGCTATAGGCCACCGGCCTCGATGACTACTTCCGCTGCGCGCTGGGCATTTCTTGCCATTTAATAAGGCCTCGACCGTAGCCTCCAGGCACGAGGACCCTCGAAAGACTGTACCCATTTCCGGCGGCCAGGCCCCGAAACCCCTCCCAGCCCGCGGACCAAAGGCTATGGCGCTGGCCTCGGCGACTATTTCACCGCGCTGCGCCCGCTGGGCATATCTTGCAATTTTAGGGCAGGCTTGACGTAGCCTCCCAGGCACGCTGGGACCCTCGAATAGGCTGTACCCATTTCCGGCGACCAGGCCCTAAAGCCCCTCCCAACCCCGCGGACCAAATGCTATAGCCGCCGGCACAGGCGCCTATTTCCGCGCTGCGCGCGGGCATTTCTTGCCATTTTGGGGCGGGCTTGACCGTAGCCTCCCACTAGGCACCGAGGACCCTCGAAAAGACTGTACATATTTCCGGCGACGAGGCCCCAAACCCCTCCCAACCCCGCGGACCAAAGGCTATAGCCCACGGCCTCGGTGACTATTTCCGCAGCTCGCCGCTGGGCATTTCTTTCCATTTAGGGCGGGCATCGGCCGTAACCTCACCCAGGCTGCGAGGGCCCTCGAAGGCTGTGCCATTTCGTGCAGCCCCCGAACGCCCCTCCCCAACCCCCGCGGACCAAAATCTATAGCCCACCGGCCTGGGCACATATTTCACGCGCTGCGCCGCAGGGCATTTCTTGCCATTTTAGGGCAGGCCTCTGACCGTAGCCTCAAACGGCGCACACGAGGACCCTCGAAAAGACTTTACCCATTTCCGACGCCCCTCCCCACCCCCCGGAGACCAAAGGCTAGAGCCCACCGGCCTCGGCGACTACTTCACGCGCTGAGCCGCTGGGCATTTCTTGCCATTTTAGGCGAGCCACGACCGTGGCCTCGCCAGGCGCGAGGACCCTCGAAAAGACTGTACCCATTTCCGGCGGCCGGAACCCCGATACCCCCTCCCCCCCGGACCAAATGCTGCCGCCCCACGGCCATGGCGACTATTTCCGCGCTGCGCGCGAGGCATTTCTTGCGATTTTAGTGCGGGCCTCGGACCGTAGCCTCCAGTGGCCACCACGAGGAACCTCGAAAAGCTGTACCCATTTCCGGCGGACCGGAACCCCGATACCCCTCCCGGCCCCGGACCGATACTGCCAGCCCACGGCCTGGCGACTATTTCCTGTATTGCGCGCGCGGCATTTCTTACCATTTTAGGCGGGCTTCTGACCGTAGCCTCCCGGCTGGGCACCGAGGACCCTCGAAAGAATGTACATATTTCCGGCGGCCGAGCCCGAAACCCCTCCCGGCCCGCGAACCAAAGGCTATAGCCCACGGCCTCGGTGAATATTTCACGTCTTTCGCCGCTGAACATTTCTGGCCACTTTAGGGCGGTGTCGGCCGTAACTTCCCCCAGGGGACACGAGGGCCCTCGAAGCTGTACCCGTTTGAGCGAGAACCCCGACGCCCTCCCGGCCCAGCGGACCAAAATCTATAGCCCACCGCTCTCGGAGACTATTTCACGTGCTGTGCTGCTGTACATTTCTTGCAATTTTAGGGCAGTCTTCTAACCGTAGCCTCCCACTGGGCACACGAGGACCCTCGAAAAGACTGTACCCATTTCCGACGACCAGAGCCGAAACCCCTCCCAGCCCCAGCGGACCAAAGGCTATAACCCACCAGCGCCGGTGACTAATTCAGCGGCCGCGCTGGACAATTCTTGCCATTTTAGGGCAGGCTTCTGACCGTAGCCTCCCACTTTGGGCACCACGAGGACCCTCGAAAAGGCGTACCCATTTCGGCGACCAGAACCCCGATACCCCTCCCCGGCCCCGTGACCAAAGGCTATAGCCCACGGCCTCGGTGACTATTTGGTGGCGCTCGCCCTCGGTATTTCTTGCCATTTTAGGGCGGGCCTCGACGTAGCCTCCCCCAGTACCACGAGGACCCTCGAAAAGACTGTACCCATTTCGGACACCCAGAGCCCCCGAACGCCCCTCCCAAACCCCCGCGGACCAAAGGCTATAGCCCACCGGCCTCGGCGACTATTTCAAGCGCTGTGCCGCTGGGCATGTCTTGCCATTTTAGGGCAGGCTTTTGACCGTAGCCTCCCACGGGGTAAACGAGGACCCTCGAAAAGACTGTACCAATTTCCGACGACCAGAGCCCCCGAAACACGTTCCCAAACCCCCGCGGACCAAAGGCTATAGCCCACAGGCCTCGGCGACTATTTCACGCGGTGCGCCGCTAGGCATTTCTTGCCATTTTACGGCAGGCTCTGACCGTAGCCTCCCACTGGGCACGCGAAGACCCTCGAAAAGACTATACCCATTTCCGACGCAGGCCCCAGGCGCCCTCCCGGCCCCAGCGGGCCAAGGCTATAGCCCTCTGGCCTCGGTGACTATTTCACGCGCTATGCCGCTGGGCATTTCTTGTTATTTTAGGGCAGGCTTCTTGTAGCCTCCCAGGCCTGCAGACCCTCGAAAAGGACTGTACCCATTTCCGACACGGATCCCCGACGCCCTCCTCGGCCCCAGACCCAAGGCTATAGCCCACCGGCCTCGGCGACTATTTCACCGCTCGCTGGGCATTTCTTGCTATTTTAGGGCAGGCTTCTGACCGTAGCCTCCCCAGGTACGAGACTCTCAAAAGGCATGCCATTTCGGACACCCGACGCCCCTCCCGGCCCCGCGGACCAGGCTATAGCCCACCGGCCTCGGCGGACTATTTCCAGCTGCGCGCTGGGCATGTCTTGCCATTTTAGGGCAGGCTTTGACCGTAGCCTCCCCAGGCACGAGGACCCTCGAAAAGGCATGCCATTTCCGGCGGCAGGCCGAAACCCGTTCCCCAACCCCCGCGGACCAAAGGCTATAGCCCACAGGCCTCGGCGACTATTTGGCCTTCGCGCTGGGCATTTCTTGCCATTTCGGCAGGCTTCTGGCGTAGCCTCCCAGGCACACGAGGACCCTCGAAAGACCGTACCTCTTTCGGCGACGGGCCCCGAAACCCCTCCCGGCCCCGCGGACCAAAGGCTATAGTCCACCGGCCTCGGCGACTATTTGACGCGCAGCGCCGCTGGGGATTTCTTGTCATTTAAGGGCAGGCCAATGCCCGTAGCCTCCCACGGGGCACACGAGGACCCTCGAAAGGACTGTACCCATTTCCGGCCTCCCCAACCCCGCGGACCAAAGGCTATATCCCACGGCCTCGGCGACTATTTCACGCCCTGCGCGCTGGTATTTCTTGCCATTTAGGGCAGGCCTGACCGTAGCCTCCTTGGGCAAGCGAGGACCTTGAAAAGGCCGTACCCCTTTCGGCGGCGGGCCCCGAAACCCCTCCCCAACCCCGCGGACCAGGCTATAGCCCACGGCCTCGGCGACTATTTCCGCAGCGCTGCGGCCTGGGCATGTCTTGCCATTTTAGGGCAGGCTTTTGACCGTAGCCTCCCACGGGTACGAGGACCCTCGAAAGACTGTACCAATTTCCGGCGACCAGGCCCGAAACCGTTCCCGGCCCCAGCGGACCAGGCTATAGCCCACAGGCCTCGGTGACTATTTATTGGCGCTGCGCGCTGGGCATTTCTTACAATTTTACGGCGGGCTTCTGGTAGCCTCCCCAGGGCGCGAGACCTTGAAAAGACTGTACCCATTTCCGACACGCAGAGCCCCCGAACGCCCCTCCCCAACCCCCGCGGGCCAAAGGCTATAGCCCACCGGCCTCGGCGACTATTTCACGCGCTACGCCGCTGGGCATTTCTTGCTATTTTAGGGCAGGCTTCTGACCGTAGCCTCCCACTGGGCACGCGAAGACCCTCGAAAAGACTGTACCCATTTCCGACACCGAGCAGCGAGCGCCCTCCCCAACCCCCGGGCCAGGCTATAGCCCACCGGCCTCGGCGACTATTTCACAGCGCTTCGCGCTGGGCATTTCTTGCTATTTTAGGGCGGGCTTCGTAGTAGCCTCTCCAGGTACGAGGACTCTCGAAAATCTGTACCCATTTGACACCAGGCCCCGAGCGCCCTCCCAGACCCCGGCGGACCAGGCTATAGCCCACGGCCTCGGCGACTATTTCACCTTGTGCGCTGAGGGCATGTCTTGCCATTTTAGGGCAGGCTTTTGACGTAGCCTCCCATTGGGTACCGTGGACCCTCGAAAACTGTACCCATTTCCGGCGGCCGAGCCTTGAAACCGTTCCCCACCCCAGCGGACCAAAGGCTATAGCCCGAGCCTCGGCGACAATTTGTGGCTGCGCGCTGGGCATTTCTTGCACTTTACGGCGGGCTTCTGGCGTAGCCTCCCCAGGTACCGAGAACCCTCGTGAGACCGTACCCATTTCGATGACGAGCCGATAACCCCCTCCCCAACCCCCGCGGACCAAAGGCTATAGCCCACCGGCCTCAGCGACTATTTCACGCGCTGTGCGGCAGGGCATGTCTTGCCATTTTAGGGCAGGCTTCTGTTCGTAGCCTCCCACTGGGCACGCGAGGACCCTCGAAAAGACTGTACGCATTTCCGACGACAAGAGCCCCCTAAACCCCCTCCCCAACCCCCGCGGACCAAAAGCTATAGCCCACCGGCCTCGGTGACTATTTCACGCGCTGCGCCGCTAGGCATTTCTTGCCATTTTAAGGCAGGCTTCTGATCGTAGCCTCCCACTGGGCACCCGAGGACCCTCAAAAGGCATGCCCATTTCCGGCGACGAGCCCTAAACCCCCTCCCCAACCCCCGCGGACCAAAGGCTATAGCCCACCGGCCTCGGCGAATATTTCACACGCTGCGCCGCTGGACATGTCTTCTCATTTTAGGGTAGGCTTCTGACCGTAGCCTCCGACTGGGCACACGAGGACCCTCGAAAAGACTGTACCCATTTCCGACGACCAGAGCCCCAGAAACACCTCCCCAACCCCCGCGGACAAAAGGCTATAGCCCACCGGCCTCGGCGACTATTTGACGCGCTGCGCCGCTGGGAATTTCTTGCCATTTTAGGGCAGGCTTCTGACCGTAGCCTCCCACTGGGCACACGAGGACCCTCGTAAAGACTGTACCCATTTCCGACGACCAAAGCCCCCGAAACCCCCTCCCCAACCCCCGCGGACCAAAGGCTATAGGCCACCGGCCTCAGTGACTATTTCCCGCGCTCCGCCGCTGGGCATTTCTTACTATTTTAGGGCGGGGCCTCGGCGTAGCCTCCCCAGGCACCACGAGGACCCTTGAAAGACTGTACCCATTTCCGGCGCCCAAAACCCCGAACGCCTCCCGGCCCAGCGGACCAAAGGCTGCGGCCTCGGCGACTATTTCACGTGCTGCGCCGCTGGGCATGTCTTGCCATTTTAGGGCAGGCTTCTGACCGTAGCCTCCCACTGGGCACACGAGGACCCTCGAAAAGACTGTACCCATTTCCGACGACCAGAGCCCCCGAAACACCTACCCCAACCCCCGCGGACCAAAGGCTATAGCCCACCGGCCTCGGCGACTATTTGTTGGCGCTGCGCGCTTGGCATTTCTTGCCATTTTAGGCGAGCTTCTGACCGTAGCCTCCGCAGGCTACGAGGACCCTCGTAAGGCGTAGCCATTTTCGATGACGAGCCCCGAAACCCCCTCCCCAACCCCCGCGGACCAAAGGCTATAGCCCACCGGCCTCGGTGACTATTTCCCGCGCTGCGCCGCTGGGCATTTCTTGCTATTTTAGGGCAGGCCTCTGACGTAGCCTCCCACTGGGCACACGAGGACCCTCGAAAAGACTGTACCCATTTCCGACGCCCAAAGCCCCCGAACGCCCCTCCCCCACCCCCGCGGACCAAAGGCTATAGCCCACCGGCCTCGGCGACTATTTCACGTGCTGCGCCGCTGGGCATGTCTTGCCATTTTAGGGCAGGCTTCTGACCGTAGCCTCCCACTGGGCACACGAGGACCCTCGAAAAGACTGTACCCATTTCCGATGACAAGAGCCCCCTAAATCCCCTCCCCAACCCCCGCGGACCAAAAGCTATAGCCCACCGGCCTCGGTGACTATTTCACGCGCTGCGCCGCTGGTTTTTCTTGCCATTTTAGGGCAGCCTTCTGACCGTAGCCTCCCACTGGGCACAAGTGGGCCCTCGAAAAGACTGTACCCTTTTTCGATGGCCCTAAACCCCTCCCGGCCCCAGCGGACCAAAGGCTATAGCCCACCGGCCTCGGTGACTATTTCACGCGCTGCGCCGCTGGGCATTTCTTGCCATTTTAGGGCAGGCCCTGACCGTAGCCTCCCACTGGGCACGCGAGGACCCTCGAAAAGACTGTACCCATTTCCGACACCCAGAGCCCCCGAACGCCCCTTCTGAACCCCCGCGGGCCAAAGGCTATAGCCCACCGTCCTCGGCGACTATTTCACGTGCTGCGCCGCTGGGCATGTCTTACCATTTTAGGGCAGGCTTCTGTTCGTAGCCTCCCACTGGGCACGCGAGGACCCTCGAAAAAACATGCCATTTCCGGCGGACGAGCCCCTAAACCCCTCGACCCCCGCGGACCAAAAGCTATAGCCCACCGGCCTCGGTGACTATTTCACGCGCTGCGCCGCTGGGCATTTCTTGCCATTTTAGGGCAGGCTTCTGATCGTAGCCTCCCACTGGGCACCCGAGGACCCTCGAAAAGACTGTACCCATTTCCGACGACCAGAGCACCCTAAACCCCCTCCCCAACCCCCGCGGACCAAAGGCTATAGCCCACCGGCCTCGGCGACTATTTCACGCGCTGCGCCGCTGGACATTTCTTCTCATTTTAGGGTAGGCTTCTGACCGTAGCCTCCGACTGGGCACACGAGGACCCTCGAAAAGACTGTACCCATTTCCGACGACCAGAGCCCCCGAAACACCTTCCCCAACCCCCGCGGACAAAAGGCTATAGCCCACCGGCCTCGGCGACTATTGTGGCAGCTGCGTCGCTCCAGCATTCTTGCCATTTTAGGCGAGCTTCTGGCCGTAGCCTCCCCTGAGGCACGAGGACCCTCGTAAAGACTGTACCATTTTCGATGACGGGCCCGAAACCCCTCCCAGCCCCAGCGGACCAAAGGCTATAGCTCACCGGCCTTGGTGACTATTTCCAGCTGCGCCCGGGCATTTCTTGCTATTTTGGGCGGGCCCCGGCGTAGCCTCCCATTGGGCACACGAGGACCCTCGTAAAGTCTGTACCCATTTCCGATGACCAGAGCCCCCTAAACCCCCTCCCCAACCCCCGCGGACCAAAGGCTATAGCCCACCGGCCTCGGCGACTACTTCACGCGCTGCGCCGCTGGACATTTCTTCTCATTTTAGGGTAGGCTTCTGACCGTAGCCTCCGGCCCAGGCACGAGGACCCTCGAAAAGACTGTACCATTTACGACGACCAGAGCCCCCGAAACACCTTCCCCAACCCCCGCGGACAAAGGCTATAGCCCACCGGCCTCGGCGACTATTCGACGCGCGTCGCAGCATTCTTGCCATTTAGGGCAGGCTTCTGCCGTAGCCTCCCACAGGGCACTGCGAGACCCTCGTAAACTGTACCCATTTTCGATGACGAGCCGAAACCCCTCCCGACCCCAGCGGACCCTAAGGCTATAGCCACCGGCCTCGGTGACTATTTCACGCTGTGCGGCTGGGCATTTCTTACCATTTAGGGCAGGCTTCTGATCGTAGCCTCCCCTTTGGGCAGGACCCTCAGCTGTACCCATTTCCGGACGGCCGAGGCCCTAAACCCCTCCCAGCCCCTTGGACCAAGGCTATAGCCCACCGGCCTCGGCGACTACTTCCGCGCTGCGCGCAGGGCATTCTTCTCATTTTAGGGTAGGCTTCGGCCGTAGCCTCCGGCCCAGGCACGAGGACCCTCGAAAAGTCTGTACCTATTTCCGACGACCAGAGCCCCCGAAACACCTTCCCCAACCCCGCGGACGAAAGGCTATAGCCCACTGGCCTCGGCGACTATTGTGGCAGCTGCGTCGCGCATTTCTTGCCATTTTAGGCGAGCTTCTGACCGTAGCCTCCCACTGGGCACGAGGACCCTCGTAAAGGCATGCCATTTTCGATGACCGAGCCCCGAAACCCCTCCCCAACCCCAGCGGACCTAAGGCTATAGCCACCGGCCTCGGTGACTATTTCCTGCGCTCGAGCTGGGCATTTCTTGCCATTTTAGGGCGAGGCCACTGACCGTAGCCTCCCCGGGCACGCGAGGACCCTCGAAAGACTGTACCCGGTTCCGACACAGGCCCGAAACACCTTGACCCCGCGGACAAGGCTATAGCCCACCGGCCTCGGCGACTATTTGTGGCGCTGCGTCGCTTGGCATTCTTGCCATTTGAGAGCTTCTGACCGTAGCCTCAGCTGGGCACCACGAGGACCCTCGTAAAGCATGCCATTTTCGATGACGAGCCCCGAAACCCCTCCCGCGGACCAAGGCTATAGCCCACGGCCTTAGTGACTATTTCCGGCGACTGCGCGGCTGGGCATTCTTGCTATTTTAGGGCAGGCCTCGGCGTAGCCTCACCCAGGCACCTCGTAAAGGCTGTACCATTTCCGATGACGAGCCCCTAAACCCCCTCCCCGCGGACCTAAGGCTATAGCCACGGCCTCGGTGACTATTTCACGCGCTGCGCGGCTGGGCATTTCTTGCCATTTTAGGGGCGGGCCACGCCGTAGCCTCCAGCAGGCGCCCGGAACCCTCGAAAAGCATGCCCAGTTCCGACACCCAGGCCCCAGACTCCCTCCCCAGCCCCGCGGACCAAAGGCTATAGCCACCAGGCTCGGCGACTATTTCCATGTGTGCGGCTGGGCATGTCTTGCCATTTTAGGGCAGGCTTACATTCGTAGCCTCCCCAGCGCGCGAGGACCCTCGAAAAGACTGTACCCATTTCCGCCCGACCGAGGCCCTAAGCCTCCCGGCCCAGCGGACCAAAAGCTGCCCACCGGCCTCGGTGACTATTTCCAGCAGCTGCGCGGCTGGGCATTCTTACCATTTTAGGGCGGGCTTGATCGTAGCCTCCACTGGGCACCGAGGGACCCTCAAAGACTGTACCCATTTCGGCGACGAGCCCTAAACCCCTCCCAACCCCGCGGACCAAAGGCTATGGCCACGGCCTCGGCGGCTACTTCAGCGCTGCGCTGGACATTTCTTCTCATTTTAGGGTAGGCTTCTGACGTAGCCTCCGGCCCAGGCACGAGGACCCTCGAAAAGACTGTACCCATTTCCGACAACCAGAGCCCCCGAAACACCTTCCCCAACCCCCGTGGAACAAAGGCTATAGCCCACCGGCCTCGGCGATTATTTGACGTGCTGCGCCGCTTAGCATTTCTTGCCATTTTAGGGCGACTTCTGCCGTAGCCTCCCACCCAGGCTACGAGGACCCTCGTAAAGGACTGTACCATTTTCGATGACGAGGCCCCAGCCCTCCCGACCCCCGCGGACCAAGGCTATATACCACGGCCTTGGTGACTATTTCCAGCTGCGCGGCTGGGCATTTCTTGCTATTTTAGGGCAGGCCTCGGCGTAGCCTCCAGGCCTCGAGACCCTCGTAAAGGCTTTACCCATTTCCGATGACGAGCCCCTAAGCCCCTCCCAACCCCAGCGGACCTAGGCTATAGCCCACCGGCCTCGGTGACTATTTCACGCTGCGCAGCTGGGCATTCTTACCATTTAGGGCGGGCTTGATCGTAGCCTCCCCTTTGGGCACCGAGGGACCCTCGAAAAGACTGTACCCATTTCCGACGACCAGAGCCCCTAAACCCCCTCCCCAACCCCCGCGGACCAAAGGCTATAGCCCACCGGCCTCGGCGACTACTTCACGCGCTGCGCCGCTGGACATTTCTTCTCATTTTAGGGTAGGCTTCTGACCGTAGCCTCCGACTGGGCACACGAGGACCCTCGAAAAGACTGTACCCATTTCCGACGACCAGAGCCCCCGAAACACCTTCCCCAACCCCCGCGGACAAAAGGCTATAGCCCACCGGCCTCGGCGACTATTTGACGCGCTGCGCCGCTTGGCATTTCTTGCCATTTTAGGGCAGGCTTCTGACCGTAGCCTCCCACTGGGCACACGAGGACCCTCGTAAAGACTGTACCCATTTCCGACGCCCGAAGCCCCCGAACGCCCCTCCCCAACCCCCGCGGACCAAAGGCTATAGGCCACCGGCCTCGGCGACTATTTCACGCGCTGCGCTGCTGGACATTTCTTGCCATTTTAGGGCAGGCTTCTGTAGCCTCCCGCGGGCACACGAGACCCTCGTAAAGCTGTACCCATTCCGGCGACCAAAGCCCGAAACCCCTCCCGGCCCGCGGACCAGGCTATAGGCCACGGCCTCGGTGACTATTTCCTGCGCGCTGGGCATTTCTTACTATTTTAGGGCAGGCCTCCGACATAGCCTCCCACTGGGCACACGAGGACCCTTGAAAAGACTGTACCCATTTCCGACGCCCAAAGCCCCCGAACGCCCCTCCCCAACCCACGCGGACCAAAGCCTATAGCCCACCGGACTCGGCGACTATTTCACGTGCAGCGCCGCTGGGCATGTCTTGCGAGTTTAGGGCAGGCTTCTGACCCGTAGCCTCCCAGGCACGAGGCCTCGAAAAGGCTGTACCCATTTCCGATGACAAGAGCCCTAAATCCCTCCCGGCCCAGCGGACCAGCTATAGCCACGGCCTCGGTGACTATTTCGCAGCGCTGCGCGCTGGTTTTCTTGCCATATTAGGGCAGCCTTCTGACCGTAGCCTCCCACATGGCACACGAGGACCCTCGAAAAGACTGTACCCATTTCCGACACCCAGAGCCCCCGAACTCCCCTCCCCAACCCCCGCGGACCAAAGGCTATAGCCCACCAGGCTCGGCGACTATTTCCTTGTGTTGTGCCGCTGGGTATATCTTGCCATTTTAGGGCGAGCTTACTGTTCGTAACCTCCCAGCCCAGGCGCGAGGACCCTCAAAAGGCTGCCATTTCCGACCACGAGCCCTAAACCCCTCTCCCAGCCCCGGACCCAAAAGCTATAGCCCACCGGCCTCGGTGACTATTTCACCAGCTGCGCGCTGAGCATTTCTTGCCATTTTAGGGCAGGCTTGATCGTAGCCTCCACTTTGGGCACGAGGACCATCGTAAAGGCTGTACCCATTTTCGATGAGCCCCGAAAACCCTCCCAACCCCAGCGGACCAGGCTATAGCCCACCGGCCTCGGTGACTATTTCACCTTGTTCCGCTAGGCATTTCTTGCCATTTTAGGGCGGGCTTCTGACGTAGCCTCCCTTGGGTACACGAGGACCCTCGTAAGGCGTATCCATTTCGATGACGAACCCGAAACCCCTCCCAAGCGCGCACCAAGGCTATGGGCCACGGCCTCGATGACTATTTCAGCGCTGCGCTGGGCATTTCTTGCTATTTTAGGGCGGGCCTCGGCGTAGCCTCCCACTTTGGGCACCACGAGGACCCTCAAAAGGCTGTACCCATTTCCGGCGCCCACCCCAGGCGCCTCCCGGCCCCCAGCGGACCAAAGGCTATAGCCCACCGGCCTCGGTGACTATTTCACCTGCGCGCTAGGTATTTCTTGCCATTTAGGGCGGGCTTCTGCCGTAGCCTCACTGGGCACCACGAGGGCCCTCGAAAAGCTGTGCCCATTTTCGTGACGAGGCCCCTAAACCCCTCCCAACCCCAGCGGACCAGGCTATACCCACGGCCTCGGTGACTATTTCCTGCAGCTGCGCGCTGAGCATTTCTTGCCATTTTAGGGCAGGCTTGGCCGTAGCCTCCCACTGGGCACAAGGGCCCTCGAAAAAAGTACCCATTTCCGACACAGGCCCCGAGCGCCCTCCCAACCCCCGCGGACCAAAGGCTATAGCCCACCGGCCTCGGCAACTATTCCACGCGCTGCGCTGCTGGACATTTCTTGCCATTTTAGGGCAGGCGTCTGACCGTAGCCTCCCACTGGGCACACGAGGACCCTCGTAAAGACTGTACCCATTTCCGACGACCAAAGCCCCCGAAACCCCCTCCCCAACCCCCGCGGACCAAAGGCTATAGGCCACCGGCCTCAGTGACTATTTCCCGCGCTGCGCCGCTGGGCATTTCTTACTATTTTAGGGCAGGCCTCCGACATAGCCTCCCACTGGGCACACGAGGACCCTTGAAAAGACTGTACCCATTTCCGACGCCCAAAGCCCCCGAACGCCCCTCCCCAACCCTCGCGGACCAAAGCCTATAGCCCACCGGACTCGGCGACTATTTCACGTGCTGCGCCGCTGGGCATGTCTTGCCATTTTAGGGCAGGCTTCTGACCGTAGCCTCCCACTGGGCACACGAGGAGCCTCGAAAAGACTGTACCCATTTCCGATGACAAGAGCCCCCTAAATCCCCTCCCCAACCCCCGCGGACCAAAAGCTATAGCCCACCGGCCTCGGTGACTATTTCACGCGCTGCGCCGCTGGTTTTTCTTGCCATTTTAGGGCAGCCTTCTGACCGTAGCCTCCCACATGGCACACGAGGACCCTCGAAAAGACTGTACCCATTTCCGACACCCAGAGCCCCCGAACTCCCCTCCCGGCCCGCGGACCAAAAGGCTATAGCCCACCGGGCTCGGCGACTATTTCCTGCAGCGTGCCGCTGGGTATGTCTTGCCATTTAGGCAGGCTGTTCGTAGCCTCAGCTGGGCGCGAGACCCTCAAAAACTGTACCCATTTCCGACCACGAGCCCTAAACCCCTCCCAACCCCGCGGACCAAAGCTATAGCCCACGGCCTCGGTGACTATTTCACCTTGTCTTGCGCTGAGCATTTCTTGCCATTTTAGGGCAGGCTTCTGATCGTAGCCTCCCCTTTGGGCACCGAGGACCATCGTAAAAGTGTACCATTTCGATGACAGGCCCGAAAACCCCTCCCAGCCCCGGACCAAAGGCTATAGCCCACGGCCTCGGTGACTATTTCAGCGCTGTTCGCTAGGCATTTCTTGCCATTTTAGGGCGAGCTTCTGACCGTAACCTCCAGCAGGTACCACGAGGACCCTCGTAAAAGGATATCCATTTCGATGACGGGAACCCCGAAACCCCTCCCGACCAACGCGCACCAGGCTATAGGCCACGGCCTCGATGACTATTTCAGCGCTGCGCTGGGCATTTCTTGCTATTTTAGGGCAGGCCTCTGGCGTAGCCTCCCACTTTGGGCACGAGGACCCTCAAAAGGCATGCCATTTCCGGCGCCCACGGCCCCGACGCCTCCCAGCCCCGGACCAAAGGCTATAGCCACCGGCCTCGGTGACTATTTCAGCTGCGCGCTAGGTATTTCTTGCCATTTAGGGCAGGCTTCGTAGTAACCTCCCAGGGCACAGAGGCCTCGAAAAGACTGTACCCATTTTCGACGGCCAGGCCCCCTAAACCCCTCCCGACCCCAGCGGACCAGGCTATACCCACGGCCTCGGTGACTATTTCACCGCTGCGCGCTAGGCATTTCTTGCCATTTTAGGCGGCTTACGTGTAAGCCTCACTGGGCACAAGGGCCCTCGAAAAAGGCGTGCCATTTCCGACACAGGCCCCGACGCCCCTCCCAGCCCCGCGGACCAGGCTATAGCCCACCGGCCTCGGCAACTATTCCAGCGCTTTGCTGCTGGACATTCTTGCCATTTTAGGGCGGCGTCGACCGTCGCCTCCCCCACTGCGAGGACCCTCGTAAAGTACCCATTTCCGATGGCCGAACCCCGAAACCCCTCCCCGACCAGCGGACCAAGGCTATGGGCCACCGGCCTCGATGAATATTTCTGCGGCTGCGCTGGGCATTTCTTGCTATTTTAGGGACAGGCCTCGGCGTAGCCTCCCCTTTGGGTACGAGGACCCTCGAAAAAGCTGTACCCATTTCCGGCCCACAGCCCCGACGCCCTCCCGGCCCCAGCGGACCGAAGGCTATAGCCCACCGGCCTCGGCGACTATTTCACGTCTTTGCGCTGGCGCATGTCTTGCCATTTAGGGCGAGCTTGACCGTAGCCTCCCACCAGGCCGCGAGGACCCTCGAAATATTGTACCCATTTCCGACAAAGAGCCCTAAACCCCTCCCGGCCCAGCGGACCAGCTCTGGCCACCGGCCTCGGTGGCTATTTCCGCAGCTGCGCCGAGGCATTTCTTGCCATTTTAAGGCGGGCTTCGACCGTAGCCTCCCCAGGCTACGAGGGCCCTAGAAAAGCTGCCATTGCGGCGACCAGGCCCTAAAGCCCCTCCCCGGCCCAGCGGACCAAGGCTATAGCCCACGGCCTCGGTGACTATTTCACGTGCTGCGCGCTGAGCATGTCTTGCCATTTCGGCGGGGCTTGACCGTAGCCTCCCACTGGGCGCGAGGACCCTCGAAAAGACTGTACCCATTTCCGGCGACAGAGCCCCCTAAGCCCCCCAGCCCCAGCGGACCAGCTATAGCCACGGCCTTGGTGACTATTTCACGCGCTGCGCGCTAGGCATTTCTTGCCATTTTAGGCGAGCTTGAGTAGCCTCCCCAGGCACCGAGGGCCCTCGAAAAGACTGTACCCATTTACGGCGACGGGCCCTAACCTCCCAACCCCAGCGGACCAAAAGGCTATAGCCCGGCCTCGGTGACTATTTCACGCCTGCGCTGCTAGGCATTTTGCCATTTTAGGCAGGCTTGACCGTAGCCTCCCACCCAGGCACCGAGGGCCCTCGAAAAACTGTACCCATTTTCGTGACCGAGCCCCTAAGCCCCTCCCGACCCAGCGGACCAAAGGCTATAGCCCACCGGCCTCGGTGACTATTTCAGCTCTTGTGCGCTGGGCATTTCTTGCCATTTAGGGCGGGGCCACGCCGTAGCCTCACTTGGGCACCGAGGACCCTCGAAAAAACTGCACCCATTTCCGACAGGCCCCGGCCTTGACCCAGCGGACCAAAGGCTATAGCCCACCGGCCTCGGCGACTATTTCACGCGCTGCGCCGCTGGACATTTCTTGCCATTTCAGGGCAGGCTTCTGACCGTAGCCTCCCACTGGGCACACGAGGACCCTCGTAAACACTGTACCCATTTCCGATGACCAGAGCCCTCGAAACCCCCTCCCCAACCCCCGCGGACCAAAGGCTATAGCGCACCGGCCTCGGCGACTATTTCACGCGCTGCGCCGCTGGGCATTTATTGCCATTTTAGGGCAGGCCCTGACCGTAGCCTCCCACTGGGCACGCGAGGACCCTCGAAAAGACTGTACGCATTTCCGACACCCAGAGCCCCCGAACGCCCCTCCCCAACCCCCTCGGACCAAAGGCTATTGCCCACCGGCCTCGGCGACTATTTCACGCGCTGCGCCGCTGGACATTTCTTCTCATTTTAGGGCAGGCTTATGACCGTAACCTCCCACTGGGCACGCGAGGACCCTCGAAAAGACTGTACCCATTTCAAACACCCCAGGCCCCGAGCGCCTCCCCCCCAGCGGACCAGGGCTGGCCCACGGGTTGGCGACTATTTCCAGCTGCGCTGGGTATTTCTATCTATTTTAGGGCGGGCCTCTGACCGTAGCCTCAGCCCAGGCACGAGGACCCTCGAATAGGCTGTACCCATATCCGGCGAGGCCCCGAAACCCCTCCCCGGCCCCGCGGACCAAAGGCTATATCCCACCGGCCTCGGCGACTATTTCACGCGCGCCGCCGCTGGGCATTCTTGTCATTTTAGGGCAGGCCTCGGCCTGTAGCCTCCCCAGGCACCAGGCACCCTCGAAAAGGCTGTACCCATTTCGGCGCCAGGCCCCAGGCGCTCCTCCACAGCCCCTCGGACCAAGGCTATAGCCCACGGCCTCGGCAACTATTTCCGCAGCTGCGCGATGGGCATTCTTGCCATTTAGGGCAGGCCCTGACCGTAGCCTCCCAGAGCGCGAGGACCCTCGAAAGACTGTGCCATTTCCGACATCGAGCCCCGAGCGCCTCCCAACCCCCGCGGACCAAAGGCTATAGCCCACCGGCCTCGGCAACTATTTCACCCAGCGCTGCGCGCTGGACATGTCTTGCCATTTTAGGGCGAGCTTGACCGTAGCCTCCAGGTACGCTGGGACCCTCGAAAAGACTGTACCCATTTTCGACGACCAGAGCCCCCTAAACCCCCTCCCCAACCCCCGCGGACCAAAGGCTATAGCCCACCGGCCTCGGCAACTATTTCACGCGCTGCGCCGCTGGACATTTCTTGCCATTTTAGGGCAGGCTTCTTACCGTAGCCTCCCACTGGGTACACGACGACCCTCGTAAAGACTGTACCCATTTCCGATGACCAGAGCCCCCGAAACCCCCTCCCCAACCCCCGCGGACCAAAGGCTATAGCCCACCGGCCTCGGTGACTATTTCCCGCGCTGCGCCACTGGGTATTTCTTGCTATTTTAGGGCAGGCCTCTGACCGTAGCCTCCCACTGGGCACACGAGGACCCTCGAAAAGACTGTGCCATTTCCGGCCCCGAGCGCCCTCGGCCCCGCGGACCAAAGGCTATAGCCCACCGGCCTCGGCGACTATTTCAGCTGCGCGCTGGGCATTTCTTGCCATTTTAGGCAGGCCTGACCGTAGCCTCCCACTGGGCACGCGAGGACCCTCGAAAAGGCTGTACCCATTTCCGACACCCAGGCCGAGCGCCTTCCCCGGACCCCAGCGGACCAAGGCTATAGCCCACCGGCCTCGGCGACTATATCCTGTGCTGCGCGCTGGACATTTCTTGCCATTTAGGGCAGGCTTCTGTTGTAGCCTCCCACTGGGCACCACGAGGACCTCGTAAAGACTATACCCATTTCCGATGACGAGCCCCCAAAACCCCTCCCAGCCCCGCGGACCGGCTATAGCCCACGGCCTCGGTGACTATTTCCGCTGCTGGGTATTTCTTGCTATTTTAGGGCAGGCCTCGACCGTAGCCTCCTTGGGCACACTGGGACCCTCGAAAGACTGTACCCATTTCCGATGCGAGCCCCGAGCGCCCTCTCCAGCCCCAGCGGACCAGGCTATAGCCCACCGGCCTCGGTGACTATTTCCAGCCTGCGCGCTGGGTATTTCTTGCTATTTTAGGGCAGGCCTCGTGGTAGCCTCCCCACTGGGCACGAGGACCCTCGAAAAGGCTGTGCCATTTCCGGCGCCCAGGCCTCCCCCCCAGCGGACCAGGCTACAGCCGCGGCCTCGGTGACTATTTCCAGCGCTGCGCGCTGAGTATTTCTTGCTATTTTAGGGCAGGCCTCGGCCGTAGCCTCCCAGGCACCACGAGGACCCTCGAAAGACTGTACCATTTCCGGCCTTGGCAGGCCCGACGCCCCTCCCGGCCCCCGGACCAAGGCTATAGCCCACGGCCTCGGTGACTATTTCACGCACTGGGTGGCTGGGCAGTTCTCGCCATTTTAGGGCGGGCTTCTGACCGTAGCCTCCCACTTGGTGCAGGGACCTCGAAAGACTGTGCCATTTTCGTGACGGCCAGGCCCAAACCACCTCCCCGGCCCCGTGGACAAAGGCTATAGCCCACGGCCTCGGTGGACTATTTCGCGCTGCCGCTGGTCATTTCTTTGCTTTTTAGGGCAGGCCCTGACCGTAGCCTCCCCGTGGGCACGCGAGGACCCTCGAAAAGGCTGTACCCATTTCCGACACCCGAGCCCCCGAACGCCCTTCCCCACCCCCCGCGGACTAAGGCTATAGCCCACCGGCCTCGGCGACTATTTCCGCAGCTGCTGCGCTGGGTATTTCTTGCTATTTTAGGGCAGGCCTCAGTGTAGCCTCAGCTGGGCGAGGACCCTCGAAAAGACTGTACCCATTTCCGATGCCCAGAGCCCCCGAAACCCCCGCCCCAACCCCCGCGGACCAAAGGCTATAGCCCACCGGCCTCGGTGACTATTTCCCGCGCTGCGCCGCTGGGTATTTCTTGCTATTTTAGGGCAGGCCTCTGACCGTAGCCTCCCACTGGGCACACGAGGACCCTCGAAAAGAGCCACCCATTTCCGGCCTTGAGCCCCAGGCGCCCCTCCCAGGCCCAGCGGACCAAAGGCTATAGCCCACCGGCCTCGGTGACTATTTCACGCACTGCGTCGCTGGGCAATTCTCGCCATTTTAGGGCAGGCTTCTGACCATAGCCTCCCACTGGGTACTCGAGGACCCTCGAAAAGACTGTACCCATTTTCAACGACCAGAGCCCCCTAAACCCCCACCCCAACCCCCGCGGACCAAAGGCTATAGCCCACCGGCCTTGGTGACTATTTCGCGGCTCTGCGGCAGCTGGGCATTCTTGCCATTTTAGGCGGGCTTGACCGTAGCCTCCCCAGGCACCGAGGACCCTCGAAAAGGCTGTACCCATTTCCGGCGCCCGGGCCCCAGAATGCCTCCCGGCCCCAGCGGACTAAGGCTATAGCCCACCGGCCTCGGCGACTATTTCCTGCGCTGCGCGCTGGACATTTCTTGCCATTTTAGGGCAGGCTTGACCGTAGCCTCAGCTGGGCACCACGAGGACTCTCGTAAAGACTGTACCCATTTCGATGACGAGCCCCGAAACCCCTCCCACCCCCAGCGGACCAAGGCTATACCCCACCGGCCTCGGCTACTATTTCGCAGCTGCGCGCTGGGCATTTTGCCATTTAGGGTGGGCCCTGACCCGTAGCCTCAGCTGAGTGCGAGACCCTCGAAAAGACTGTACCCATTTCCGACGCGAGCTTCGAGCGCCCTCCCGGCCCAGCGGACCAAAGGCTATAGCCCACCGTCCTCGGCGACTATTTCATGCGCTGCGCCACTGGACATTTCTTGGTATTTTAGTGCAGGCTTCTGACCGTAGCCTCCCACTGGGCACCGAGACCCTCGTAAGACTGCCATTTCCGATGACGGGCCCGAAACCCCTCCCGACCCCGCGGACCAAGGCTATAGGCCACGAGGCCTCGGTGACTATTTCCGCTGCGCGCTGGGCATTTCTTGCTATTTTAGGGCAGGCCTCTGGCGTAGTCTCCCAGCTGGACACCGAGGACCCTCGAAAGACTGTACCAATTTCCGACAGGCCCAGGCGCCCCTCCCCAGCCCCCGGACTAAAGGCTATAGCCCACCGTCCTCGGCGGACTATTTCAGGCTGCGCGCTGGACATTTCTTGGAATTTTAGGGCAGGTTTGTTGTAGCCTCTCACTTGGGCTACGAGGACTCTCGTAAAAGGCATGCCATTTCCGATGGCAGGCCCGAAACCCCTCCCGACCCCCGCGGACCAAAGGCTATAGCCTCTGGGCCTCGGCGACTATTTCCGCGCTGCGCGCTGGGCATTTATTGCCAATTTGGGAAGGCCTGACCGTAGCCTCCCAGCTGCCGCGAGGACCCTCGAAAAAGACTGTACCCATTTCCGACACGCAGGCCCCGAGCGCCCCTCCCAGCCCCGGACCGAGGCTATAGCCCACCGTTCTCGGCAACTATTTCACGCGCTGCGCCGCTGAACATTTCTTGGCATTTTAGGGCAGGCTTCTGACCGTAGCCTCCCACTGGGCACAAGAGGACCCTCATAAAGACTGTACCCATTTCCGATGACCAGAGCCCCCGAAACCCCCTCCCCAACCCCCGCGGACCAAAGGCTATAGGCCACAGGCCTCAGTGACTATTTCCCGCGCTGCGCCGCTGGGCATTTCTTGCTATTTTAGGGCAGGCCTCTGGCCGTAGTCTCCCACTGGACACACGAGGACCCTCGAAAAGACTGTACCAATTTCCGACACCCAGGCCCCGACGCCTCCCGGCCCGCGGACTAAAAGGCCCACCGTCCTCGGCGACTATTTCACAGGCTGCGCGCTGGACATTCTTGGCATTTTAGGGCGGGCTTCTGGCCGTAGCCTCCCACCCAGGCACCACGAGACCCTCGTAAAGGCATGCCATTTCCGATTACAGGCCGAAACCCCTCCCGGCCGCGGACCAAAGGCTATAGGCCACAGGCCTCAGTGACTATTTCCCGCGCTGCGCCGCTGGGCATTTCTTGCTATTTTAGGGCAGGCCTCTGGCCGTAGTCTCCCACTGGACACACGAGGACCCTCGAAAAGACTGTACCAATTTCCGACACCCAGAGCCCCCGAACGCCCCTCCCCAACCCCCGCGGACTAAAGGCTATAGCCCACCGTCCTCGGCGACTATTTCACGGGCTGCGCCGCTGGACATTTCTTGGAATTTTAGGGCAGGTTTCTGACTGTAGCCTCTCACTGGGCACACGAGGACTCTCGTAAAGACTGTACCCATTTCCGATGACCAGAGCCCCCGAAACCCCCTCCCCAACCCCCGCGGACCAAAGGCTATAGCCTACCGGCCTCGGCGACTATTTCACGCGCTGCGCCGCTGGGCATTTATTGCCATTTTAGGGAAGGCCCTGACCGTAGCCTCCCACTGGGCACGCGAGGACCCTCGAAAAGACTGTACCCATTTCCGACACCCAGAGCCCCCGAACGCCCCTCCCCAACCCCCGCGGACCAAAGGCTATAGCCCACCGTCCTCGGCAACTATTTCACGCGCTGCGCCGCTGAACATTTCTTGGCATTTTAGGGCAGGCTTCTGACCGTAGCCTCCCACTGGGCACAAGAGGACCCTCATAAAGACTGTACCCATTTCCGATGACCAGAGCCGCCGAAACCCCCTCCCCAACCCCCGCGGACCAAAGGCTATAGCCCACCGGCCTCAGTGACAATTTCACGCGCTGTGCCGCTGGGCATTTCTTGCCATTTTGGGGCAGGCCTCTCACCGTAGCCTCCCACTTGGCACACGAGGATCCTCGAAAAGACCGTACCCATTTCCGACGACCAGAGCCCCCGAAACCCCCGCCCCAACCCCCGCGGACCAAAGGCTATAGCCCACCGGCCTCAGCGACTATTTCACGCGCTGCGCCGCTGGGCATGTCTTGCCATTTTAGGGCAGGCTTCTGACCGTAGCCTCCCACTGGGCACGCGAGGACCCTCGAAAAGGCTGTACCAATTTCCGGCGACCGAGCCGAAACCCCTCCCATCCCCGTGGACAAGGCTATAGCCCACGGCCTCATTGACTATTTCGCGCCCGCGCGCTGGGCATTGTTGCCATTTGGGCGGGCCTCGACCGTAGCCTCCCTGGGCACACAGGACCCTCGAAAAATGTACCCATTTCCGGCGCCCGGAACCCCGAGCGCCCCTCGGCCCATGCGGACCAAAGGCTATAGCCCACTGGCCTCGGCGACCGTTTCACCTTGCTGCGCTGGCCATTGCTTGCCATTTAAGGCAAGCCTCGACCGTAGCCTCCCGGCTGGGCACCGAGGACCCTCGAAAGAATGTACCCATTTTCGGCGACCGAGCCCTAAACCCCTCCCAGCCCGGGGACCAAAGGCTATAGCCCACCGGCCTCGGTGACTATTTCACTGTGTGTCTGCTGGGCATTTCTTGCAATTTTAGGGCGGGCTTACGAGCGTAGGCTCCCAGGCACCACGAGGACCCTCGAAAAGACTGTACCCATTTTCGATGACCAGCCCATAAACCCCCTCCCGACCCCGCGGACCAAAGGCTATAGCCCACGGCCTCGGTGACTATTTCACGCCTTTGCTGCTGGGCATTTTTGCCATTTTAGGGCGGGCCTCTCACCGTAGCCTCCCAGGCTGAGGACCCTCGAAAGACTGTACCCATTTCCGACGACAGGCCGCGAAACCCCGCTGACCCCGCGGACCAATGGTTATAGCCCACCGGCCTCAGTGACTATTTCACGCGCTGTGCCGCTGGGCATTTCTTGCCATTTTGGGGCAGGCCTCTAACCGTAGCCTCCCACTGGGAACACGAGGACCATAGAATAGACTGTACCCATTTCGGACGCCAGGCCCCGACGCCCCAACCCCAGCGGACCAGGCTATAGCCCACCACGGCCTCGGCGACTATTTCCAGCGGCAGCTGCGCTGGGCATTTCTTGCCATTTTAGGGCAGGCCCTGAACGTAGCCTCCCACTGGGCACGCGAGGACCCTCGAAAAGACTGTACCCATTTTCGATGACCAGAGCCCCCTAAAGCCCCTCCCCGACCCCCGCGGACCAAAGGCTATAGCCCACCGGCCTCAGTGACTATTTCACGCACTGCGCTGCTGGGCATTTTTTGCCATTTTAGGGCAGGCCTCTCACCGTAGCCTCCCACTGGGTACACGAGGACCCTCGAAAAGACTGTACCCATTTCCGACGACCAGAACCGCCGAAACCCCCGCCCCAACCCCCGCGGACCAAAGGCTATAGCCCACCGGCCTCAGTAACTATTTCACGCGCTGTGCCGCTGGGCATTTCTTGCCATTTTGGGGCAGGCCTCTAACCGTAGCCTCCCACTGGGCACACGAGGACCCTCGAAAAGACTGTACCCATTTCCGACGAGCCGCGAAACCCCGACCCAGCGGACCAAAGGCTATAGCCCACCGGCCTCAGTGACTATTTCACGCGCTGTGCCGCTGGGCATTTCTTGCCATTTTGGGGCAGGCCTCTCACCGTAGCCTCCCACTGGGCACACGAGGACCCTCGAAAAGACTGTACCCATTTCCGACGACCAGAGCCCCCGAAACCCCCGCCCCAACCCCCGCGGACCAAAGGCTATAGCCCACCGGCCTCGGTGACTATTTCACGCGCTGCGCCGCTGGGCATGTCTTGCCATTTTAGGGTAGGCTTCTGACCGTAGCCTCCCACTAGGCACACGAGGACCCTCGAAAAGACTGTACCCATTTCTGACGACCAGAGCCCCCGAAACACCTTCCCCAACCCCCGCGGACCAAAGGCTATAGCCCACCGGCCTCGGCGACTATTTGACGCACTGCGCCGCTGGGCATTTCTTGCTATTTTAGGACAGGCTTCTGACCGTAGCCTCCCACTGGGCACACGAGGACCCTCGAAAAGGCTATGCCGTTTCCGATGACGGGCCGAAACCCCTCCCAACCCCAGCGGACCAAGGCTATAATCCACGGCCTCGGTGACTATTTCCGCTGCGCGCTGGGCATTTCTTGTCATTTAGGGCAGGCCTCTAACCGTAGCCTCACGGGGCACGAAGACCCTCAAAAGACTGTACCCATTTCGGCGGAACCCCAGACCCCCTTCGGCCCTCGCGGACCAAAGGCTATAGCCCACCGGCCTCGGCGACTATTTGACGCAATGCGCCGCTGGGCATTTCTTGCTATTTTAGGAAAGGCTTCTGACCGTAGCCTCCCACTGGGCACACGAGGACCCTCGAAAAGACTGTACCGTTTCTGATGACCAGAGCCCCCGAAACCCCCTCCCCAACCCTCGCGGACCAAAGGTTATCACAAACCGGCCTCAGTGACTATTTCCCGCGCTGCGCCGCTGGGCATTTCTTGTCATTTTAGGGCAGGCCTCTAACCGTAGCCT
The DNA here is from genome assembly GCA_030449925.1 of Citropsis articulata. NCBI lineage: Eukaryota > Viridiplantae > Streptophyta > Magnoliopsida > Sapindales > Rutaceae > Citropsis > Citropsis articulata. The sequence goes on from JASUUH010000159.1 coordinate 42,379, forward strand.
CCCACGGGGCACACGAAGACCCTCAAAAAGACTGTACCCATTTCTGACACCCAGAACCCCCGAACGCCGCTCCCCAACCCCCGCGGACCAAAGGCTATAGCCCACCGGCCTCGGCGACTAATTCACGCGCTGCGCCGCTGGGCATTTCTTGCCATTTAAAGCGGTACGACCGTAGCCTCCCCTTTGGGCACGAGGACCCTTGAAAGGCTGTACCCATTTCCGGCGACAGGCCCGAAATCCCCTCCCCAACCCCCGCGGACCAAAGGCTATAGCCCACCGGCCTCGGCGACTATTTCATGCGCTGCGCCGCTGGGCATTTCTTGCCATTTTAGGGCAGGCCCTGACCGTAGCCTCCCACTGGGCACGCGAGGACCCTCGAAAAGACTGTACTCATTTCCGACGACCAGAGCCCCCGAAATCCCCTCCCTAACCCCCGCGGACCAAAGGCTATAGCCCACCGGCCTCGGCGACTATTTCACGCGCTGCGCCGCTGGGCATTTCTTGCCATTTTAGGGCAGGCCCTGACCGTAGCCTCCCACTGGGCACACGAGGACCCTTGAAAAGACTGTACCCATTTCCGACGACCAGAGCCCCCGAAATCCCCTCCCTAACCCCCGCGGACCAAAGGCTATAGCCCACCGGCCTCGGCGACTATTTCACGCGCTGCGCCGATGGGCATTTCTTGCCATTTTAGGGCAGGCCCTGACCGTAGCCTCCCACTGGGCACGCGAGGACCCTCGAAAAGACTGTACCCATTTCCGACGACCAGAGCCCCCGAAACCCCCTCCCCAACCCCCGCGGACCAAAGGCTATAGCCCACCGGCCTCAGTGACTATTTCCCGCGCTGCGCCGCTGGGCATTTCTTGTCATTTTAGGGCAGGCCTCTAACCGTAGCCTCCCACGGGGCACACGAAGACCCTAAAAAGGCATGCCCATTTCCGGCGCCCTCCCAACCCCGCAGAGCAAAGGCTATAGCCCACCGGCCTCGGCGGCTATTTCACGCTGCGCGCTGGGCATTTCTTGCCATTTAGGGCAGGCCCTGACGTAGCCTCCCACTGAGCGCGAGGACCCTCGAAAGACTATGCCATTTCCGACACCAGGCCCGACGCCCTCCCCAGCCCCCGCGGGCCAGGCTATAGCCCCGGCCTCGGCGGCGACTATTTCCTTGTAGCTGCTGGACATTTTTCTTGCCATTTTAGGGCGGGCTTCTGACCGTAGCCTCCCACTGGTCTCACGAGGACCCTCGAAAAGACTGTACCCGGACGCCCAGGCCCCGAAACCCCTCCCCGACCCCAGCGGACCAAGGCTATAGCCCACCGGCCTCGGTGACTATTTCCGCCTTTGCGCTGAGCATTTCTTCATTTTAAGGCGGGGCTTCTGAGCGTAGCCTCCCGCAGGCTACGAGGACCCTCGAAAGGCGTACTCATTTCGGTGACAGAACCCCTAAACCCCTCCCAACCCCCCGGACCAGGCTATAGCCCACCGGCCTCAGTGACTACTTCACGCGCGGCGCGGCTGGGCATATTTTGACATTTTAGGGTTGGCCTCTCACCGTAGCCTCCCACTGGTCACACGAGGACCCTCGAAAAGGCATGCCATTTCCACAGCAGGCCCGAGCCCCGCCCCGACCCCGCGGACCAAGGCTATAGCCACCGGCCTCGGTGACAATTTCACCTTCTTGCGCGCTGAGCATTTCTTGTCATTTAAAGGGCGGCCTCGACGCCTCCCACTAGGTACACTAGGAACCTCGAAAAGACTGTACCCATTGCGACTCCCAGGCCCCGAGGCGCCTCCCGACCCCGACCAAGGCTATAGCCCACCGGCCTCGGTGACTATTTCCCAGGCTGCACCGCTGGGCATTTCTTGCCATTTTAGGGCGGGCCTCTGACCGTAGCCTCCCGCATGGTACGAGGACCCTCAGACTGTACCATTACCCGGCGCCCAGGCCCCGAGCGCCCCTCCAACCCCGTGGACCAAGGCTATAGACCACCCGGCCTCGGCGACTATTTCACCTGCGCGCTGGGCATTTCTTGCCATTTAGGGGCAGGCCTCGTAGCCTCCCACTAGGTACGAGGACCCTCGAAAAGACTGTACCCATTTGGACGCCGAGCCCCGACGCCCTCCCCAACCCCGTGGACCAGGCTATAGCCCACCGGCCTCGGTGACTATTTCACAGCTGCGCCGCTATGCATGTCTTGCCATTTTAGGGCAACCTTCTGAGCCTACTGCCCAGGCACGAGGACCCTCAAAAGGCATGCCCATTTCCGGACGGCGGGCCCTAAACCCCTCCCGGCCCCGCGGACCAAAGGCTATAGCCACCGGCCTCGGTGACTATTTCACCAGCTGCGCGCTGGGCATTCTTGCCATTTTAGGGTAGGCTTGGACCCTAACAGCCTCCCGGTGGGCACACTAGGACCCTTGAAAGACTGTACCCATTTTAGGCGACCAGGCCCCTAAAACCCTCCCCGGCCCCGCGGACCAGCCTATAACCCACGGCCTCGGTGACTATTTCCTGTGGCTGCGCTGGGCATTTTGCAATTTTAGGCGGGCCTCGGCCGTAGCCTCCCAGGCACCACGAGGACCCTCAAAATCTGTGCCAATTTTCGACGAGCCCTAAACCCCCTCCCGGCCCGCGGACCAGGCTATAGCCCACGGCCTCGGTGAATATTTCAGCTGCGCTTGGGTATTTCTTGCCATTTTAGGGCGAGGCTTACGACGTAGCCTCACAGGCACCACGAGGACCCTCACAAGGCTGCTCATTTTTCGGACGAGCCCCCTAAAACCCTCCATGACCCCAGCGGACCCAAAAGGCTATAGCCCACGGCGGTGACTATTTCACCTGCGCTGCTAGGCATTTTGCCATTTTAGGGCAGCCTCTCACCATAGTCTCCACCCAGGCTGCGAGGACCCTCGAAAAGACTGTACCCATTTCCGACGACCAGAGCCCCCGAAACCCTCGCCCCAACCCCCGCGGACCAAAGCCTATAGCCCACCGGCCTCGGCGACTATTTGACGCGCTGCGCCGCTGGGCATTTCTTGCTATTTTAGGACAGGCTTCTGACCGTAGCCTCCCACTGGGCACACGAGGACCCTCGAAAAGACTGTACCCGTTTCCGGCAGGCGAGCCCAGGCCCCGAATCCCCTCCCAGCCCACGGACCCAGGCTATAGCCCCACCGGCCTCGGTGACTATTTCCGCTGCGTGAGCGCATTTCTTGTCATTTTAGGGCAGGCCTCTAACCGTAGCCTCCCACAGGGCACACAGACCACAAAAAAGCTGTACCCATTTCCGTGACCCTCCCCAACCCCCCATGACCAAAGGCTATAGCCCACGGCCTCGGCGACTATTTCACCTTGTCGCGCGCTGGGCATTTCTTGCCATTTTAGGGCAGGCCCTGACCGTAGCCTCCCCTTTGAGCTGCGGACCCTCGAAAAGACTGTACCCATTTCCGACACCCAGGCCCCAGGCGCCTCCCGGCCCCGGCGGGCCAGGCTATAGCCCACCCGGCCTCGGCGACTATTTCACGCAGCTGCAGCCGCTGGACATTTCTTGCCATTTTAGGGGCTTCTGACCGTAAGCCTCAGCCAGGCTCACGAGGACCCTCGAAAAGAGCCTGCCCATTTGGACGCCCGGACCCCGAAACCCCTCCCAGCCCCAGCGGACCAAGGCTATAGCCCACGGCCTCGGTGACTTCTTCCGCCTTCTGCGCCAGGCATTTCTTACCATTTTAGGGCAGGCTTCTGAACGTAGCCTCCCACTGGGCACACGAGGACCCTCGAAAGACTGTACTCATTTTCGACGACCAGAACCCCCTAAAACCCCTCCCCAACCCCCGCGGACCAAAGGCTATAGCCCACCGGCCTCAGTGACTATTTCACGCGCTGCGCTGCTGGGCATTTTTTGCCATTTAGGGTGAGCCTCTCACGTAGCCTCCCACTGGTCACCACGAGGACCTCGAAAGCTGTGCCCATTTCCGACAACAGGCCCAGAAACCCCGCCCCAACCCCAGCGGACCAAGGCTATAGCCCACGGCCTCGGTGACAATTTCACAGCGCTGCGCTGGGCATTTCTTGTCATTTGAGGCGGGCCTCGACGTAACCTCCCACTAGGTACACTAGGAACCTCGAAAACACTGTACCCATTGCCGGCGCTTGAGCCCCGACGCCTCCCCGACCCCGACCAAAGGCTGGCCACCGGCCTCGGTGACTATTTCCCGCGCTGCGCCGCTGGGCATTTCTTGCCATTTAGGGCAGGCCTCTGACCGTAGCCTCCGCTGGGTACGAGGACCCTCAAAAATGTACCCATTGCCGGCCCCGGGCCCCAAAGCCTCCCCAATCCCCGTGGACCAAAGGCTATAGACCACCGGCCTCGGCGACTATTTCACAGCTGCGCTGGGCATTTCTTGCCATTTTAGGGCAGGCCTCCGGTAGTAGCCTCCCACTAGGTACCACGAGGACCCTCGAAAAGGCCATGCCATTTCGGACGCCCAGGCCCCGAGCGCCCTCCCCAACCCCGTGGACCGAGCTATAGCCCACCGGCCTCGGTGACTATTTCGCAGCGCTGCGCCACTAGGCATGTCTTGCCATTTAGGGCAACCGGCGTAGCCTACCGCTTGGGCACGAGGACCCTCAAAACTGTGCCATTTCGGGCGGCCATGGGCCCCTAAACCCCCTCCCCAACCCCCGCGGACCAAAGGCTATAGCCCACCGGCCTCGGTGACTATTTCACGCGCTGCGCCGCTGGGCATTTCTTGCCATTTTAGGGTAGGCTTCGGACCCTAGCCTCCCAGTGGGCACACTAGGACCCTTGAAAAGACTGTGCCATTTTGAGCGGCAGGCCCTAAACCCCTCCCCAACCCCAGCGGACCGGCTTTATAACCCACCGGCCTCGGTGACTATTTCCTGTGCTGCGCGGGGCATTTTTGCAATTTTAGGGCGGGCCTCTGGCCAGCCTCCCATGGGCACGAGGACCCTCAAAAAGGCTGCCAATTTTCGATGACCCAGGCCCCTAAGCCCCTCCCATTGCGGACCAAAGGCTATAGCCCACCGGCCTCGATGAATATTTCACGCGCTGCGCTGGCAGGTATTTCTTGCCATTTAGGGCGAGCTTACGAGCGTAGCCTCCCCAGGCACGAGGACCCTCTAAAGACTGTACTCATTTTCGACGACCAGAGGCCCCTAAAACCCCTCCCCAACCCCCGCGGACCAAAGGCTATAGCCCACCGACATCAGGGTCTATTTCACTTTTGCCATTTTAGGGCAGGCCCTCACCCTAGCCTCCCACTGGGCACACGAGGACCCTCTAGAAGACCGTACCCATTTCAGGCGAGCCCCGAAACCCTCGCTGACCCACGCGGACCGAGCCTATAGCCCACCGGCCTCGGCGACTATTTGGCCTTCTGCGCGCTGGGCATTTCTTGCTATTTTAGGGCGGGCTTGACCGTAGCCTCCCACTGGGCACACGAGGAACCTCGAAAAGACTGTACCCGTTTCCGACGACCAGAGCCCCCGAAACCCCCTCCCCAACCCCCGCGTACCAAAGGCTATAGCCCACCGGCCTCAGTGACAATTTCCCGCGCTGCGCCGCTGGGCATTTCTTGCCATTTTAGGGTAGGCTTCTGACCGTAGCCTCCCACTGGGCACACGAGGACCCTCGAAAAGACTGTACCCATTTCGTGAGCAGGCCCGAAACACCTTGACCCAGCGGACCAAGGCTATAGCCCACCGACTTGATGACTATTTCACGAGCTGCTGCTAGGCATTTTTGCCATTTTAGGGCAGGCCTCTCACCGTAGCCTCACTGGGCACGAGGACCCTCGAAAAGACTGTACCCATTTTCGGCCCCAGGCCCCGAGCGCCCTCCCCGGCCCGCGGACCAGGCTATAGCCCACCGGCCTCGGCGACTATTTCACAGCTGCGCCCGCTGGGCATGTCTTGCCATTTTAGGGGTAGGCTTCTGACCGTAGCCTCCCAGGGCACCACAGTACCCTCGAAAAGACTGTACCCATTCGTGACGAGGCCCCGGCGCGCTCCCCAACCCCCGCGGACCAAAGGCTATAGCCCACCGGCCTCGGCGACTATTTCACGCGCTGCGCCGCTGGACATTTCTAGCCATTTTAGGGCAGGCTTCTGACCTTAGCCTCCCACTAGGCAAACGAGGACCCTCAAAAAGACTGTACCCATTCTGGCCGAGCCCCGACGCCCCTCCCCGACACCCGTGGACCAAGGCTATAGCCCACCGGCCTAGGTGACTATTTCACGCACTGGGCCGCTGGGCTTGTCTTGCCATTTAAGGAAGGCTTCTGACCGTAGCCTCCCACCCAGGCACCACGAGGACCATAAAAAAGGCGTACCCTTTTCATTGAGCCCCCCCCTCCCGGACCCCCGGACCAAATGCTGTAGCCCACGGCCTCGGTGACTATTACCACGCCTTTGCGCTCTTTGGGTAGTTTTGGTATTTTAGGCGAGCCTCTAACCGTAGCCTCAGCTGGGCACCGAGGACCCTCGGCATTTCCAAGCTGAAACCCTCCCGGCCCCAGCGGACCAAGGCTATAGCCCGCGGCCTCGATGACTATTTCCTGAACTGCGCGCTGGGTATTTCTTTACATTTAGGGCAGGCCTCGACCGTAGCCTCCCAGGCACCACGAGGACCGTCAAAAGGCATGCCCATTTTCGATGACGAGCCCCTAAACCCCTACCCAACCCCGCGGACCAAGGCTATAGCCCACGGCCTCGGTGACTATTTCACGCCTTTCGCGCTGGGTATTTTTGGCATTTAAGGGCAGGCCTCGACCGTAAGCCTCCCAGCAGGCTACGAGGACCCTCGAAAGACTGTACCCATTTCCGGCGACAAGGCTCGAAACCCCTCCCCGGCCCCAGCGGACCAGGCTATAGCCCACCGGCCTTGGCGACTATTTGGCCGCTGCGCGCTGCCGATTCTTACCATTTTGGGCGGGCTTCGGCCGTAGCCTCCAGCTGGGCACCACGAGGACCCTCGAAAGGCCGTACCCATTTCTGACTACGAGCCCTCCCTGACCCCGCGGACCAAGGCTATAGCCCACCGGCCTCGGTGGCGATTTCACTCGCTGCGCGGGGCATTTCTTGCCATTTAGGCAGGCCCTGACCGTAAGCCTCCCCTTTGGGCTGAGGACCCTCGAAAGACTGTACCCATTGCCGGCAGGCCCCGACGCCCCTCCCGGCCCCGTGGACCAAAGGCTATAGACCACCGGCCTCGGCGACTATTTCACGCGCTGCGCCGCTGGGCATGTCTTGCCATTTTAGGGTAGGCTTCTGACCGTAGCCTCCCACTGGGCACACGAGGACCCTCGAAAAGCCTGTACCCATTTCGGACGACCAGAGCTCCCGAAACCCCCTCCCAGTCCCGCGGACCGAGGCTATAGCCCACCGGCCTCAGCGACTATTTCACGCTGCTGCGCTGGGCATGTCTTGCCATTTTAGGGCGAGCTTCTGACCGTAGCCTCCCAGGCTACGAGGACCCTCGAAAAGGCTATACCCATTTCCGGCGACGAGCCCCGAAACACCTTCCCCAGCGGACCAGGCTATAGCCACGGCCTCGGCGACTATTTGTGTGTGCGCGGCGCGGTTCTTACCATTTTAGGGCAGGCTTCTGGCCAGCCTCCCGCTGGGCACCACGAGGACCCTCGAAAAGGCTATACCCATTTCCGGCGGCGAGCCCCGAGCGCCCCTCCCAACCCCAGCCCGATAGCCAAGCGCCTCGGCGACTATTTCATGCGCTGCGCCGCTGGACATTTCTTGCCATTTTAGGGTAGGCTTCTGACCGTAGCCTCCCACTAGGCACACAAGGACCCTCAAAAAGACTGTACCCATTTCCGATGACGGGCCGAAACCCCTCCCGTCCCAGCGGACCAAAGGCTATAGCCCACCGGCCTCAGTGACTATTTCCCGCGCTGCGCCGCTGGGCATTTCTTCATATTTTAGGGCAGGCTTCTGATCGTAGACTCCCACTGGGCACACGAGGACCCTCAAAAAAACTCTACCCATTTCCGACGCCCAGAGCCCTAGAACTTCCCTCCCCAACCTGCGCGGACCAAAGGCTATAGCCCACCGGCCTCGGTGACCATTTCACACGCTGCGCCGCTGGGCTTTTCTTGCCATTTTAGCGCAGGCCTCTGACCGTAGCCTCCCACTGGGCACACGAGGACCCTCGAAAAGATTATACCCATTTCCGACGACCAGAGCCCCCGAAACCCCCTCCCCAACCCCCGTGGACCAAAGGCTATAGCCCACAGGCCTCGGCGACTATTTAACGCGCTGCGCCCCTGGGCATTTCTTGCTATTTTAGGGCAGGCTTCTGATCATAGCCTCCCACTGGGCACAAGAGGACCCTCGAAAAGACTGTACCCATTTCCGACGCCCAGAGCCCTAGAACTTCCCTCCCCAATCCCCGCGGACCAAAGGCTATAGCCCACCGGCCTCGGTGACCATTTCACGCGCTGCGCCGCTGGGCATTTCTTGCCATTTGAGCGCAGGCCTCTGACCGTAGCCTCCCACTACGCACACGAGGACCCTCGAAAAGACTATACCCATTTCCGACGACCAGAGCCCCCGAAACCCCCTCCCCAACCCCCGCGGACCAAAGGCTATAGCCCACCGGCCTCGGCGACTATTTCACGCGCTGCGCCGCTGGACATTTCTTGCCATTTTAGGGCAGGCTTCTGACCGTAGCCTCCCACTAGGCACACGAGGACCCTCGAAAAGACTGTACCCATTTCCGATGACCAGAGCCCCCGAAACCCCCTCCCCATCCCCCGCGGACCAAAGGCTATAGCCCACCGGCCTCAGTGACTATTTCCCGCGCTGCGCCGCTGGGCATTTCTTCATATTTTAGGGCAGGCTTCTGATCGTAGACTCCCACTGGGCACACGAGGACCCTCAAAAAAACTCTACTCATTTCCGACGCCCAGAGCCCTAGAACTTCCCTCCCCAACCCGCGCGGACCAAAGGCTATAGCCCACCGGCCTCGGTGATCATTTCACGCGCTGCGCCGCTGGGCATTTCTTGCCATTTGAGCGCAGTCCTCTGACCGTAGCCTCCCACTACGCACACGAGGACCCTCGAAAAGACTATACCCATTTCCGGCGGAGGCCCCGAAACCCCTCCCGGCCCCGTGGACCAAGGCTATAGCCCACCGGCCTCGGCGACTATTTCACGCGCACTGCGCTGGGCATTTCTTTCTATTTTAGGAAGGCTTCTGATCGTAGCCTCCCCAGGCTGCGAGGACCCTCGAAAAGACTGTACCCATTTCCGACGCCCAGAGCCCTAGAACTTCCCTCCCCAACCCCCGCGGACCAAAGGCTATAGCCCACCGGCCTCGGTGACCATTCCACACACTGCGCCGCTGGGCATTTCTTGCCATTTTAGCGCAGGCCTCTGACCGTAGCCTCCCACTGGGCACACGAGGACACTTGAAAAGACTGTACCCATTTCCGACGACCAGAACCCCCGAACCCCCCTCCCCAACCCCCGCGGACCAAAGGCTATAGCCCACCGGCCTCAGTGACTATTTCCTGCGCTGCGCCGCTGGGTATTTCTTGCCATTTTAGGGCAGGCCCCTGACCGTAGCCTCCCACTGGGCACACAAGGACCCTCGAAAAGACTGTACCCATTTCCGATGCCCAGATCCCCCGAACCCCCCTCCCCAAGCCCCGCGGAACAAAGGCTATAGCCCACCGGCCTCGGCGACTATTTGACGCGCTGCGCCGCTGGGCATTTCTTGCTATTTTAGGACAGGCTTCTGACCGTAGCCTCCCACTGGGCACACGAGGACCCTCGAAAAGACTGTACCCATTTCCGACGACCAAAGCCCCCGAACGCCCCTACCCAACCCCCGCGGGCCAAACGCGATAGCCCACCGGCCTCGGCGACTATTTCATGCGCTGCGCCGCTGGACATTTCTTGCCATTTTAGGGCAGGCATCTGACCGTAGCCTCCCACTAAGCACACGAGGACCCTCGAAAAGACTGTACCCATTTCCGATGACGGAACCCCGACGCCCCTCCCGGCCCCAGCGGACCAAAAGCTAGCCCACGGCCTCGGTGACTATTTCACCGCTGCGCGCTGGGTATTTCTTGCCATTTTAGGGCGGGCCTCGACCGTAGCCTCCCAGGCACACAAGGACCCTCGAAAGACTATACCCATTTCCGGCCCGGAACCCCGACGCCTCCCGGCCCCCGCGGACCCAAAAGCTATGGCCCACCGGCCTCGGCGACTATTTCCGCAGCTGCGCTGGGCATTTCTTCTATTTTAGGGCAGGCTTCTGATCGTAGCCTCACCCTTTGGGCACACGAGGACCCTCGAAAGACTGTACCCATTTCCGATGACGAGCCCCGAAACCTCCCCATCCCCAGCGGACCCAAAGGCTATAGCCCACCGGCCTCGATGACTATTTCCAGCTGCGCGCTGGGTATTTCTTGCCATTTAGGGCAGGCCTCTGACCGTAGCCTCCCAGCTGGGCACGAGGACCCTCGGCAGCCTAGAACTTCCCTCCCCGACCCCAGCGGACCCAAAGGCTATAGCCCACGGCCTCGGTGACCATTTCTGCGCTGCTGGGTTTTCTTGCCATTTAGCGCGGGCCTCGACCGTAGCCTCCCACTGGGCACACGAGGACCCTCGAAAGATTATACCCATTTCCGGCGGGGCCCGAAACCCCTCCCGGCCCGTGGACCAAAGGCTATAGCCCGAGGCCTCGGCGACTATTTGCGCCCTGCGCCCACTGGGCATTTCTTGCTATTTTTGGGCGGGCTTGGCGTAGCCTCCCACTGGGCACACGAGGACCCTCGAAAAGACTGTACCCATTTCCGACGCCCAGAGCCCTAGAACTTCCCTCCCCAATCCCCGCGGACCAAAGGCTATAGCCCACCGGCCACGGTGACCATTTCACGCGCTTCGCCGCTGGGCATTTCTTGCCATTTTAGTGCAGGCCTCTGACCGTAGCCTCCCACTAGGCACACGAGGACCCTCGAAAAGACTATACCCATTTCGGCGGCAGAACCCCGAAACCCCCCCCAGCGGACCGAAGGCTATAGCCCACGGCCTCGGTGACCATTTCACGCAGCGCTGCGCCTGCTGGGCATTTCTTGCCATTTTAGCGAGCCTCTGCCGTAGCCTCCCCCAGGCTGCGAGGACACTTGAAAACTGCCCATTTCCGGCGGCGAACCCCGGGAACCTCCCCGGCCCCAGCGGACCAGGCTATAGACCACCGGCCTCGGCGGACTGTTTCCGCGATGCGCGCTGGGCATTTCTTGCCATTTTAGGGCAGGCTTCTGACCGTCGCCTCCCCAGGCTACGAGGACCCTCGAAAAGACTGTACCCATTTCCGATGCCCAGATCCCCCGAACCCCCTCCCAAGCCCCGCGGACCAAAGGCTATAGCCCACCGGCCTCGGCGACTATTTCACGTGCTGCGCCGCTGGTCATTTCTTCCCATTTTATGGCAGGCCTCTGACCGGAGCTTCCCACTGGGCACAAAAGGACCCTCGAAAAGACTGTACCCATTTCCGGCGACGAGCCTCAAAACACCCTCCCGGCCCCGCGGACTAAAGGCTATAGCCCACGGCCTCGGTGACAATTTCACGCGCTGCGATTCTGGGCATTTCTTGCCATTTTATGGCGAGCCTCGACCGTAGCTTCCCGGGCACAAGGACCCTCGAAAAGGCTGTACCCATTTTCCGGCGCTTGAGCCCCGAACTCCACTCCCCAACCCCCGCCGACCAAAGGCTATAGCCCACCGGCCTCGGCGACTATTTCACGCATTGCGCCGCTGGGCATTTCTTGCCGTTTTAGGGCAGGCCTCTGACCGTAGCCTCCCACTGGGCGCACGAGGACCCTTAAAAAGACTGTACCCATTTCAGACGCCCAGAGCCCCGACGCGCTCCCCAGCCCCGCGGACCAGGCTATAGCCCACCGGCCTCGGCGGCTATTTCGCAGCTGCGCTGGACATTTCTAGCCATTTTAGGGCGGGCTTCTGACGCCTTAGCCTCCCTTGGGCAAGCGAGGACCCTCAAAGGCCCCATTTCCGGCGCCCAGGCCCCGAGCGCCTCCCAGGCCCCAGCGGACCAAAGGCTATAGCCCACCGGTCTCGGCGACTATTTGACGTCCTGCGCCGCTGGACATTTCTTGCCATTTTAGGGCAGGCTTCTGACCGTAGCCTCCCACTGGGCACACGAGGACCCTCGAAAAAGCTGTACCCATTTCCGACGACCAGAGCCCCCGCGGACCAAAGGCTATAGCCCACCGGCCTCGGTGACTATTTCATGCGCTGCGCGGCTGGGTATTTCTTGCCATTTTAGGGCAGGCCTCTGACCGTAGCCTCCCACTTGGCACACGAGGACTCTCAAAAAGACTGTACCGATTTCCGACGAACAGAGCCCCCGAACGCCGCTCCCCAACCCCCGCGGACCAAAGGCTATAGCCCACCGGTCTCGGCGACTATTTCACGCGCTGCGCCGCTGGGCATTTCTTCCTATTTTAGGGCAGGCTTCTGATCGTAGCCTCACCCAGGCACCACGAGGACCCTCGAAAGACTGTACCCATTTCCGATGACGGGCCGAAACCCCTCCCGTCCCGCGGACCCAGGCTATAGCCCACCGGCCTCGATGACTATTTCCCGCTGCGCTGGGTATTTCTTGCCATTTAGGGCAGGCCTCTGACCGTAGCCTCCCAGGCACCACGAGGACCCTCGGCGAGCCTAGAACTTCCTCCCAGCCCCGGACCAAGGCTATAGCCCACGGCCTCGGTGACCATTTCCTGCAGCTGCCTTTTCTTGCCATTTAGCGCAGGCCTCGGCCGTAGCCTCCCCTTTGGGCACGAGGACCCTCGAAAAGATTATACCCATTTCCGGCGACCAGGCCGAAACCCCTCCCCGGCCCGTGGACCAAAGGCTATAGCCCACAGGCCTCGGCGACTATTTAACGCCCTGCGCCCCTGGGCATTTCTTGCTATTTTTGGGCAGGCTTCTGAGCGTAGCCTCCCACTGGGCACACGAGGACCCTCGAAAAGACTGTACCCATTTCCGACGAGCCTAGAACTTCCTCCCAGTCCCAGCGGACCAAAGGCTATAGCCCACAGCCCGGTGACCATTCCGCAGCGCCGCTGGGCATTCTTGCCATTTTAGTGCAGGCCTCTGACCGTAGCCTCCACTAGGCACCACGAGGACCCTCGAAAGACTATACCCATTTCGTGACGGAACCCCGAAACCCCCGGCCCAGCGGACCAAAGGCTATAGCCCACCGGCCTCGGTGACCATTTCACGCGCTGCGCCGCTGGGCATTTCGTGCCATTTTAGCGCAGGCCTGTGACCGTAGCCTCCTACTGGGCACACGAGGACACTTGAAAAGACTGCCCATTTCCGGCGGCCGGAACCCCGAACCCCCCTCCCCAACCCCCGCGGACCAAAGGCTATAGACCACCGGCCTCGGCGACTGTTTCACGCGATGCGCCGCTGGGCATTTCTTGCCATTTTAGGGCAGGCTTCTGACCGTCGCCTCCCACTGGGCACACGAGGACCCTTGAAAAGACTGTACCCATTTCCGATGCCCAGATCCCCCGAACCCCCCTCCCCAAGCCCCGCGGACCAAAGGCTATAGCCCACCGGCCTCGGCGACTATTTCACGCGCTGCGCCGCTGGTCATTTCTTGCCATTTTATGGCAGGCCTCTGACCGTAGCTTCCCACTGGGCACAAAAGGACCCTCGAAAAACTGTACCCATTCCGGCGGCACGGGCCTCGAAACACCCTCCCCGATCCCAGCGGACTAAAGGCTATAGCCCGGCCTCGGTGACAATTTCGCGCTGCGCGCTGGGCATTCTTGCCATTTTATGGCAGGCCTCTGACCGTAGCTTCCCCTTTGGGCACAAAGGACCCTCGAAAGACTGTACCCATTTCCGGCCCGGGCCCCGAACTCCACTCCCCGACCCCGACCAGGCTATAGCCACCGGCGTCGGCGACTATTTCACGCGTTGCGCGTGGGCATTTCTTGCCATTTAGGGCAGGCCTCGACCGTAGCCTCCCAGCAGGCACGAGGACCCTTAAAAAGCTGTACCCATTTCAGGCGCCCCGAGCGCGCTCCCAGCCCCAGCGGACCAAAGGCTATAGCCCACGGCCTCGGCGACTATTTCACAGCGCTGCGCGCTGGACATTTCTAGCCATTTTAGGGCAGGCTTCTGACCTTAAGCCTCCCCCAGGCAAGCGAGGACCCTCAAAAGGCTGTACCCATTTCCGGCGGAGCCCCGACGCCCCTCCCAACCCCGCGGACCAAAGGCTATAGCCCACGGTCTCGGCGACTATTTGGCGTCCTGCGCGCTGGGACATTTCTTGCCATTTTAGGGCAGGCTTCTGACCGTAGCCTCCCCTTTGGGCACCACGAGGACCCTCGGCTGTACCCATTTCCGGCGGCGAGCCCCAGCGGACAGGCTGGCTATATGCCCGGCCTCATTGACTATTTCATCGCTCTTGCGGCTGGGTATTTCTTGCCATTTAGGCAGGCCTCTGACCGTAGCCTCCCGCGCACGAGGACCCTCAAAGACTGTGCGATTTCCGGACAGGCAGGCCCCGAGCGCCGCTCCCCGGCCCCAGCGGACCAAAGGCTATAGCCACGGTCTCGGCGACTATTTCACGCGCTGCGCTGGGCATTTCTTCTATTTTAGGCGGGCTTCTGATCGTAGCCTCCCAGGCACCGAGACCCTCGAAAAGACTGTACCCATTTCCGATGACGAGCCCGAAACCCCTCCCCATCCCCGCGGACCAGGCTATAGCCGCGGCCTCGGTGACTATTTCCCGCTGCGCGGCTTCTTGCCATTTAGGGCAGGCCTCTGGCCGTAGCCTCCCAGCTGGGCACGAGACCCTCGGCGCCCAGAGCCTGGGGAACTTCCCTCCCGGCCCCGCGGACCAAGGCTATAGCCCACGGCCTCGGTGACCATTTCAGCTGCGCGGTGGGCTTTCTTCATTTTAGCGAGCCTCGACCGTAGCCTCCCACTGGGCACCGAGGACCCTCGAAAGATTATACCATTTCCGACGGCCAGGCCGAGCCTCCCGACCCCGTGGACCCGGCTATAGCCCACGGGCCTCGGCGACTATTGCGCCCTGCGCCCTGGGCATTTCTTGCTATTTTGGGCAGGCTTCTGATCGTAGCCTCCCAGGCACTGCGAGGACCCTCGAAAAGACTGTACCCATTTCCGGCGCCCGGGCCTAGAACTTCCTCCCAATCCCAGCGGACCAAGGCTATAGCCCACCGGCCACGGTGACCATTTCGCAGCCCCGCTGGGCAATTCTTGCCATTTTAGTGCGGGCCTCGGCGTAGCCTCACTAGGCACCGAGGACCCTCGAAAGACTATACCCATTTCGGCGACCAGGCCGAAACCCCCCGGCCCCCGGACCAAGGCTATAGCCCACCGGCCTCGGTGACCATTTCACCTTGCTGCGCGCTGGGCATTCTTGCCATTTTAGCGAGAGGCCTCTGACCGTAGCCTCACTTGGGCACGAGGACACTTGAAAAGACTGTACCCATTTCCGGCGGCGAACCCCGAACCCCCTCCCGACCCGCGGACCAGGCTATAGACCACCGGCCTCGGCGACTGTTTCCGCGCGATGCGCGCTGGGCATTTCTTGCCATTTAGGGCAGGCTTCTGACCGTCGCCTCCCAGGGCACCACGAGGACCCTCGAAAGACTGTGCCCATTTCCGATGCCCAGGCTCCCCGAACCCCCCTCCCCAACCCCCGCGGACCAAAGGCTATAGCCCACCGGCCTCGGCGACTATTTCACGTGCTGCGCCGCTGGTCATTTCTTGCCATTTTATGGCAGGCCTCTGACCGTAGCTTCCCACTGGGCACAAAAGGACCCTCGAAAAGACTGTACCCATTTCCGACGACCAGAGCCTCCGAAACACCCTCCCCAACCCCCGCGGACCAAAGGCTATAGCCCACCGGTCTCGGCGACTATTTGACGTCCTGCGCCGCTGGACATTTCTTGCCATTTTAGGGCAGGCTTCTGACCGTAGCCTCCCACTGGGCACACGAGGACCCTCGAAAAAGCTGTACCCATTTCCGAAGACCAGAGCCCCCGCGGACCAAAGGCTATAGCCCACCGGCCTCGGTGACTATTTCATGCGCTACGCGGCTGGGTATTTCTTGCCATTTTAGGGCAGGCCTCTGACCGTAGCCTCCCACTGGGCACACGAGGACCCTCAAAAAGACTGTACCGATTTCCGACGAACAGAGCCCCCGAACGCCGCTCCCCAACCCCCGCGGACCAAAGGCTATAGCCCACCGGTCTCGGCGACTATTTCACGTGCTGCGCCGCCTGACATTTCTTGCCATTTTTGGGCAGGATTATGACCGTAGCCTCCCACTGGGCACACGAGGACCCTCGTAAAGACTGTACCCATTTTCGATGACGGAGCCCTAAACCCCCTCCCGGCCCAGCGGAGCAAGGCTATAGCCCACGGCCTCGGTGACTATTTCACGCACTGCGCTGGGTATTTTTTGGCATTTGAGGGCAGGCCTCGGACCGTAGCCTCCCACTGGGCACACGAGGACCCTCGAAAAGACTGTACCCATTTCCGACGACCAGAGCCCCCGAAACCCCCTCCCCAACCCCCGTGGACCAAAGGCTATAGCCCACCGGCCTCGGTGACTATTTCCCGCGCTGCGCCGCTGGGCATTTCTTGCCATTTTAGGGCAGGCCTCTGACCGTAGCCTCCCACTGGGCACACGAGGACCCTCGGGACTGTACACATTTCCGGCTGACCAGGCCCCGAGAAACCCCCCCGGCGGACCAAAAGGGTATAGCCCACCGCCCTCGGGGACTATTTCACGAGATGCGCGGCTGTACATTTCTTGCCATTTTGGGCAGGCTTGACCTTAAGCCTCCCAGGCAAGCGAGGACCCTCAAAGACTGTACCCATTTCCGGCGCGAGCCCCGAACGCCCCTCCCCAACCCCCGCGGACCAAAGGCTATAGCCCACCGGTCTCGGCGACTATTTCACGTGCTGCGCCGCTGGACATTTCTTGCCATTTTAGGGCAGGCTTCTGACCGTAGCCTCCCACTGGGCACACGAGGACCCTCGAAAAAGCTGTACCCATTTCCGACGACCAGAGCCCCCGCGGACCAAAGGCTATAGCCCACCGGCCTCGGTGACTATTTCATGCGCTGCGCGGCTGGGTATTTCTTGCCATTTTAGGGAAGGCCTCTGACCGTAGCCTCCCACTGGGCACACGAGGACCCTCAAAAAGACTGTACCGATTTCCGACGAACAGATCCCCCGAACGCCGCTCCCCAACCCCCGCGGACCAAAGGCTATAGCCCACCGGTCTCGGCGACTATTTCACGTGCTGCGCCGCTTGACATTTGTTGCCATTTTTGGGCAGGATTATGACCGTAGCCTCCCACTGGGCACATGAGGACCCTCGTAAAGACTGTACCCATTTTCGATGACCAGAGCCCCCTAAACCCCCTCCCCAACCCCCGCGGACCAAAGGCTATAGCCCACCGGCCTAAGTGACTATTTCACGCACTGCGCCGCTGCGTATTTTTTGGCATTTTAGGGCAGGCCTCTGACCGTAGCCTCCCACTGGGCACACGAGGATCCTCGAAAAGACTGTACCCATTTCCGACGACCAGAGCTCCCGAAACCCTCTCCCCAACCCCCGTGGACCAAAGGCTATAGCCCACCGGCCTCGGTGACTATTCACTCGCTGCGCCGCTGGGCATTTCTTGCCATTTTAGGGCAGGCCTCTAACCGTAGCCTCCCACTGGGCACGAGGACCCTCGAAAGACTGTACACATTTCCGGCGGACAGGCCCCGAGCCTCCCAGCCCGGCGGACCAAAGGCTATAGCCCACGGCCTTGGCGACTATTTCCTGCTGCGCGCTGGGCATTTCTTGGCATTTTAGGGCAGGCCTCTGCTGTAGCCTCCCACTGGGCACGAGGACCCTCAGGTGTACCCATTTCAGCAGAGCCCCAGCGCGCGCCTCGGCCCCGCGGACCAAAGGCTATAGCCCACCGGCCTCGGCGACTATTTCACGCGCTGCGCCGCGGGACATTTTTTGCCATTTTAGGCCAGGCTTCTGACCTTAGCCTCCCACTGGGCACACGAGGACCCTAAAAAAGACTGTACCCATTTCCGGCCTTGAGCGCCGAGCGCCCTCCCCCAACCCCCGCGGACCAAAGGCTATAGCCCACGGGTCTCGGCGACTATTTCACGTGCTGCGCCGCCGGACATTTCTTGCCATTTTAGGGCAGGCTTCTGACCGTAGCCTCCCACTGGGAACACGAGAACCCTCGAAAAGGCTGTACCCATTTCCGACGACCAGAGCCCCCGAAACACCCTCCCCAACCCCCGCGGACCAAAGGCTATAGCCCACCGGCCTCGGTGACTATTTCATGCGCTGCGCCGCTGGGCATTTCTTGCCATTTTAGGGCAGGCCTCTGACCGTAGCCTCCCCTTTGGGCACCACGAGGACCCTCAAAGGCTGTACCCATTTCCGATGCAGGCCCCGAGCGCGCTCCCCGGCCCCAGCGGACCCAAGGCTATGGCCCACCGGCCTCGGCGACTATTTCAGCTGCGCGCTGGACATTTCTTGCCATTTTAGGGCAGGCTTCTGACCTTAGCCTCCCCTGGGCTGCAGACCCTCAAAGACTGTACCCATTTCCGACTCGCGAGCCCGAGCGCCCCTCGACCCCAGCGGAAGGCTAGCCCACCGTTCTCGGCGACTAATTCACGTGCTGCGTCGCTGGACATTTCTTGCCATTTTAGGGCAGGCTTCTGACCGTAGCCTCCCACTGGGCACACGAGGACCCTCGAAAAGACTGTACCCATTTCCGACGACCAGTGCCCCCGAAACACCCTCCCCAACACCCGCAGACCAAAGGCTATAGCCTACCGGCCTCGGTGACTATTTCACGCGCTGCGCCGCTGGGCATTTCTTGCCATTTTAGGGCAAGCCTCTGACCGTAGCCTCCCACTGCGCACACGAGGACCCTCGAAAAGACTGTACCCATTTCCGATGCAGGCCCCGAACTTCCCTCCCAGCCCCCGCGGACCAAAGGCTGTGCGGCCTCGGCGACAATTTCACGCGATGCGACGCTGGGCATTTCTTGCCATTTTAGGGCAGGCTTCTGACCTTAGCCTCCCACTGGGCACACGAGGACCCTCAAAAAGGCTGTACATATTTCTGACGACCAGAGCCCCCGAAACCCCCTCCCCAACCCCCGCGGACCAAAGGCTATAGCCCACCGGCCTCGGCGACCATTTCACGCGCTGCGCCGCTGGGCATTTCTAGCCGTTTTAGAGCAGGCCTCTGACCGTATCCTCCCACTGGGCAACTGAGGACCATCGTAAAGACTGTACCCATTTTGGATGACCAGAGCCCCCGAAACCCTCTCCCCAACCCCCGCGGACCAAAGGCTATAGCCCACCGGCCTCGGCGAGTATTTCACGCGCTGCGCCTCTGGGCATTTCTTATCATTTTAAGGCAGGCTTCTGACCGTAGCCTCCCAATGGGCACACGAGGACCCTCGAAAAGACTGTACCAATTTTCGACGACCAGAGCCCCCAAACCCCCCTCCCCAACCCCCGCGGACCAAAGGCTATAGCCCACCGGCCTCGGTGACTATTTCACGCGCTGCGCCGCTGGGCATTTCTTGCCATTTTAGGGCAGGCTTCTGACCGTAGCCTCCCACTGCGCACACGAGGACCCTCGAAAAGACTGTACCCATTTCCGACGACCAGAGCCCCCGAAACACCTTCCCCAACCCCCGCGGACCAAAGGCTATAGCCCACTGGCCTCGGCGACAATTTCACGCGCTGCGCCGCTGGGCATTTCTTGCCATTTTAGGGCAGGCCTCTGACCGTGGCCTCCCACTGGGAACACGAGGACCCTCGAAAAGACTGTACCCATTTCGGATGCCCAGAGCCCCAGAACTTCCCTCCCCAACCCCCGCGGACCAAAAGCTATAGCCCACAGGCCTCGGCGACAATTTCACGCGATGCGCCGCTTGGCATGTCTTGCCATTTTAGGGCAGGCTTCTGACCGTAGCCTCCCACTGGGCACACGAGGACCCTCGAAAAGACTGTACCCATTTCCGGCGGACCAGGCCCCGAGCCTCCTCCCCAACCTCCGCGGACCAAAGGCTATAGCCCACGGCCTCGGCGACTATTTCAGCGATGCGCCCGGCAGCATGTCTTGCCATTTTAGGGCAGGCTTCTGACCGTAGCCTCCCACTGGGCACACGAGGACCCTCGAAAAGACTGTACCCATTTCAGACGACCAGAGCCCCCGAAACCTCCTCCCCAACCCCCGCGGACCAAAGGCTATAGCCCACCGGCTTCGGCGACTATTTCACGCGATGCGCCGCTTGGCATGTCTTGCCATTTTAGGGCAGGCTTCTGACCGTAGCCTCCCCTTGGCTGCACCAGGGACTCTCGAAATGGCTGTGCCATTTCCGATGCAGGCCCCAGCGCCCTCCCCAACCCCGCCGACCAAAGGCTATAGCCCACCGGCCTCGGCTACTATTTCACCTTGTTGTGTCGCTGGGTATTTCTTGCCATTTTAGGGCGGGGCTTCGGCCGTAGCCTCCCAGGGCACCAGGACCCTCGAAAAGGCATACCAATTTCCGGCGACCCAGGCCGAAACATCCTCCCAACCCCCGCGGACCAAAGGCTATAGCCCACCGGCCTCGGTGACTATTTCACGCGCAGCGCCGCTGGGCATTTCTTGCCATTTTAGGGCAGGCCTCTGACCGTAGCCTCCCACTGGGCACACGAGGACCCTCGAAAAGTGTAACACCCCAAATCTAACACGTGCAGAGCACATGAAAGAAGGAGGTTACTCACGAAATCGCAATCTCTACTAACAAATACCAAACTGGTATACCTCAAGTTCTTATAAGAATTATCCACCAGTTTATACATCCAATGCTAAATAATCTCACAGAGACATAAAAGTAACAAAGTCTCAAAACGCAAATTATAAGCTCATGATCGAAATAAACTAAAAATAAACATGAGTCTGTTCTTCTTCTTATTCAAATAGGAGCGAGAAACAAAATCTCTAACTTCATGGCTAGGCACACCTCTCGAAGGAACTTAATGCGCAAAAGTAATGGCGAGGGTGAGCCGTCAACTCGATAAATAAAACCATTCCTAACACTAGGCTATCGATGCAAAATATATATTGCAAGCCTCTCATTTTACTTAAAACATATATATCATAGCCGTAATTTCATAAAAGCGATATCTTAGGATAAAGTAACAAAAATTCGCGGTAATTTAGAATATCAAAAGCATAGTTACTTCCAAAAAGCAAATCATATATCACGTTCATAAAAAACATAACGTAAGCTCATGTCATATAGTGTCACCTATAGTCCCGGTGACCCGGCCCAGACAGAATCAGAATATTGTGTGCACATTCGAACTTATACCCGATGCTTGGTCGAGACGGATATATCGCATATTACGATCGAGTCGAATCAGTCGAATAACTACTGGACAATGAGCCAAAACATAATGATTTATCGTGGCACTTTGCACTATATGTGGCACTGCGGCGCTTTGGCCTTGAGGTGGCCCGTATAGTCTCAAGGGTGGCCCCACAATCATAAACAATTTAAATCACATATAGGTACAAAACATTCGTATCAAATTTATAAAAGTTCATAACAACAATTTAGGCTTGCACACTATTTTACGGATAAAATCATAAGCGGTAGTCATGTCATTAAAATAATTTACATATTGAAAGCATTTATAAAGATTTTGTTAAAAGAATTCAGATTTGAAAACATTTTCATAAACTGAATTTGGTATGAAAATCCTTTAATCGTAAAGGTAGTATAAAAACTAAAATCTATTCATCTTACAAGTAGTATAAAACATTTATACTTATAATAATAATATCAAAATACTTATATATATCCGGTATACTAGGAATGAAGTTACTTACCTTGATAAGAAGATCTTGAACTACCCACTTCTAAATCCCTAGAGCCTTGACACCTTAACAAATCAAAACATAACTATTAATAACTCACTCTAGAATTTGTCTTTCTAATTCATTCCTTGAGTCTGATCTTAGAATTTTTAACTCTTAATCTAAAACTCGGAATGACATAATATTCTACAACGCTATTCTGGACATCCATGAGTACCTCATATAAAGGTTTGAAGAGGATCTGAGATCAAAAAACATTTTTAAAACTATTTATTTCCCAACAATTCCAAAACTGTTTTCTCATAACCTTAACCGAACAGAACAGGTTCTGAGAATTTTATAAAATGAAATACTTATCATAAAATTATGAAACTAAAACTGGAGATACTAAACCTGTATATTAACATCTGTATGAAATTTCATAATTTTCCGAGTTCATTTGATAGTGAAAATAATTCTGTAAACCCGATTGGACTGTTGGAATTACAGTTTTCCAGTGCAGTGGTTTCTAATTCGAAAATACATATTAAATTGAAAACGAAATCAAATTTGATGAAATAAAATTTATTAAGGAGGTTATATATGTCTATTCCATAATAGAATTTTTTTTTTTCGGGCGTTACAAAAAGGCGTACCCATTCGTGCCAGGAACCTAGAGCGTCCCTCCCGACCCCAGCGGACGAGGCTATAGCCCACGGCCTCGGCGACAATTTCACGCGTTGCGCTGGGCATTTCTTGCCATTAAGGGCGGGCTTCTGACCGTAGCCTCCCACTGGGCTGCGAGGACCCTCGAGAAGGCGTAACCATTTCCCACGCCCAAAGCCCGAACTTCCTCCCCGGCCCCGCGGACCAAAGTATAGCCCACGGCCTCGGTGACCATTTCACCTTGTTGTGCGCTGGGTATTTCTTGCCATTTTAGGGCAGACCTCGACCGTAGACTCCCACTGGGCACCACGAGTACCCTTGAAAAAGGCGTACCCATTTCCGGCCGAGCCCCGAGCGCCACTCCCGGCCCGCGGACGAGGCTAAAGCCCACGGCCTCGGCGACTATTTCACTCGCCCTGCGCCTGGGCATTCGTGCCATTTAGGGCAGGCCTCGACCGTAGCCTCCCAGGCGAGCAAGGACCGTCAAAAATCATGCCCATTTCCGACTCCTAGAGCCCCGACGCTCCCCGACTCCAGCGGACAGAAGGCTATAGCCCACGGCCTCGGCGACTATTTCGCAGCGCGGCAGCCCCGGGCATGTCGTGCCATTTGGGCGGGCCTCGGCCGTAGCCTCCCACTGGGCACACGAGGACCCTCGAAAAGACTGTACCCATTTCTGATGCCCAAAACCCTAGAACGTCCCTCCCGAACCCCCGCGGACCAATGGCTATAGCCCACCGGCCTCGGCGACAATTTCACGCGTTGCGCAGCTAGGCATTTCTTGCCATTGAAGGGCAGGCTTCTGACCGTAGCCTCCCACTGGGCACACGAGGACCCTCCAAAAGACTGTACCCATTTCCAACGCGCAGAGCCCCCGAACGACACTCCCCAACCCCCGCGGAACAAGGGCTAAAGCCCACCGGCCTCGACGACTACTTCACTCGCTGCGCCGCTGGGCATTTCGTGCCATTTTAGGGCAGGCCTCTGACCGTAGCATCCCACTGGGCAAACTAGGACCCTCAAAAAGACTGTACCCATTTCCGACTCCCAGAGCCCCGACGCCTCCCAGCTCCCGCGGACCAAGGCTATAGCCCAGCCTCGGCGACTATTTCACGCTGCGCGCTGGGCATTTCGTGCCATTTAGAGGCAGGCCTCTGACCGTAGCCTCCCACTGGGCACACGAGGACCCTCGAAAGGACTGTACGCATTTCCGACGCCCAGAGTCCCCGAAACACCCTCCCCAACCCCCGCGGACCAAAGGCTATAGCCCACCGGCCTCGGCGACTATTTCACGCGATGCGCCGCTGGGCATGTCTTGCCATTTTAGGGCAGGCTTCTGACCGTAGCTTCCCACTGGGCACACGAGGACACTCGAAATGACTGCCATTTCCGACTCCCGGAACCCCGACGCCGCTCCCGGCCCCAGACCAAAGGCTATAGCCCACCGGCCTCGGCGACTATTTAATGCGCGGCGCCGCTGGACATTTCTTGCCATTTTAGGCCAGGCTTCTGACCGTAGCCTCCCACTGGGCACACGAGGACCCTCGAAAAGACTGTACCAATTTCCGACGACCAGAGCCCCCGAAACATCCTCCCCAACCCCCGCGGACTAAAGGCTATAGCCCACCGGCCTCGGTGACTATTTCACGCGCAGCGCAGCTGGGCATTTCTTGCCATTTTAGGGCAGGCCTCTGACCGTAGCCTCTCACTGGGTACACGAGGACCCTCGAAAAGACTGTACCCATTTCTGATGCCCAGAACCCTAGAACGTCCCTCCCCAACCCCCGCGGACGAAAGGCTATAGCCCACCGGCCTCGGCGACAATTTCACGCGTTGTGCCGCTGGGCATTTCTTGCCATTTAAGGGCAGGCTTCTGACCGTAGCCTCCCAATGGGCACACGAGGACCCTCGACCAGACTGTAACCATTTCCCACGCCCAAAGCCCCAGAACTTCCCTCCCCAACCCCCGCGGACCAAAGAGTATAGCCCATCGGCCTCGGTGACCATTTCACGCGCTGCGCCGCTGGATATTTCTTGCCATTTTAGGGCAGGCCTCTGACCGTAGCCTCCCCGGGCACCACGTACCATTGAAAGACTATACCCATTTCCGGCCGGGCCCCGACGCCACTCCCCGACCCCAGCGGACCGAAAGGCTAAAGCCCACCGGCCTCGGCGACTATTTCCCTTTCGCTGCGCATTTGGGCATTTCGTGCCATTTAGGACAGGCCTCGACCGTAGCCTCCCAGCCCCAGGCAAGCGAGGACCGTCAAAAAGGCGTACCCATTTCCGACTCCCAGGCCCCCAGGCGCCCTCCCCAACTCCCGCGGACCAGGCTAAAGCCACCGGCCTCGGCGACTATTTCAAGCGCTGCGCGCTGGGCATTCGTGCCATTTTAGGGGCGAACTCTGTTGTAGCCTCCCAGCTGGGCACACGAGGACCCTCGAAAGGACTGTCACGCATTTCCGGCGGCGAGTCCGAAACACCCTCCCGACCCAGCGGACCAAAGGCTATAGCCCACCGGCCTCGGTGACTATTTCGCGCAGCGGCGCTGGGCATTCTTGCCATTTTAGGGCAGGCCTCTGGCCGTAGCCTCCCCAGGCACGAGGACCCTCGAAAAGGCATACCCATTTCGATGACCGGGGCCCGAAACCCCTCCCAGCCCCGCGCACCAAGGCTATAGCCCACGGCCTCGGTGACTATTTTCGCTTCTGCGCGCTGGGCATTCTTGCCATTTAGGGCAGGCCTCTGGCCGTAAGCCTCCCAGGCTGCGAGGACCCTCGAAAAGCGCCACCCATTTCGGCGCCCAGAACCCCGAGCGTCCCTTCCCAGCCCTGCGGACAAAAGGCTATAGCCCACCCGGCCTCGGCGACTATTTCCGTGCTGCGCGCTGGGCATGTCTTGCCATTTTAGGGCAGGCATCTGACGTAACCTCCCAGCAAGCGAGGACCCTCGAAAACTGTACCCATTTCCGACGCCGGGCCCCGGCCTCCCACGGACCAAAGTCTATAGCCCACCGGCCTCGGCGTCTATTTCATGCGCTGCGCCGCTGGGAATTACTTTTCCATTTGACGGCATGCTTCTGACCGTAACCTCCCACTGGGCACACGAGGACCCTCGAAAAGGTACCCATTTCGGCGCGAGAACCCCCAAGCCTGCCCGGACAAAAGGCTATAGCCCACCGGCCTCGGCGACTATTTCACGTGCTGCGCTGGGCATGTCTTGCCATTTTAGGGCAGGCATCTGGCCGTAGCCTCCCCGCTGAGCTACGAGGACCCTCGAAAAGACTGTACCCATTTCCGACGACCAGAGCCCCCTAAACCCCCTCCCCAACCCCCGCGGACCAAAGGCTATAGCCCACCAACCTTGGTGACTATTTCACGCTCTGCGCCGCTGGGCATTTCTTGCCATTTTAGGGCAGGCTTCCGACCGTAGCCTCCCACTGGGCACACGAGGACCCTCGAAAAGACTGTACCCATTTCTGATGACCAGGGCCCCCGAAACCCCCTCCCCAACCCCCGCGCACCAAAGGCTATAGCCCACCGGCCTCGGTGACTATTTTACGCTCTGCGCCGCTGGGCATTTCTTGCCATTTTAGGGCAGGCCTCTGACCGTAGCCTCCCACTGGGCACACGAGGACCCTCGAAAAGACTGTACCCATTTCCGACGCCCAGAACCCCCGAACGCCCCTTCCCAACCCCTGCGGACAAAAGGCTATAGCCCACCGGCCTCGGCGACTATTTCACGTGCTGCGCCGCTGGGCATGTCTTGCCATTTTAGGGCAGGCATCTGACCGTAGCCTCCCACTGGGCACACGAGGACCCTCGAAAAGACTGTACCCATTTCCGACGACCGGGCCGAAACCCCTCGGCCCCCACGGACCGAAGTCTATAGCCCACCGGCCTCGGCGTCTATTTCATCGCTGCGCCCGTGGGAATTACTTCCATTTGACATGCTTCTGACCGTAACCTCGGCTGGGCGAGGACCCTCGAAAAAGCCATTTCCGGCGACGGGCCGAAACCCCCTCCCCAACCCCCACGGACCAAAGTCTATAGCCCACCGGCCTCGGCGTCTATTTCACGCACTGCGCCGCTGGGCATTACTTTTCCATTTGACGGCATGCTTCTGACCGTAACCTCCCACTGGGCACACGAGGACCCTCGAAAAGACTGTACCCATTTCCGACGACCAGAGCCCCCGAAACCCCCTCCCCAACCCCCACGGACCAAAGTCTACAGCCCACCGGCCTCGGCGTCTATTTCATGCGCTGCGTTGCGGCGCTGGGCATTACTTTTCAATTTGACGGCATGCTTCTGACCGTAACCTCCCACTGGGCACACGAGGACCCTCGAAAAGACTTTACCCATTTCCGACGACCAGAGCCCCCGAAACCCCCTCCCCAACCCTCACGGACCAAAGTCTATAGCCCACCGGCCTCGGCGTCTATTTCACGCGCTTTGCCGCTGGGCATTACTTGCCATTTGACGGCATGCTTCTGACCGTAACCTCCCACTGGGCACACGAGGACCCTCGAAAAGACTGTACCCATTTCCGACGACCAGAGCCCCCTAAACCCCCTCCCCAACCCCCGCGGACCAAAGGCTATAGCCCACCAGCCTTGGTGACTATTTCACGCTCTGCGCCGCTGGGCATTTCTTGCCATTTTAGGGCAGGCTTCTGACCGTAGCCTCCCACTGGGCACACGAGGACCCTCGAAAAGACTGTACCCATTCGATGACGGGGCCCCGAAACCCCTCCCAGCCCACAGCGGACCAAAGGCTGATAGCCCACGGCCTCGGCGGCTATTTCCGCGCTGCGCGCTGGACATTTCTTGCCATTTTAGGGCGGGCTTCTGACGTAGCCTCCCCAGGCACGAGGACCCTCGTAAAGCTGCCATTTCCGGCGACGGGCCGAAACCCCTCCCGGCCCCGCGGACCAAGGCTGCCCACCCGGCCTCGATGACTATTTCGCACTGCGCGCTGGGCATTTCTTGCTATTTTAGGGCAGGCCTCGACCGTAGCCTCCCAGCGGGCACCACGAGGACCCTCGAAAAAGCGTACCCATTTCGGCGCCCGAACCCTCGAGCGCCCTCCCGGCCCCAGCGGACAAAAGGCTATAGCCCACCGGCCTCGGCGACTATTTCGCGCGCTGCGCGCTGGGCATATCTTTCAATTTATTGCGAGCTTCTGACGTGGCTTCCCCTTTGGGCATCAGGGACCCTCGAAAAGCGTACCATTCCGGCGACGAGCCCTAAACCCCCTGACCCCGCACACCAAAGGCTATAGCCCACGGGCCTCGGTGACTATTTCACGCGCTGCGCCACTGGGCATGTCTTGCCATTTTAGGGCGAGCTTGACCGTAACCTCCCACTTGGGCACCGAGACCCTCGAAAAGGCTGTACCCATTCCGGCGGCCAGGCCCGAAACCCCTCCCGACCCTCACGGACCAAAGTCTAGCCCACCGGCCTCGGCGTCTAATTCCCGCGCTTCGCAGCTGGGCATTACTTGCCATTGGCGGCATGCTGTAGTAACCTCCCGCTGGGCTACGAGACCCTCGAAAAGGCATACTACCTATTCGTGGCGGGGCCTGAAACCCGCTCCCAAACCCCCGCGGACCAAAGGCTATAGCCCACCGGCCTCGGCGACTATTTCACGCGCTGCGCCGATGGACATTTCTTGCTATTTTAGGGCAGGCTTCTGACCGTAGCCTCCCACTGGGCACACGAGGACCCTCGAAAAGGCATGCCATTTCCGGCGCGGAACCCTCGAGCGCCCTCCCGGCCCCAGCGGACAAAGGCTATAGCCCACGGCCTCGGCGACTATTTCAGCTGCGCGCTGGGCATGTCTTGCCATTTTAGGGCGGGCTTCTGGCCGTAACTTCCCCAGGCATCGAGGACCCTCGAAAAAGGCATGCCATTCCGGCGAGCCTAAACCCCTGCCCAACCCCGCGCACAAGGCTATAGCCCACGGCCTCGGTGACTATTTCACAGCTGCGCCACTGGGCATGTCTTGCCATTTTAGCGGGCTTGACCGTAGCCTCCCAGGCACCACGAGGACCCTCGAAAAAGCACCCATTTCGGCCAGGCCCCGAAACCCCCTCGCCAACCCTCTTGGACCAAAGTCTATAGCCCACCGGCCTCGGCGTCTATTTCACGCTTTGCCGCTGGGCATTACTTGCCATTTGACGGCATGCTTCTGTACGTAACCTCCCCCCAGGCACACGAGGACCCTCGAAAAACTGCCATTTCGATGACGGGGCCCTAAGGCCCAAACCCCCGCGGACCAAAGGCTATAACCCACCGGCCTCGGCGACTATTTCACGCGCTGCGCCTCTGGGCATTTCTTGCCATTTTAGGGCAGGCCTCTGACCGTAGCCTCCCACTGGGCACACGAGGACCCTCGTAAAGATTGTACCCATTCGGCGACGGGCCCCGAAACCCCTCCCCGGCCCGCGGACCAAAGGCTATAGCCCACTGGCGTCAATGACTATTTCCCGCCCTGCGCCGCTGGGTATTTCTTGCCATTTTAAGTCAGGCCTCTGACCGTAGCCTTCCTCTGGGCACACGAGGACCCTCGAAAAGACTGTACCCATTTCCGGCGAGCCCCGACGCCTCGGCCCCGAGGACCAGGCTATAGCCCACCGGCGTCGGCGACTATATCTCGGGCTTTGGCGCTGAGCATGTCTTGCCATTTTAGGGCAGGCTTACGGCTGTAGCCTCCCGCTGGGCACACGAGGACCCTCGAATAGGCATGCCATTCGGCGAGGCCCACAGAGCCTTCCCCAACCCCAGCGGACAAGGCTATAGCCCTCCGGCCTAGGCGACTATTTCAGCTGCGCGCTGGACATTTCTTGCCATTTAGGGCAGGCCTCTGACCGTAGCCTCCCCAGGAACACGAGGACCCTCGAAAAAGGCTGTACCATTTCCGACACCAGGCCCCGAGCGCCCCTCGCCAACCCCAGCGGACCAGCCTATAGCCCACGGCCTCGGCGACTATTTCACAGCGCTGCGCTGGACATTTCTTGCCATTTTAGGGCAGGCTTCTGACCGTAGCCTCCCAGGCACGAAGCCTCGAAAAGACTGCCCATTTCCGACGAGGCCCTGAGCGCCCTCCCGGCCCCGCGGACCAGGCTATAGCCCACCGGCCTCGGCGACTATTTCCGCAGCTGCGCCTCTTGGCATTTCTTGCCATTTTAAGGGCAGGCCTCGGCCGTAACCTCCCCAGGCACACGAGGACCCTCGTAAAGGACTGTACCCATTTCGGCGACAGGCCCCGAAACCCCTCCCCGGCCCCAGCGGACCAGGCTGCCTTGGCGTCATGACTATTTCCGCCCTGCGCCGGCTGGGCATTTCTTGCCATTTAAGTCAGGCCTCGGCCGTAGCCTTCCTTTGGGCACCACGGGACCCTCGAAAAAGCATGCCATTCCATTTCCCAGGCCCCGACGCCTCCCCAACCCCGAGGACCAGGCTATAGCCACCGGCCTCGGCGACTATTTCACGCGCTGCGCCCTGGGCATGTCTTGCCATTTTAGGCGGGCTTCGACCGTAGCCTCCCCAGGCACCACGAGTACCCTCGAAAAGGCATGCCATTTTCGTGACGAGCCCTAAACCCCTCCCAACCCCCGCGGACCAAACGCTATAGCCCAGCGGCCTTGGTGACTATTTCGCACGCGCCCGGGCATGTCTTGCCATTTAGGCGGGGCTTGACCGTAGCCTCCCCCAGGCACCGAGGACCCTCGAAAAAGGCTGTACCCAATTCTTATGGCCGAGAACCCCGAAACCTCCCGGCCCCAGCGGACCAAGGCTATAGCCCACCGGCCTCGGCGACTATTTGCGCTGCGCCGTTGGGCGTACATGCCATTTATGGCATGCTTCTGACCGTAGCCTCCCCACAGGCTGCAGGACCCTCGAAAGAACTGTACCCATTTCGATGGCCAGCCCGAAACCACTTCCCCAACCCCGCGGACCGAGGCTATAGCCCGCCGGCCTCGGTGACTATTTCAGCGCTGCGCTGGGCATTTCTTGCCATTTAGGGCAGGCTTCTGACCGTAGCCTCCCACAGGCACGAGGACCCTCGGCTGTACCATTTCGGCGCCCTGCCCAGCCCCGCGGACCAAAGGCTATAGCCCACCGGCCTCGGTGACTATTTCCGTGCTGCGCGCTGGGCATGTCTTGCCATTTAGGGCGGCATCGACCGTAGCCTCCCACTGGGCACGAGGACCCTCGAAAAGACTGTACCCATTTCCGGCGGCCAGGCCCTAAGCCCCTCCCAACCCCCGTGGACGAAGGCTATAGCCCCAACCTTGGTGACTATTTCCTCTGCGCGCTGGGCATTTCTTGCCATTTTAGGCGGGCTTCGACCGTAAGCCTCCCCGAGGACCCTCAGGCATGCACCACGATGACGCCGAAAACGCGTACCCATTTGATGACGGGGCCCCCCCCCCCCTCGGCGACTATTTAACGCTGCGCCGTTGGGCGTACATGCCATTTTATGGCATGCCCGACCGTAACCTCCCAGGCACCGAGACCCTCGAAAGACTCTACCCATTTCGATGACGAGGCCGAAACCACTTCCCCGGCCCCGTGGACCACAGGCTATAGCCCGCCGGACTCGGAGACTATTTCGCACACTGCGCTGCTGGGCATTTCTTGTCATTTTAGGGCAGGCCTCTCACCGTAGCCTTCCACTGGGCACACAAGGCCCCTCGGAAAGACTGCACCCATTTCCGACGCCCAGAGCCCCCGAACCCACCTCCCCAACCGCGCGAACCAAAGGCTATAGCCCACCAGCCTCGGCGACTATTTCGCGCACTGCGCCGGTGGGCATTTCTTTCCATTTGAGGGCATGCTTCTGACCGTAACCTCCCACTGGGCACACGAGGACCCTCGAAAGACATGTACCCATTTCGGCGCCCGAACCCCGACGCCCCGCTGACCCCTGCGGACAAAGGCTATAGCCCACCGGTCTCGGCGACTATTTCACGTGCTGCGCCGCTGGGCATGTCTTGCCATTTTAGGGCAGGCATCTGACCGTAGCCTCCCCCGGGGAACACGAGGCCCCTCGAAACGACCGTACCCATTTCCGGCGAGGCCCTGGCCCCTCCCGGCCCCGTGGACCAAAGGCTATAGCCCACAACCTTGGTGACTATTTCACGCTCTGCGCTTGTTGGGCATTTCTTGCCATTTAGGGCAGGCTTCCGACCGTAGCCTCCCACTGGGCTACGAGACCCTCGAAAAGGCGTACCCATTCGATGACCGGGGCCGAAACCCCTCCCAGCCCCAGCGGACCAAGGCTATAGCCCACGGCCTCGGCGACTATTTAGCACGCTGCGCCCGTTGGGCGTACATGCCATTTTATGGCATGCTTCTGACCGTAACCTCCCACTGGGCTGCGAGGACCCTCGAAAAACGTACCATTTCGATGACGGGCCCCGAAACCGCTTCCCGACCCGCGGACCGAGGCTATAGCCCGCCGGCCTCGGTGACTATTTCGCAGCGTTGCGCGCTGGGCATTTCTTGCCATTTTAGGGCGGGCTTCTGACCGTAGCCTCCCAGGGCACCGAGACCCTCGAAAATGTACCCATTTCCGGCCTGCCCAACCCCAGCGGACCAAGGCTATAGCCCGCGCCTCGGTGACTATTTCACGTGCTGCGCTGGGCATTTCTTGCCATTTAGGGCAGGCCTCGACCGTAGCCTCCCACTGGGCACACGAGGACCCTCGAAAAGGCCGGTACCATTTCCGACACAGGCCCGAGCGACCCTCCCAGCCCAGCGGACCAAAGGCCATAGCGCACCGGCCTCGGCGACTATTTCACGGCTGTGCCGCTGGGTATTCTTGCCATTTTGGGACAGGCCTCTGACCGTAGCCTCCCAGCAGGCACCACGAGGACCCTCGAAAGACCGTACCCATTTCCGACACAGGCCCCGAGCGACCCTCCCGGCCCCAGCGGACCAAAAGGCTATAGCCCACCGGCCTCGGCGACTATTTCCAGCGCTTTCGCGCTGGACATTGTTGCCATTTAGGGCGAGCTTGACCGTAGCCTACCCATGGGCACCACGAGGACCCTCGTAAAGGTGTACCCATTTCCGGCGACAGGCCCGAAACCCCTCCCGGCCCGGGACCAGGCTATAGCCCACGGCCTCGATGACTATTTCACGGCTGTACGCTGGGGCATTCTTGCCATTTTAGGGTAGGCCTCTGACCGTAGCCTCCCACTGGGCACATGAGGACCCTCGAAAAGACTGTAACCATTTCCGACACCAAGAGCCCCCGAACGCCCGTCCCCAACCCCCGCGGACCAAAGGCTATAGCCCACCGGCCTCAGCGACTATTTTGCGCGCTGCATCGCTGGGTATTTCTTGTGCTTTTAGGGCAGGCCTCTAACCGTAGCCTCCCACTGGGCACACGAGGCCGCTCAAATAGGCTATGCCATTTCGACACGAACCCTGAACCCCCTCTCCAGCCCCGCGGACCAAAGGCTATAGCCAACGGCGTCGGCGACTATTTCCTGGCTGCACGCTGGGCATTTCTTGCCATTTTAGGGCGAGCCTCGACTTAACCTCCCACTAGGCACACAAAGGGACCTCGAAAAAGACTGTACCCATTTCGACACCCGGAACCCCGAAACCCCCTCCCAGCGCCCCGCGGACCAAAGGCTATAGAACCACCGGCCTCGGGGACTATTTCCTTTGCGCTGAGTATTCTTGCCATTTAGGGTAGCCCTTTGACGTAGCCTCCAGGCTACGAGGACCCTGAAAAACTCTGTACCCATTTCCGACACCCAGGCCCCAGACCCCCTCCACAACCCCGCGGACCAAAGGCCATAGCCCACGGCTTGGCGACTTTCGCCGCTGGGCATTGTGCCATTTTGGGCAGGCCTCTGACCGTAATGTCCCACTGGGCACATGAGGACCCTAGAAAAGACTGTACCCATTTCCGACGCCCAGAGCCCTCGAAACCCCCTCCCTAACCCCCGCGGACCAAAGGCTACAGCCCACCGGCCTCGACGACTATTTCGCGCGCTGCTCCGCTGCGTATTTCTTGCTATTTTGGGGTAGGCCTCTTACCGTAGCCTCACCCCAGGCTACGAGGACCCTCTAAAGGCATGCCATTTCCGGCCCAGGCCCGAGCGCCCCTCACCCCCCTACGGAACAAAGGCTACATCCCACGGCCTCGGCGACTATTTGAGCTGCCGCTGGGCATTTCTTCCCATTTAGGGCAGGCCTCTGACCGTAGTCTCACTGGGCTACGAGGACCCTGAAAGGTGTACCCATTTCCGGCAGGCCCCGAACCCCCTCCCAACCCCCCGGACAAAGGCTAAAGCCACCGGCCTCGGCTGACTATTTAGGTGCGCTCGCGCTGGGTATTTCTTACTATTTTAGGACGAGGCCTCGACCGTAGTCTCCATTGGGCATCGAGGACCCTCGAAAAGAAGGCCCATTTCCTCTGGCGAGCCCCGAACCCCACGCGATCCCGCGGACCAAAGGCTATAGTCCACCACAGTGGCGACTATTTCGCGCGCATTCCCGCTGGGTATATCTTACCATTTTAGAGCAGGCCTCTGACCGTAGTCTCCCACTGGGCACACGAGGACCCTCGAAAAGACTGGACCCATTTCCAATGCCCAGAGCCCCTGAACCTTCCTCCCCAACCCCCGCGGACCAAGGCTATAGCCCACCGGCCTCGGTGACAATTTCTCGCACTGCGCCGCTGGGTATTTCTTGCCCTTTTTGGGTAGGCCTCTTACCGTAGCCTCCCACTGGGCACACGAGGACCCTCGAAAAGACTGTACCCATTTCCGACGCCCAGAGCCCCCGAACACCCCTCACCAACCCCTACGGAACAAAGGCTACATCCCACCGGCCTCGGCGACTATTTCGCGGGCTGCGCCGCTGGGCATTTCTTCCCATTTTAGGGCAGCCCTCTGACCGTAGTCTCCCACTGGGCACACGAGGACCCTGATAAAGACTGTACCCATTTCCGACGCCCAGAGCCCCCGAACCCCCCTCCCTAACCCCCGCGGACAAAAGGCTAAAGCCCACCGGCCTCGAAGACTATTTCGCGCGCTGCGCCGCTGGGTATTTCTTACTATTTTAGGACAGACCTCTGACCGTAACCTCGTCTTGAGCACAGGCCCCTCAAAAGCTGTACCATTTCCGGCAGGCCCCGAACTACCCTCCCCAACCCCCGCGGACCAAAGGCTGTAGCCCACCGGCCTCGGCGACTATTTCACACGCTGCGCCGCTGGGCATTTCTTGCTATTTTAGGGTAGGCTTCTGACCGTAGCCTCCCAATGGGCACACGAGGACCATCGAAAGGACTGTACCCATTTCCGACGCCCAGAGCCCCAGAACGCCCCTCCCCAACCCCCGCGGACTATAGGCTATAGCCCACCGGCCTCGGCGACAATTTCACGCGCTGTGCCGCTGGGCATTTCTTGCCATTTTAGGGTGGGGTTCTGACCGTAGCCTCCCACTGGGCACAAGAGGACCCTGGAAAAGACTGTACCCATTTCCGATGCCCAGAGCCCCCGAACCCACCTCCCCAACCCACGCGGACCAATGGCTATAGCCCGCCGGCCTCGGAGACTATTTCTTGCGCTGCGTCGCTGGGTATTTCTTCCTATTTTAGGGCAGCTTTCTGACCGTAGCCTCCCACTGGGCACACGAGGACCCTCGAAAAGACTGTACCCATTTCCGATGCCCAGAGCCCCAGAACCCCCCTCCCCAACCCCCGCGGACCAAAGGCTATAGCCCACCGGCCTCGGTGACTATTTCACACGCTGTATCGCTGGGTATTTCTTACCCTTTTAGGGCAGGCCTCTAACCGTAGCCTTGTACTGGGCACACGAGGCCCCTCAAAAAGACTGTACCCATTTCCTACGCCCAGAGCCCCCGAACTACCCTCCCGGCCCAGCGGACCAGGCGTAGCCAGCGGCCTCGGCGACTATTTCGCAGCTGCGCGCTGGGCATTTCTTGCTATTTTAGGGTGAGCTTCTGACCGTACCCTCCCAATGGGCACCACGAGGACCATCGAAGGACTGTACCCATTTCAGCGCCCGGAATCCGCGGAATCTAACCCAACCCAGCGGACCAAAAGGCTATAGCCACGCGCCTCTGCGCTATTTTGTTGCATCGAGCATTTCTTTCCGCTTTTAGGGCGGGCCTGCCGTAGCCTCCCCAGGCTACGAGGCCCCTTGAAAGGTGTACCCTTTTCCAGCGAGCCCCGAACTCCCTCCCGACCCAGCGGACTAAAGGCTATAGCCCACCGGCCTCGGCGACAATTTCACGCGCTGCGCCGCTGTTCATTTCTTGGCATTTTAGGGTGGGGTTCTGACCGTAGCCTCCCACTGGGCACAAGAGGACCCTAGAAAAGACTGTACTCATTTCCGATGCCCAGAGCCCCCGAACCCACCTCCACAACCCATGCGGACCAATGGCTATAGCCCAACGGCCTCGGAGACTATTTCTTACGCTGCGTCGCTGGGTATTTCTTCCTATTTTAGGGCAGCTTTCTGACCGTAGCCTCCCACTGGGCACAGGAGGACCCTCGAAAAGACTGTACCCATTTCCGATGTCCAGAGCCCCAGAACCCCCTCCCAGACCCTGCGGACCAATGGCTATAGCCCACGGCCTCGGAGACTATTTCTTCTGCGTGGGTATTTCTTCTATTTTAGGGCAGCTTTCTGACCGTAGCCTCTCCCAGGCTACGAGGACCCTCGAAAAGGCATGCCCATTTCCGATGTCGAGCCCCAGAACCCCCTCCCGACCCTGCGGACCAAAGTCTATAGCCCACCCCTCGGCGACTATCTTCGCCTTGCTGCGCATCTGGGCATGTCTTACCCTTTTAGGGCGGGCCTCTAACCGTAGCCTCGTCTTGGGCTGCAGGCCCCTCAAAAACATGCCATTTCCGGCGAGGCCCCGAACCACCCTCCCCAACCCCCGCGGAACAAAGGCTATAGCCCACCGGCCTCGGCGACTATTTCACGCGCTGCGCCGCTGGGTATTTCTTGCCGTTTTAGGGCAGGTTTCTGACCGTAGCCTCCTACTGGGAACACAAGGTCCCCCGAAAAGTCTGTACCCATTTTCGAGGACCAGAGCCCCAGAACCCCCTTCCCCAACCCCCGCGGACCAAAGGCTATAACCCACCGGGCTCGAAGACTATTTCGCGGGCTGCGCCGCGGGGCATTTTTTGCTTTTTTAGGGCAGGCCTCTGACCGTAGGTCCCACTGAGAACATGAGGCCCCTACAAAAGAGTAGACCCATTTCCGATGCCCAGAGTCCCCGAACCCCCGTGGAACAGACGCTATAGCCCACCGCCCCGGCAACTATTTCGTGCACTGCGCCGCTGGGCATTTCCTGCCATTTTAGGGTAGGCCTCTGTCTGTAACTTCCCACTGGGCACACGAGGACCCTTGAAAAGACTGTACTCATTTCCGATGCCCAGAGCCCCAGAACGCCCCTCCCCAACCCCTGCGGACCAAAGGTTATAGCCCACCGGCCTCGGTGACTATTTCGCGCGCTGCGCCGCTGGGCATTTCTTGCTATTTTAGCGTAGGCTTCTGACCGTACCCTCCCAATGGGCACACGAGGACCATCGAAAGGACTGTACCCATTTCCAACGCCCAGATCCATGAATCCCCAACCCCAGCGGACCAAAGGCTATAGCCCACGGCTCGGCGACTATTTTGCATCGAGCATTTTCTTTCCGCAGGCGGGCCTCTGCCGTAGCCTCCCCAGGCACGAGGCTTCTTGAAAAGATTGTACCCTTTTCCGACTCCCAGAGCCCCCGAACTCCCCTCCCCAACCCCCGCGGACTAAAGGCTATAGCCCACCGGCCTCGGCGACTATTTCACGCGCTGCGCCGCTGGTCATTTCTTGCAATTTTAGGGTGGCGTTCTGACCGTAGCCTCCCATTGGGCACAAGAGGACCCTAGAAATGACTGTACCCATTTTCGAAGCCCAGAGCCCCCGAACCCCCCTCCGCAACCCCCGCGGACCAAAGGCTATAGCCCACCGGCCTCAGCCACTATTTCGCGCGCTGCATCCAATGGTATTTCTTGCTATTTTAGGGCAGCTTTCTGACCGTAGCCTCCCACTGGGCACACGAGGACCCTCGAAAAGACTGTACCCATTTCCGATGCCCAAAGCCCTAGAACCCCCCTCCCCAACCCCCGCGGACCAAAGGCTATAACCCACCGGGCTCGGAGACCATTTCGCGGGCTGCGCCGCGGGGCATTTTTTGCCTTTTTAGGGCAGGCCTCTGACAGTAGGTCCCAATGAGAACATGAGGACCCTCGAAAAGAATGTACCCATTTTGGCCTTGAGCCCGAAACCCCGCGGACAGCGGCTATAGCCCACCCGGCCTCGACCCTATGTTTGTGTTATTGGGCATTTCTTGTCCGTTTAGGGCGGGCCTTTGACCGTAGCCTCCCAATGGGCACCCGAGGACACTCGAAAAGTCTGTACCCATTTCTGATGCGGAACCCCGAACCCCATCCAACCCAGCGGACGAAAGCAAGCCCACGGCCCGGCCGGCTATTCTTGCATTTTATAGCGAGCCTCGATCTTGCCTCCCCAGGCTGCGAGGGCCCTCGAGGGCGTGCCATTTCCGGCGCGAACCCCGAACCCCTCCCGACCCCGCGGACCGCCTTTATAGCCAACCGGCCTCGGCGACTATTTCTGCGCGCTAGGCATTTCTTGCCATTTGAGACTGGACCGTATCCTCAGCTTGGGTACCGAGGACCCTCGAAATGGCCATGCCATTTCCGGTTCTGGGAACCGAACCCCCTCCCGACCCCAGCGGACCAAATGCTTGTAACCATGGGGCTCGGAGACTATTCCTTCACTGTGCGAGCATTTTTGCCTTTTAGGGGCCTCGACCGTGGGTCCCAGCTGAGAACATGGGGCCCCTACAAAGTGAACCCATTTCCGATGCCAGGTCCCAGAACCCCAGAGTAGAGAAGCTATAAGCCCACCGCCCGGCAAGCTATTTCATACCTTTGCGCGTGGGCATTTCACGCCATTTGGGGTAGGCCTCATCTGTAACTTCCCCTTTGAACTGCACGAGGACCCTCGAAAAGACTGTACCCATTCCGACGCCCAGAGCCCCCGAAACCCCCGTGGACCAAAGGCTATAGCCCATCGGCCTCGGCCACTATTTTCGCGCGCTGCATCGCTGGGCATTTCTTGTACTTTTAGGGCAGGCCTTTGACCGTAGCCTCCCACTGGGCACCCGAGGACCCTCGAAAATGTTGTACCCATTTCTGATGCCCAGAGCCCCCGAACCCCATCCCCAACCCCGCGGACCAAAGGCTATAGCCCATCGGCCTCGGTGACTATTTCGCGCGCTGCATCGCTAGGTATTTCTTGCCCTTTTAGGGCAGGAATCTGACGGTAACCTCCCACTGGGCACACGAGGCCCGTCGAAAAGACTGTATCCATTTCTGACTCCCAGATCCGCAGAAACCCCTACCCAACCCCCGCGGACCAAAGGCTATAGCCCACCGGCCTCGTCGAGTATTTCGCGCGCTTCATCGCTGAGCATTTCTTTGCCTTTTAGGGCAGGCCTCTGACCGTAGCCTCCCCCAGGCTGCAGGCCCTTGAAAAGATTGTACCCTTTTCCGACGGCCAGAGCCCCAAACTCCCGTACCCAACCCCCGCGGACTAAAGGCTATAGCCCAACGGCCTCGGCGACTATTTCACGCGCTGCGCCGCTGGTCATTTCTTGCCATTTTCGGGTGGGGTTCTGACCGTAGCCTCCCACTAGGCACAAGAGGACCCTAGAAAAGACTGTACCCATTTTCGACGCCCAGAGCCCCCGAACACCCCTCCGCAACCCCCGCGGACCAAAGGCTATAGCCCACCGGCCTCGGCCACTATTTCGCGCGCTGCATCGCTGGGCTTTTCTTGCCCTTTTAGGGCAGGCCTCTGACCGTAGGCTCGCTCTGGGCGTACGAGGCCCCTCAAAAAGACTGTACCCATTTCCAGGCCAGCCCCGAACCCCCTCCCAACCCCGCGGACCCAGCCTATATCACCGGCCTCGGCGACTATTTCACGCTGCGCCTTGGCATTTCTTGCCTTTTAGGGCAGGCCCACGGCCGTGGGTTCCAGCACGTGAGCCCATAAAAAGTGAGCCATTTTCGATGCCCGGCTATAGCCCACCGTCCTCGGCGACTATTTCTTCTTGCTGCGTCGGCGGGTATTTCTTGCTATTTTGAGCGACTTTCGACCGTAGCCTCCCAGGCACACGAGGACCCTCGAAATGTGTACCCATTTCCGATGCGAGGCCCCAACCCCCCTCCCGACCCCAGCGGACCAAAGGCTATAGCCCACGGCCTCGGTGACTATTTCTGCAGCTGTATTTGGGTATTTCTTACCCTTTTGGGCGGGGCCTCTAACCGTAGCCTTGTCTTGGGCACACGAGGCCCCTCAAAAGCGTACCCATTTCCTCGCCCGAGCCCCGAACTACCCTCCCGGCCCCAGCGGACCAAGGCTGTAGCCAGGCCTCGGCGACTATTTCCTGCTGCGCTGGGTATTTCTTGCTATTTTAGGGTGGGCTTGACCGTACCCTCGATGGGCTGCGAGGTCCATCGAAAGGGCTGTGCCCATTTCCAGCGCCGGATCGCGAATCCAACCCGACCCCAGCGGACAAAGTCATAGCCCGCACCTCTGCGACTATTTCGCGCGCTGCATCACTGAGCATTTCTTTCCCTTTTAGGGCAGGCCTCTGCCGTAGCCTCCCACTGGGCACACGAGGCCCCTTGAAAAGATTGTACCCTTTTCCAACGCCCAGAGCCCCCGAACTCCCCTCCCCAACCCCCGCGGACTAAAGGCTATAGCCCACCGGCCTCGGCGACAATTTCACGCGCTGCGCCGCTGGTCATTTCTTGGCATTTTAGGGTGGGGTTCTGACCGTAGCCTCCCACTGGGCACAAGAGGACCCTAGAAAAGACTGTACTCATTTCCGATGCCCAGAGCCCCCGAACCCACCTCCACAACCCATGCGGACCAATGGCTATAGCCCACCGGCCTCGGAGACTATTTCTTGCGCTGCGTCGCTGGGTATTTCTTCCTATTTTAGGGCAGCTTTCTGACCGTAGCCTCCCACTGGGCACACGAGGACCCTCGAAAAGACTGTACCCATTTCCGATGTCCAGAGCCCCAGAACCCCCCTCCCCAACCCCTGCGGACCAATGGCTATAGCCCACCGGCCTCGGAGACTATTTCTTGCGCTGCGTCGCTGGGTATTTCTTCCTATTTTAGGGCAGCTTTCTGACCGTAGCCTCCCACTGGGCACACGAGGACCCTCGAAAAGACTGTACCCATTTCCGATGTCCAGAGCCCCAGAACCCCCCTCCCCAACCCCTGCGGACCAAAGTCTATAGCCCACCGGCCTCGGCGACTATTTCGCACGCTGCATCGCTGGGCATGTCTTACCCTTTTAGGGCAGGCCTCTAACCGTACCCTCGCACTGGCCACACGATGCCCCTCAAAAAGACTGTACCCATTTCCGACGCCCAGAGCCCCCGAACTACCCTCCCCAACCCCCGCGGACCAAAGGCTGTAGCCCACCGGCCTCGGCGACTATTTCACGCGCTGCGCCGCTGGGCATTTCTTGCTATTTTAGGGTAGGCTTCTGACCGTACCCTCCCAATGGGCACACGAGGACCATCGAAAGGACTGTACCCATTTCCAACGCCCAGATCCGCAGAATCCCCAACCCAACCCCCGCGGACCAAAGGCTATAGCCCACCTGGCTCGGCGACTATTTCGCGCGCTGCATCGCTGAGCATTTTCTTTCCCTTTTAGGACAGGCCTCTGCCGTAGCCTCCCACTGGGCACACGAGGCTTCTTGAAAAGATTGTACCCTTTTCCGACTCCCAGAGCCCCCGAACTCCCCTCCCCAACCCCCGCGGACTAAAGGCTATAGCCCACCGGCCTCGGCGACTATTTCACGCGCTGCGCCGCTGGTCATTTCTTGCCATTTTAGGGTGGTGTTCTGACCGTAGCCTCCCATTGGGCACAAGAGGACCCTAGAAATGACTGTACCCATTTTCGAAGCCCAGAGCCCCCGAACCCCCCTCCGCAACCCCCGCGGACCAAAGGCTATAGCCCACCGGCCTCGGCCACTATTTCGCGCGCTGCATCCAATGGTATTTCTTGCTATTTTAGGGCAGCTTTCTGACCGTAGCCTCCCACTGGGCACACGAGGACCCTCGAAAAGACTGTACCCATTTCCGATGCCCAAAGCCCTAGAACCCCCCTCCCCAACCCCCGCGGACCAAAGGCTATAGCCCACCGGCCTCGGCGACTATTTCGCGCGCTTCATCGCTGAGCATTTCTTTGCCTTTTAGGGCAGGCCTCTGACCGTAGCCTCCCACTGGGCACACGAGGCCCCTTGAAAATATTGTACCCTTTTCCGACGGCCAGAGCCCCAAACTCCCCTACCCAACCCCCGCGGACTAAAGGCTATAGCCCAACGGCCTCGGCGACTATTTCACGCGCTGCGCCGCTGGTCATTTATTGCTATTTTAGGGTGGGGTTCTGACCGTAGCCTCCCACTGGGCACAAGAGGACCCAGAAAAGACTGTACCCATTTTCGACGCCAAGAGCCCCCGAACACCCCTCCGTAACCCCCGCGGACCAAAGGCTATAGCCCACCGGCCTCGGCGACTATTTCGCGCGCTGCATCGCTGGGCTTTTCTTGCCCTTTTAGGGCAGGCCTCTGACCGTAGGCTCGCTCTGGGCGTACGAGGCCCCTCAAAAAGATTGTACCCATTTCCGACGCACAGAGCCCCCGAACCCCCCTCCCCAACCCCCGCGGACCAAAGCCTATATCCCACCGGCCTCGGCGACTATTTCACGCGCTGCGCCGCGGTACATTTCTTGCCTTTTTAGGGCAGGCCCCTGACCGTAGTTCCCAGGCACGCAGGCCCCAAAGGAGTAGACCCATTTTCGATGCCCAGACGCTATAGCCCACCGGGCTCGGCGACTATTTCTTGCGCTGCGTCGCTGGGTATTTCTTGCTATTTTAGGGCAGCTTTCTGACCGTAGCCTCCCACTGGGCACACGAGGACCCTCGAAATGACTGTACCCATTTCCGATGCCCAGAGCCCCAGAACCCCCCTCCCCAACCCCCGCGGACCAAAGGCTATAGCCCACCCGCCTCGGCGACTATTTCGTACGCTGCATCGCTGGGTATTTCTTACCCTTTTAGGGCAGGCCTCTGACCGTAGCCTCGTACTGGGCACACGAGGCCCCTCAAAAAGACTGTACCCATTTCCGAAGCCCAGAGCCCCCGAACCACCCTCCCCAACCCCCGCGAACCAAAGGCTGTAGCCCACCGGCTTCGGCCACTATTTCACGCGCTGCGCCGCTGGGCATTTCTTGCTATTATAGGGTAGGCTTCCGAACGTAGCCTCCCACTGGGAACACGAGGCCCCTTGAAAAGATTGTACCCTTTTCCGACTCCCAGAGCCACTGAACTCCCCTCCCCAACCCCCGCGGACCAAAGGCTATAGCCCACCGGCCTCGGCGACTATTTCGCGCGCTGCATCGCTGAGCATTTCTTTCCCTTTTAGGGTAGGCCTCTGCCGTAGCCTCCCACTGGGCACACGAGGCC
The DNA here is from genome assembly GCA_030449925.1 of Citropsis articulata. Taxonomy (NCBI): domain Eukaryota; kingdom Viridiplantae; phylum Streptophyta; class Magnoliopsida; order Sapindales; family Rutaceae; genus Citropsis; species Citropsis articulata. The sequence goes on from JASUUH010000159.1 coordinate 85,607, forward strand.
CCTTGAAAAGATTGTACCCTTTTTCGACGCCCAGAGCCCCCGAACTCCCCTCCCCAACCTCCTCGGACTATAGGCTATAGCCCACCGGCCTCGGCGACTATTTCACGCGCTGCGCCGCTGGTCATTTCTTGCCATTTTAGGGTGGGGTTTTGACCGTAGCCTCCCACTGGGCACAAGAGGACCCTAGAAATGACTGTACCCATTTTCGGCAGGCCCCGAACCCCCTCCATGACCCCAGCGGACCAGGCTATCGCCGGCCATGGCCCTATTTATGTGCTGCATCGCTGGGCATTTCTTGCTATTTTAGGGCAGCTTTCTGACCGTAGCCTCCCACTGGGCATACGAGGACCCTCGAAAAGACTGTACCCATTTCCGTTGCCCAGAGCCCCAGAACCCCCCTCCCCAACCCCCGCGAACCAAAGGCTATAGCCCACCGGCCTCGGCGACTGTTTGACACGCTGCATCGCTGGGCATTTCTTACCCTTTTAGGGCAGGCCTCTGACCGTAACCTCGTACTGGTCACGAGGCCCTCAAAAACTGTGCCATTTCCGGCCAGCGCCCCGAACCACCCTCCCACCCCGCGGACAAAGGCTGCCCAGCCCACGGCGACTATTTCACGCGCTGCGCCGCTGGGTATTTCTTGCTATTTTAGGGTAGGCTTCTGACCGTAGCCTCCCAATGGGCACACGAGGACCATCGAAAGGACTGTACCCATTTCCGACGCCCAGATCTGCAGAATCCCCTACCCAACCCCCGCGGACCAAAGGCTATAGCCCACCGGCCTCGGCGACTATTTCGCGCGCTGCATCGCTGAGCATTTCTTTCCCTTTTAGGGCAGGCCTCTGCCGTAGCCTCCCACTGGGCACACGAGGCCCTTTGAAAAGATTGTACCCTTTTCCGACGCCCAGAGCCCCCGAACTCCCCTCCCCAACCTCCGCGGACTAAAGGATATAGCCCACCGGCCTTGGCGACTATTTCACGCGCTGCGACGCTGGTCATTTCTTGTCATTTTAGGGTGGGGTTCTGACCGTAGCCTCCCACTGGGCACAAGAGGACCCTAGAAATGACTGTACCCATTTTCGACGACCAGAGCCCCCGAACCCCCCTCCGTAACCCCCGCGGACCAAAGGCTATAGCCCACCGGCCTCGGCCACTATTTCGCGCGGTGCATCGCTGGGCATTTCTTGGTATTTTAGGGTAGTTTTCTGACCGTAGCCTCCCACTGGGCACACGAGGACCCTCGAAAAGACTGTACCTATTTCCGATGCCCAGAGCCCCAGAACCCCCCTCCTCAACCCCCGCGGACCAAAGGCTATAGCCCACCGGCCTCGGTGACTATTTCGCACGTTGTATCGCTGGGCATTTATTACCCTTTTAGGGCAGGCCTCTAACCGTAGCGTCGTACTGGGCACACGAGGCCCCTCAAAAAGGCTATGCCATTTCGGCCGAGCCCCGAACTACCCTCCCGACCCCAGCGGACCAAAGGCGTAGCCCACCGGCCTCGGCGATTATTTCACTGCGCTGGGCGTTCTTGCTATTTTAGGGTAGCCTTCTGCCGTAGCCTCCCAATGGGCTACGAGGGACGGTCGAAGGACTGTTCGGCCAGAATCGCGAATCCCCTGACCCAGCGGACCGTAGCCTCCCTTTGGGCACAAGAGGACCCTAGAAAAGTGTACCCATTTCCGATGCAGCCCCAGACCACCTCCCCAGCCCGCAGCGGACCAATGGCTATAGCCTACCGGCCTCGGCGACTATTTCTTCGCTGCGTCATGGTCTTCTTCTATTTTAGGCGACTTTACGTAGTAGCCTCCCAGCTGGGCACCGAGGACCCTCGAAAGGCTGTACCCATTTCTTGCCGCTTTTAGGGGCGGGGATTTGACCGTAGCCTCCCACTGGTCACGAGGCCCTCGAAAGATGCCCAGGCCCCGAACTCCCTACCCCCCGGACCAAAGGCTATAGCCACCGGCCTCGGCGAGTATTTGCGCGCTGGGCATTCTTGCCATTTAGGGCGGACTTCGTAGCCTACCAGGCTCACGAGGACCATAAAATGGTTACCCATTTCCGATGCCAGAACCCCGAACCCCCTCGACCCCAGCGGACCAAAGGCTATAACCCAAGGGCTCGGAAAGTATTTAGTGCTTGTTGCGCATGAGCATTTTGTGCCACAGGGGCCTCTGACCGTAGGTTCCCACTGAGCACATGAGCCCCTAAAAAAGAGTAGACCCATTTCCGATGCCCAGAGTCCCCGTACCCCCCTCCTGAACCCCCGTGGAACAGACGCTAAAGCCCACCGGCCCCGGAGACTATTTCGCGAGCTGCGCCGCTGGGTAATTCTTGCCATTTTAGGGCAGCCCTTTGACCGTAACTTCCCACTGGGCACACGAGGACCCTCGAAAAGATTGTACCCATTTCCGACGCCCAGAGCCCCCGAACCCACCTCACCAACCCCCGCGGACCAATGGCTATAGCCTACCGGCCTCGGCGACTATTTCACGCGCTGCGTCGCTGGGTATTTCTTGCTATTTTAGGGCATCTTTCTGACCGTAGCCTCCCACTGCATACACGAGGACCCTCGAAAAGACTGTACCCATTTTCAATCCCCAGAGCCCCAGAACCCCCCTCCCCAACCCCCGCGGACCAAAGGCTATAGCCCACCGGCCTCGGCCACTTCGTATTTGCGTATTGAGGATTTCTTGCCCCAAGGCGGGCCTTTGACCTAGCCTTCCGCTGGTCACGAGGCCCTCAAAAGCTGTACCCATTTACGGCCCGAGAACCCCGAACCCCCTCCCGAACCCGCGGACCAAAGGCTATAACCCACGCGCTCGAAGAGTATTTCCTTTCGCCCTTGGCATTTCTTGCCATTTAGGCGAGCTTCTGACCGTAACCTCCCAGCAGGCACGAGGACCCTCAAAATGACTGTACCCATTTCCGGCGCCCGGAACCCCCAGCCCCGCGGACGAGGCTATAGCCCATCGGCCTCGGCGACTATTTCGCGGGCTGCATCACTGGGCATTTCTTGCCCTTTTAGGGCAGGCCTCTCACTGTAGCCTCCCACTGGGAACACAAGGACTCTTGAAAAGACTGTACCCATTTCCCACGCCCAGAGCCCCCGAACCCCCCTCCCCAACCCCCGCGGACCAAAGGCTATAGCCCACCGGCCTCGGCGATTATTTCACGCGCTGCGCCGCTGGGTATTTCTTGTCATTTTAGGGCAGGCGTCTGACCGTAGCCTCCCCCTGGGCACACTAGGATGCTCGAAAAGACTGTACCCTTTTCCGATGCCCAGAGCCTCAGAACCCCCTCCCCGACCCCTGCGGACCAAAGCCTATAACCCACCGGCCTCGGCGACTATTTCGCGCGCTGTATCGCTGGGCATTTCTTGCCCTTTTAAGGCAGGCCTCGGACGGTAGCCTCGTACTGGGCACACGAGGCCCCTAAAAAGACTGTACCCATTTCCGACGACTAGAGCCCCCGAACCCCCCACCCCAACCCCCGCGGACCAAAGGCTATAACCCACCGGGCTCGCAGACTATTTCGCGCGCTGCGCCGCGGGGCATTTCCTACCTTTTTAGGGCCGGCCTCTGACCGTGGCTCACGAGAACATGAGCCCCTCAAAGACTAGACCCATTTCCGATGCCGAGTCCCGAACCCCGTGGAGCAGAGCCTATAGCCCACCGGCCCGGCGACTATTCGTTACCTTTGGCGCTGGGCATTGCTTGCCATTTTAGGGCAGGCCTCTGACTGTAGCCTCGTACTGGGCACACAAGGCCCCTCAAAAAGACTGTACCCATTTGTGACGACCAGAGCCCCCGAACCCCCCTCCCCAATCCCCGCGGACCAAAGGCTATAGCCCACCGGCCTCGGTGACTATTTCGCGCGCTGCGCCGCTTGGCATTTCTTGCCCTTTTAGGGCAGGCGTCGGACTGTAGCGTCGTACTGGGCACACGAGGCCCCACAAAAAGACTGTACCCATTTGTGACGCCCAGAGCCCCCGAACCCCACTGACCCCGCGGACCGCAGGCTATAGCCCACCGGCCTCGGTGAGTATTTCCGCGCATTGCGCGGCTGGGTATTTCTTGCGATTTTAGGCGGGCTTGACCATATCCTCCAGCTGGGCACCACGAGGACCCTCGAAGCGTACCCATTTTCGATGCCGAGCCTCGAACCCCCTCCGAACCCCCGCGGACCGAGGCTATAGTCCGCACCGTCGGCGACTATTTTCGCGCTGCGTGCTGCGCATTTCTTGCCCTTTTAGGGCGGGGCCTCGACCGTAGCCTCGCCTTTGGGCCGGCGCCACTCAAAAAGGCTGTACCCATTTCCGGCCCGAGCCCCGAACCCCCCTTCGACCCCCAGGCCAAAGGCTATAGTCTACCGGCCTCGGCGACTATTTAACGCACTGCGCCGCTGGGTATTTCTTGCCATTTTAGGGCACGCTTTTGACGTAGCCTCCCACTGGGCACACGACGACCCTCGAAAAGACTGTACCCATTTCCGACGACCAAAGCCACAGAACCCCCCTCCCCAACCCCCGCGGACCAAAGGCTATAGCCCACCGGCCTCGGCGACTATTTCACGCGCTGCATCGCTTGGCATTTCTTGCCCTTTTAGGGCAGGCCTCGGACGGTAGCCTCGTACTGGGCACACGAGGCCCCTAAAAAGACTGTACCCATTTCCGACGACTAGAGCCCCCGAACCCCCCACCCCAACCCCCGCGGACCAAAGGCTATAACCCACCGGGCTCGCAGACTATTTCCTTGGCGCTGCGCAGGCATTCTACCTTTTTGGGCGGCCTCGTGTAGGCTCCCACTAAGAACATGAGGCCCTCAAAGACTAGACCCATTTCCGATGCAGGTCCCGAACCCCGTGGAGCAGCTATAGCCCATTGCCTATTCGTGCCTTGCGGCAGGCATTGCTTGCCATTTAGGGCGGGGCCTCATTGTACTCGTCTTGGGCACTGAGGCCCCTCAGAAGCTGTGCCATTGTGGCCAGGCCCAGACCCCCCCCTGACCCCGCGGACCAGGCTATAGCCCGCGGCCTCGGTGAGTATTTCAATGCTGCGCTGGGTATTTCTTGCCATTTTAGGGCTTACATTGTATCCTCCCCAGGCTGCGAGGACCCTCGAAAATCTGTACCCATTTCCGGCGAGCCCCGAACCCCCTCCCCAATCCCCCGCGGACCAAAGGCTATAGCCCACGGCCTCGGTGACTATTTCAGCTGCGCCAGGTATTTTGCCTTTTGGGGCGTCCTCGACCGTAGGCTCCCAGTACATAGGCCCTAAGAGTAGACCCATTTGTGACGCCCAGAGCCCCCGAACCCCCCACCCCAACCCCCGCGGACCATAGGCTATAGCCCACCGGCCTCGGTGAGTATTTCAAGCGCTGCGCCGCTGGGTATTTCTTGCCATTTTAGGGCAGGCTTCTGACCGTATCCTCCCACTGGGCACACGAGGACCCTCGAAAAGACTGTACCCATTTTCGATGCCCAGAGCCCCCGAACCCCCCTCCCCAATCCCCGCGGACCAAAGGCTATAGCCCACCGGCCTCGGTGACTATTCAGCTGCGCTTGCGCAGCATTTCTTGCCCTTTTAGGCGAGCCTCTGGCCCTGTAAGCGTCGTCTTTGGGCACACAGGCCCCACAAAGGCATGCCATTGTGGCCTTGAGCCCCGAACCCCCCACCCCAACCCCCGCGGACCATAGGCTATAGCCCACCGGCCTCGGTGAGTATTTCACGCATTGCGCCGCTGGGTATTTCTTGCCATTTTAGGGCAGGCTTCTGACCATATCCTCCCACTGGGCACACGAGGACCCTCGAAAAGGCTGTACCCATTTTCGATGCCCAGAGCCTCAGAACCCCCCTCCCGAACCCCCGCGGACCAAAGGCTATAGTCCACCGGCCTCGGCGACTATTTTGCGCGCTGCATCGCTGCGCATTTCTTGCCCTTTTAGGGCAGGCCTCTGACCGTAGCCTCGCACTGGGCACGCGACGCCACTCAAAAAGGCTGTACCCATTTCCGACGGCCGGGCCCGAACCCCCCCTTCCCCGACCAAAGGCTATAGTCCACCGGCCTCGGCGACTATTTAACGCGCTGCGCCGCTGGGTATTTCTTGCCATTTTAGGGCACGCTTTTGACGTAGCCTCCCACTGGGCACACTACGACCCTCGAAAAGACTGTACCCATTTCCGATGCCCAAAGCCACAGAACCCCCCTCCCCAACCCCCGCGGACCAAAGGCTATAGCCCACCGGCCTCGGCGACTATTTCACGCGCTGCATCGCTTGGCATTTCTTGCCCTTTTAGGCGAGCCTCTGTAGCCTCGTCTTTGGGCACATAAGGCCCTCAAAAGATGCCATTTGTGGCCTTGAGCCCTGAACCCCCAACCCCCGCGGACCATAGGCTATAGCCCACCGGCCTCGGTGAGTATTTCAAGCGCTGGGCCGCTGGGTATTTCTTGCCATTTTAGGGCAAGCTTCTGACCTTATCCTCCCACTGGGCACACGAGGACCCTCGAAAAGACTGTACCCATTTCCGACGCCCAGAGCCCCCGAACCCCCCTCCCCAATCCCCGCGGACCAAAGGCTATAGCCCACCGGCCTCGGTGACTATTTCGCGCGCTGCGCCGCGGGGTATTTCTTGCCTTTTTGGGGCAGGCCTCTGACCGTAGGCTCCCACTGAGTACATGAAGCCCCTAAAAAAGAATAGACCCATTTCCAATGCCTAGAGTCCCCGAAACCCCCTCCCGAATCCCCGTGGAACAGACGCTATGGCCCACCGGGCCCCGGCGACTATTTCGTGCACTGCGCCGCTGGGCATTTCTTCCCATTTTAGGGTAGGCCTCTGACCGTAACTTCCCACTGGGCACACGAGGACCCTCTAAAAGACTGTACCCATTTCCGACGCTTAGAGCCCCCGAACCCCCCTCCCCAATCCCCGTGGACCAAAGGCTATAGCCCACCGGCCTCGGTGACTATTTGTATTTGCGCTTGTGGGTATTCGCCTTTTGGGGTAGGCCTCTGACCGTAGGCTCCCACTGAGTACAAGAAGACCCTAAAAAAGAATAGACCCATTTCAAATGACTAGAGTCCCCGAAACCCCTCCCGAACCCCGTGGAGCAGGCGCATATTACGGGCCGGCGACTATTTCGTGCCTTCTTCGCTGGGCATTTCTTCCCATTTAGGGTAGGCCTCGACCGTAACTTCCTTTGGGCACACGAGGACCCTCTAAGACTGTACCCATTCGGCGCGAGCCCCGAACCCCTCCCCGGCCCCGTGGACGAGGCTATAGCCCCACCCGCCTCGGTGACTATTTTGTGCTGCGCGCTGGTATTTCTTGTCATTTTAGGGCGGGCGTCAGGCCGTAGCCTTCCCACAGGCACGAGGACCCTCGAAAGACCGTAGGCTCCCAGAACATGGGGCCCCTCAGACTAGACCCATTTCCGATGCGAGTCCCGAACCCCGTGGAGCAGACGCTATAGCCCACCGGCCCGGCGACTATTTCGTGCGCGCTGAGCATTGCTTGCCATTTAAGGCGGGCCTCTGTTGTAACTCGTCTTTGGGCACAAGGCCCCTCAAAGAGTACCCATTTGTGGCCTTGAGGCCCCAGACCCCACCCACCCGCGGACCATAGGCTATAGCCCACCGGCCTCGGTGAGTATTTCAAGCGCTGGGCCGCTGGGTATTTCTTGCCATTTTAGGGCGGGCTTCTGGTATCCTCCCAGGCACACGAGGACCCTCGAAAATCATGCCATTTCGGCGCCCAGCCCCCGAACCCCCCTCCCCAATCCCCGCGGACCAAAGGCTATAGCCCACCGGCCTCGGTGACTATTTCGCGCGCTGCGCCACGGGGTATTTCTTGCCTTTTTGGGGCAGGCCTCTGACCGTAGGCTCCCACTGAGTACATGAAGCCCCTAAAAAAGAGTAGACCCATTTGTGACACCCAGAGCCCCCGAACCCCCCACCCTAAACCCCGCGGACCATAGGCTATAGCCCACCGGCCTCGGTGAGTATTTCAAGCGCTGCGCCGCTGGGTATTTCTTGCCATTTTAGGGCAGGCTTCTGACCGTATCCTCCCACTGGGCACACGAGGACCCTCGAAAAGACTATACCCATTTTCGATGCCCAGAGCCCCAGAACCCCCTCCCGAACCTCCGCGGACCAAAGACTATAGCCCACCGGCGTCGGCGACTATTTCGCGCGCTGCGCCGGGGGGTATTTCTTGCCTTTTTGGGGCAGGCCTCTGACCGTAGGCTCCCACTGAGTACATGAAGCCCCTAAAAAAGAGTAGACCCATTTCCGATGCCTAGAGTCGCCGAAGCCCCCTCCCGAACCCCCGTGGAACAGAACCTTTATATGGCCCACGGGCCAGCGACTATTTCTTGCACTTTGCTGGGCATTTCTTGCCATTTAGGGTAGGCCTCTAAGTAACTTCCCAGGCTACGAGGACCCTCAAAAGACTGTGTACCCATTTCCGGCGCTTGAGCCCCGAACCCCCTCCCCGATCCCGTGGACCAGGCTATAGCCACCGGCCTCGGTGACTATTCCTTGTTGCGCGAGTATTTCTTCCCTTTTTGGGGCAGGCCTCTGACCGTAGGCTCCCACTGATCACATGAGGCCCCTAAAAAAGAGTAGACCCATTTCTGATGCCGAGAGTCCCCGAAGCCCCCACCCCCACCCCAGGTGGAGCAGATGGCCCATATTACCGGCCCGGCGAATATTTCGTGCACTGCGCGTTGGGCATTTCTTTGCACAAGGCGGGGCCTCGACCGTAACTTCCCAGGCTACGAGGACCCTCTAGCGACTGTACCCATTTCCGACACCAGGCCCCGAACCCGCTCCCCAATCCCCGCGGACCAAGGCTATAGCCCACGGCCTCGATGACTATTTCTCGCGCTGCGCGGGTATTTCATGCCTTTTGGGGCGGGCCTCGACCGTAGGCTCCACTGAGCACATGGGGCCCCTAAAAATAGTCGGCCCATTTCGATCAGGAGTCCTGAGCCCCTCCCCAACCCGTGGAGCAGATGCCATAGCCCACCCGGCGGCTATTTTACGCTGCGCGCTGGGCATTTCTTGCCCTTTTAGGGCGGGCCTCGACCGTAACTTCCACTGGGCACACGAGGACCCTCGAAGACAGTACCCATTTCCGGCGCCAGGCCCCGAACCCGGCTCCCGATCCCGCGGACCAAAGGCTATAGCCCACCGGCCTCAGTGACTATTTCGCGCGCTGCGCCGCGGGGTATTTCATGCCTTTTTGGGGCAGGCCTTTGACCGTAGGCTCCCACTGAGCACATGAGGCCCCTAAAAAAGAGTAGACCCATTTCGGATGCCTAGAGTCCCCGAAACCCCTCCCCAACCCCCGTGGAACAGGCGGCCCGGTGATATTTCGTGCAACCATTTTAGGGCAGGTCTCGACGTAACTTCCCCAGGCACACAGGACCCTCGAAAGACCCATTTCCGACATCAGGCCCCGAACCCCTCCCAACCCCAGCGGACCGGCGATAACGCACGGGCTCGAAGACTATTTGTCGCGTGCAGCGAGGCAATTCTTAACTTTTAGGGCGGGCCTCGACGTAGTCTCCCAGGACATGAGGCCCTCAAAGACTGGACCCATGTCCGGCCGAGTCCCGAACTCCCTACCCAACCCCGGACCCAGCTATTGCCCACCGGCCTCGGCGACTATTTCGTGTGCTGCGCCGCTGGGTATTTCTTGCTATTTTAGGGTAGGCCTCTGACCGTAGCCTCCCACTGGGTACATGAGGCACCTTGAAAAGACTGGACCCATTTCCGGCAACCAGAGTCCCCGAACCCCCACCCCAACCCCCGCGGGCCAAAGGCTATGGCCCACCGGCCTCGGCGACTATTATCTGTGCGCTGCGCGGTAATTTCCTGCCTTTTTGGGCGGGCCTCGACCGTGAGCTACCACCGAGCGAGGCCCTCAAAAGACTGGACCCATGTCCGGCGCCCGAGTCCCGAACTCCTCCCGGCCCCCGGACCAAAGCTATACCCCACCGGCCTCGGCGACTATTTCACGCGCTGCGCCGCGGGGCATTTCTTGCCTTTTTAGGGTAGGCGCCTGACCGTAGAATTCCACTGAGCACACGAGACCCTCGAAAAGACTTGACCCATTTCCGATGCAGGCCCCAAACCTCCCGACCCCGCGGACCAAGGCTATAGCCCACCGGCCGCGACTATTTCCAGCTGCGCGCTGAGCATTTCTTGCCATATTAGGGCGGGCTTGACCGTAGCCTCCCAGGCTACGAGGACCCTCGAAAATCTGCCATTTCCGGCCCCGGAACCCCCGAATCCCCTCGCCAGCCCCGACTAAAGGCTGGCCCGGCCTCGGCCACTATTTGTGTTTGCTGACCTTGGGCGTACTTGCCATTTCTGGCGGGCTTCTGACCGTAGCCTGCCCAGGCACCGAGGACCCTCGAAAAGACTGGACCCATTTCCGATGGCGAGCCCCAGAACCTCCTACCCAACCCCGCGGACCACAGGCTGCTTTGCACCGGGCTCGGAGACTCTTTCGCCTTGTGCTGCGCCGTGGGACATTCTTGCCTTTTAGGGCGGGCCTCGGACCGTAGGCTCCCACTGAGCACGAGGCTATTCAAAAGACTAGACCCATTTTCGATGGCGAGTCCCCAAACCCCCTCCGAACCCCCGTGGAGCGAGCCATAGCCCACTTGCGGTGACTATTTCGTGCGCTGCGCCTCGTGGCATTTCTTGCCATTTAGGCGAGCTTGACCGTAGCCTCCCCAGGCACCACGAGGACCCTCGAAATACTGTACCATTTCGATGCGGGCCCCGAACCCCCTCACTGACCCCAGCGGACCAAGGCTATAGCCCACCGGCCTCGGCGACTATTTCACGGGCTGCGCGCTGGGCATTTCTTGCCATTTTATGGCGGTCTTCGGCCGTAGCGTCCAGGCGCGAGGACCCTCGAAAAGACTGTACCCATTTCCGACGAACAGAGCCCCCGAACCCCCCTCCCCAACCCCCGCAGATCAAAGGCTATGGCCCACCGGCCTCGGTGACTATTTCACGCGCTGCGCCGCTGGGTATTTTTGGCCATTTTAGGGCAGGCATCTGACCGTAGCCTCCCACTGGGCACACGAGGACCCTCGAAAAGACTGTAACCATTTGCGACGCCTAGACCCCTGAACCCCCCTCATCAACCCCCGCGGACTAAAGGCTAAAGCCCACCGGCCTCGGCCCTTTATTTCCTTGTACTGCGCAGGCGGCATTTCTTGCCATTTAGGGTAGGCGAGCGTAGCCTCCTGAGCACGAGGACCCTCGAAAAACATGCCCATTCGGCGACCAAATCCGCGAACCCCCTCCACAACCCCGCGGACCAAGGCTATAGCCCACCGGCCACGGCGACTATTTCACCTGTTGCGCGCTGGGCATTTCTTGCCATATTAGGGCGGGCTTGACCGTAGCCTCCGAGGCACACGAGGACCCTCGAAAATCTGTACCCATTTCGGCGCGAACCCCAGAATCCCCTCGTGACCCGCGGCTAAAGCGATAGCCCGGCCTCGGCCACTATTTCCAGCGCTGCGCTGGGCGTACTTGCCATTTCTGGCGGGCTTCGACCGTAGCCTGCCCAGGGCACCGAGGACCCTCGAAAAGGCTGTACCCATTTCCGATGGCGGGCCCCGAACCTCTACCCAACCCCGCGGACCATAGGCTGCCTGCACCGGGCTCGGAGACTCTTTCAGTGACTGCGCCGTGGGACATTTCTTGCCTTTTAGGGCGGGCCTCGGACCGTAGGCTCCCAGAGCAGCGAGGCTATTCAAAAGACTAGACCCATTTTCGATGGCGAGTCCCCGAAACCCCTCCGAACCCCGTGGAGCAGGCTATAGCCCACGGCCACGGTGACTATTTCTGCCTGCGCCGCTTGGCATTTCCTGCCATTTTAGGGCGGGCCTCGACCGTAACTTTCTACAGGGCACGAGGACCCTCGAAAAGGCTGTACCCATTTCGACAGAACCCCACCCCCTCATGACCCCAGCGGACCAAAAGGCTATAGCCCACGGACTCGGTGACTATTTCCCGCCGAGCAGCTGGGCATTTCTTGCCATTTAGGGCGGGCTTGACCGTAGCCTCCCCGGGCACCACGAGGACCCTCGAAAAGGCTGTACCCATTTCGGCGACCAGGCCCGAGCCCTCCCGGACCCCGCGAGCAAAGGCTATAGCCCACGGCCTCGGTGACTATTTCACCTGCTGCGCTGGGTATTTTTGTCATTTTAGGGCGGGCCTCGGCCGTAGCCTCCCCAGGCACCGAGGACCCTCGAAAGACTGTACCCATTTCCGGCGACGGGCCCCAAAACCCCTCCCCGGCCCCCGGACCAAGGCTATAGCCACCGGCCTCGATGACTATTTCACAGCTGCGCGCTGGGTATTTTTTGCCATTTTAGGGCAGGCCTCTGACCGTAGTCTCCCACTAGGCACACGAGAACCCTCGAAAAGACTGTACCCATTTCCGGCGACGAGGCCGAAACCCCCTCCCGGCCCCGGACCAAAGGCTGTAGCCCACGGCCTCGGTTACTATTTCCAGCGCTGCGCGCTGGGTATTTTGCCATTTTAGGGCGGGCCTCGACCGTAGCCTCCCCACAGGCACGAGGACCCTCGAAAAGACTGTACCCATTTCCGACGACCAGAGCCCCCGAAACCCCCTCCCCAACCCCCGCGGACCAAAGGCTGCAGCCCACAGGCCTCGGTGACTATTTCCCGTGCCGCGCCGCTGGTTATTTCTTGCCATTTTAGGGCAGGCTTCTGACCGTAGCCTCCCACTGGGCACACGATGACCCTCGAAAAGACTGTACCCATTTCTCACTACCAGAGCCGCCGAAACCCCCTCCCCAACCCCCGCGGACCAAAGGCTGTAGCCCACCGGCCTCGGCGACTATGTGACGCGCTGCTCCGCTTGGCATTTCTCGCCATTTTAGGGCAGGCTTCTGACCGTAGCCTCCCACTGGGCACACGAGGACCCTCGAAAAGACTGTACCCATTTTCAACGACCAGAGCCCCCAAAACCCCCTCCCCAACCCCCGCGGACCAAAGGCTATAGCCCACCGGCCTCGGTGACTATTTCCTGTGACTGGGCGGCTGGGCATTCTTCCATTTTCGGGCGGGCCTCGTGCCGTAGCCTCCAGCCACAGGGACCCTCGAAAAGACTGTACCCATTTTCGACGACCAGAGCCCCCTAAACCCCCTCCCCAACACCCGCGGACCAAAGGCTATAGCCCACCGGCCTCGGTGACTATTTCACGCGCTGCGCCGCTGGGTATTTTTTGCCATTTTAGGGCAGGCCTCTGACCGTAGCCTCCCACTAGGCACACGAGGACCCTCGAAAAGACTGTACCCATTTCCGACGAGGCCCGAAACCCCTCCCGGCCCCAGCGGACCAAGGCTGTAGCCCACCGGCCTCGGTGACTATTTCCAGCGCCCGCGCGCTGGGCATTTCTTGCCATTTTAGGGCGGGCTTGACCGTAGCCTCCCAGCGGGCACGATGACCCTCGAAAGAACTGTACCCATTTCGACTACGGGCCGAAACCCCTCCCGGCCCCGCGGACAAAAGGCTATAGCCCACCGGCCTCGGTGACTATTTCACGTGCTGCGCCGCTGGGCATTTCTTGTCATTTCAGGGCAGGCCTCTGACCGTATCCTCCAACGGGGCACACGAGTACCCTCGAAAAGACTGTACCCATTTCCGACGGCCCTCCCCAACACCCGCGGACCAAAGGCTATAGCCCACCGGCCTCGGTGACTATTTCACGCGCTGCGCCGCTGGGCATTTTTTGCCATTTTAGGGCAGGCCTCTGACCGTAGACTCCCACTGGGCACACGAGGACCCTCGAAAACACTGTACCCATTTCCGACGACCAGAGCCCCCGAAACCCCCTCCCCAACCCCCGCGGACCAAAGGCTGTAGCCCACCGGCCTCGGTGACTATTTTCCGCGCCGCGCCGCTGGGTATTTCTTGCCATTTTAGGGCAGGCTTCTGACCGTAGCCTCCCGCTGGGCACACGATGACCCTCGAAAAGACTGTACCCATTTCGACTACCGTCCCGAAACCCCTCCCGGCCCCGCGGACCAACGCTATAGCCCACCGGCCTCGGTGACTATTTCACGCAATGCGCGCTGGGCATTTCTTGTCATTTAGGGCAGGCCTCGACGTACCCTCCCAGCAGGCACCACGAGGACCCTCGAAAAGACTGTGCCATTTCGGCGCCCGTCCCCAACCCCAGCGGACCAAGGCTATAGCCCACCGGCCTCGGTGACTATTTTTTTCCTGGGCCCGATTTCTTGCCATTTTAGGGCGGGCTTGACCGTAGCCTCCCACTGGGCACACGAGGACCCTCGAAAAGGCGTACCCATTTTTCGCGACGAGCCCCTAAGCCCCTCCCACACCGGCGGACCAAAGGCTATAGCCCACCGGCCTCGGTGACTATTTCCTGCATTGCGCGCTGGGTATTTTGCCATTTTAGGGCAGGCCTCGGACCGTAGTCTCCCAGCACGAGAACCCTCGAAAAGACTGTACCCATTTCCGGCCAGGCCCCAAACCCCTCCCCGCCCCGCGGACCAAAGGCTGTAGCCCACCGGCCTCGGTGACTATTTCCAGCGCCCGCGCGCTGAGCATTTCTTGCCATTTAGGGGCAGGCTTGACCGTAGCCTCAGCTGGGCACGATGACCCTCGAAAAATTGTACCCATTTCGACTACGGGCCCCAGCGCCCCGACCCCAGCGGACCAAAGGTATAGCCCACCTGCCTCGGTGACTATTTCACGTGCTTTGCGCGTGAGCATTTCTTGTCATTTCAGGGCGGGCCTCGGCCGTAGCCTCAGCCAGGGCACCGAGACCCTCAGGCATGTACCCATTTACGCGCCTCCCGGCCCCGCGAGACCAGGCTATAGCCCCCGGCCTCGGCGACTATTTCACGCGCGCTGCGCTGGGCATGTCTTGCCATTTAGGCGGGCTTTGACCGTAGCCTCCCAGGCACCGAGGACCCTCGCAAAGGCATGCCATTTCGGCGACCGAGTCCCGAAACACCTTCCCGGCCCCAGCGGACCAAGGCTATAGCCACCGGCCTCGGCGACTATTTATTGACGCGCGCGCTTGGCATTTCTTGCCATTTTAGGCGAGCCTCATTGTAACCTCCCATGGGGCACGAGGACCCTCGAAAAAGGCATGCCATTTCCGGCGCCTCCCCAACCCCGCGGACCAAAGGCGGTAGCCCACCGGCCTCGGCGTCTATTTCGCGCAGGGCGCCGCTGGACATTCTTGCCATTTTAGGGCGGGCTTAACCGTAGCCTCCCACCCAGGCTACGAGGACCCTCGAAAAGACCGTACCCATTTTCGACGACCAGAGCCCCTTAAACCCCCTCCCCAACCCCCGCGGACCAAAGGCTGTAGCCCACCGGCCTCGGTGACTAATTCCCGCGCCGCGCCCCTGGGCATTTCTTGCCATTTTAGGGCAGGCTTCTGACCGTAGCCTCCCCCTGGGCACACGATGACCCTCGAAAAGACTGTACCCATTTCTGACTACGGGCCCGAAACCCCTCCCGGCCCCAGGGACCAAGGCTATAGCCCGCGGCCTCGGCGAGTATTTCACCTTGTTGCGCGCGGACATTCTTGCCATTTTGGGCAGCCCTCGTACCGTAGCCTCCCAGCTGGGCACGAGGACCCTCGCCAAAAAGACTGTACCCATTTCCGGCGACGAGTCCCGAAACCCCTCCCAGCCCCACGGACCAAGGCTATAGCCCACCGGCCTCGGTGACTATTTCCCGCTGCGCTGGGCATTTCTTGCCATTGAGGGGCAGGCCTCTGACCGTAGCCTCAGCAGGCACGAGGACCCTCGAAAAGACTGTACCCATTTCCGGCCGAGCCCCAGACACCCTCCCGGCCCCAGCGGACCGGCTATAGCCCGCCCGTCCTCGGCGACTATTTCAGCGCTGCGCGCAGGCATGTCTTGCCATTTTAGGGCGGGCTTTTGACCGTAGCCTCCCCTTTGGGCACCGATGGCCCTCGAAGGACTGTACCCATTTCCGATGACGAGCCACGAAACCCCTCCCAGCCCGAGGACCGGGGCATAGCCCACCGGCCTGGCGACTATTTCAAGCGCGCCCGGGCATTTCATGCCATTTAGGGCAGCCCTCGACCGTAGCCTCCCCCAGGCACACGAGGACCCTCGTAAAAGGCATGTACCCATTTCCGACGGCGAACCCCGAAACCCCTACCCCCCAGCGGACCAAGGCTATAGCCCGGCCTCGATGACTATTTCACGCGCCTGCGCGCTGGCATTCTTGCCATTTAGGGCAGGCCTCGACCATAGCCTCCCGGTGGGCACATGGAACCTCGAAAAGGCTGTACCCATTTCCGGCGACGAGCCCTAAACCCCTCCCGGCCCCAGCGGACCAAAGGCTATAGCCCACGGCCTCGGTGACTATTTCACGCAGCGCTGCGGCGGGGCATTCTTGCCATTTTAGGGCAGGCCTCGACCGTAGCCTCCCAGGTACCACGAGGATCCTCGAAAAGACTGTACCCATTTGGACACCAGGCCCCGACGTCAATCCCCAGCCCGCGGACCCAAAGGCTATAGCCCACCGGCCTCGGTGACTATTTCACGCTGGGCGCTGGGCATATCTTGCCATTTAGGGCGAGCTTGGCCGTAGCCTCCCAGGGCACCACGAGGACCCTCGCAAAGGCTGTACCCATTTCGGCGGCCAGGCCCTGAACCCCCCTCCCCAACCCCCGCGGACCAAAGGCTATAGCCCACCGGCCTCGGCGACAATTTCGCGCGCTGCGCTGCTGTGCATTTCTTGCCATTTTAGGGCAGGCCTCTGCCGTAGCCTCCCACTGGGTACACGAGGACCCTTGAAAAGACTGTACCCATTTCGGCGCCCTCCCAACCCCGCGGACCAAATGCTGTAGTCCACCGGCCTCGGCGACTATTGTGGCGCTGCGCCGCTGGGCATTTATTGCCATTTTAGGGCAGGCTTCTGACCGTAGCCTCCCATGGGCACGAGGACCCTCGAAAAGCTGTACCATTTCCGGCGACCCAGGCCCCGAAACCCCTCCCCCCCAGCGGACCAAAGGCTATAGCCCACCGGCCTCGGCAGTATTTCACGCATTGCGCGCTGGGCATTTCTTGCCATTTAGGGCAGGCCTCGACCGTAGCCTCCCGGTGGGCACGAGGACCCTCGAAAAAGGCTGTACCCATTTCCGACGGCAGGCCCCCGGCGCCCCAACCCCCGGGGACCAAAGGCTATAGCCCACCGGCCTCGGCGACAATTTCACGCGCTGCGCCGCTGGGCATGTCTTGCCATTTTAGGGCAGGCTTCTGACCGTAGCCTCCCACTGGGCACACGAGGACCCTCGAAAAGACTGTACCCATTTCCGACGCCGAGAGCCCCAGAACTTCCCTCCCCAACCCCCGCCGACCAAAGGCTATAGCCCACCGGCCTCGGCGATTGTTTCACGCGCTGCGCCGCTGGGCATTTCTTGCCATTTTAGGGCAGGCCTCTGACCATAGCCTCCCACTGGGTACACGAGGACCCTCGAAAAGACTGTACCCATTTCCGGCGACGAGCCCTAAACCCCTCCCAGCCCCAGCGGACCAAGGCTATAGCCCACGGCCTCGATGACTATTTCACGCAGCTGCGGGGCATTTTGCCATTTTAGGGCGGGCCTCGATCGTAGCCTCCCCGGGCACGAGGACCCTCAGGCTGTACCCATTTCCGATGACCCAGGCCGAAACCCCTCCCGGACCCCGTGGACCAAAGGCTATAGCCCACCGGCCTCGGTGACTATTTCCCGCGCTGCGCCGCTGGGCATTTCTTGCCATTTTAGGGCAGGCCTCTGACCGTAGCCTCCCACTGGGTACACGAGGAACCTCGAAAAGACTGTACCCATTTTGGACGCCCAGAGATCCCGAACGTCCCTCCCTAACCCCCGCGGACCAAAGGTTATAGCCCACCGGCCTCGGCGACTATTTCACGAGCTGCGCCGCTGGGCATGTCTTGCCATTTTAGGGCAGGCTTCTGACCGTAGTCTCCCACTGGGCACACGATGACCCTCGAAAAGACTGTACCCATTTCTGACTACCAGAGCCCCCGAAACCCCCCCAACCCCCGCGGACCAAAGGCTATAGCCCACCGGCCTCAGCGACTATTTCACGCGCTGCGCCTCTGGACATTTCTTGCCATTTTAGGGCAGCACTCAGACCGTAGCCTCCCACTGGGCACACGAGGACCCTCATAAAGACTGTACCCATTTCCGACGACCAGAACCCCCGAAACCCCCTACCCAACCCCCGCGGACCAAAGGCTATAGCCCACCGGCCTCGATGACTATTTCACGCACTGCGCCGCTGGGCATTTCTTGCCATTTTAGGGCAGGCCTCTGACCATAGCCTCCCAGTGGGCACATGAGGAACCTCGAAAAGACTGTACCCATTTCCGACGACCAGAGCCCCTGGCCCCTCCCGGACCCCGCGGACCAAAAGGCTAGCCCACCGGCCTCGGTGACTATTTCACGCTGCGTACAGGGCATTTCTTGCCATTTAGGGCAGGCCTCGACCGTAGCCTCAGCTGGGTACGAGGATCCTCGAAAAGACTGTACCCATTTGGACACTGAGCCCCGAGCGTCAATCCCCGGCCCGCGGACCAAGGCTATAGCCCACGGCCTCGGTGACTATTTCCGCGCTGGGCGCTGGGCATATCTTGCCATTTTGCAGGCTCTGACCGTAAGCCTCCCAGCTGGGCACGAGGACCCTCGCGTACCCATTTTCGGCGGCCAGGCCCGAAACACCTTCCCCAACCCCCGCGGACCAAAGGCTATAGCCCACCGGCCTCGGCGACTATTTGACGCGCTGCGCCGCTTGGCATTTCTTGCCATTTTAGGGCAGGCCTCTGACCGTAGCCTCCCACGGGGCACACGAGGACCCTCGAAAAGACTGTACCCATTTCCGACGCCCCTCCCCAACCCCCGCGGACCAAAGGCTGTAGCCCACCGGCCTCGGCGACTATTTGACGCGCTGCGCCGCTTGGCATTTCTTGCCATTTTAGGGCAGGCTTCTGACCGTAGCCTCCCACTGGGCACACGAGGACCCTCGAAAAGACTGTACCCATTTCCGACGACCAGAGCCCCCGAAACCCCCTCCCCAACCCCCGCGGACCAAAGGCTATAGCCCACCGGCCTCGGCGACTATTTCACGCATTGCGCCGCTGGGCATTTCTTGCCATTTTAGGGCAGGCCTCTGACCGTAGCCTCCCAGTGGGCACACGAGGACCCTCGAAAAGACTGTACCCATTTCCGACGACCAGAGCCCCGGCCCCTCCCCAACCCCCGGGGACCAAAGGCTATAGCCCACCGGCCTCGGCGACAATTTCATTCGCTGCGCCGCTGGGCATGTCTTGCCATTTTAGGGCAGGCTTCTGACCGTAGGCTCCCACTGGGCACACGAGGACCCTCGAAAAGACTTTACCCATTTCCGACGCCGAGAGCCCCAGAACTTCCCTCCCCAACCCCCCCGGACCAAAGGCTATAGCCCACCGGCCTCGGCGATTGTTTCACGTGCTGCGCCGCTGGGTATTTCTTGCCATTTTAGGGCAGGCCTCTGACCGTAGCCTCCCACTGGGTACACGAGGACCCTCGAAAAGACTGTACCCATTTCCGTGACCGAGCCCCTAAACCCCTCCCACCCCAGCGGACCAAAGGCTATAGCCCACCGGCCTCGGTGACTATTTCCTGTGACTGCGGCCAGGGGCATTTTGCCATTTGGGCAGGCCTCGATCGTAGCCTCCCACTGGGCACGAGGACCCTCAGGCATGCCCATTTCCGATGACCAGAGCCCCCGAAACCCCCTCCCCAACCCCCGTGGACCAAAGGCTATAGCCCACCGGCCTCGGTGACTATTTCCCGCGCTGCGCCGCTGGGCATTTCTTGCCATTTTAGGGCAGGCCTCTGACCGTAGCCTCCCACTGGGTACACGAGGAACCTCGAAAAGACTGTACCCATTTTGGACGCCCAGAGATCCCGAACGTCCCTCCCTAACCCCCGCGGACCAAAGGTTATAGCCCACCGGCCTCGGCGACTATTTCACGAGCTGCGCCGCTGGGCATGTCTTGCCATTTTAGGGCAGGCTTCTGACCGTAGCCTCCCACTGGGCACACGATGACCCTCGAAAGCTGTACCATTTCTGACTACGGGCCCCGAAACCCTAACCCCCGCGGACCAAAGGCTATAGCCCACCGGCCTCAGCGACTATTTCACGCGCTGCGCCTCTGGACATTTCTTGCCATTTTAGGGCAGCACTCAGACCGTAGCCTCCCACTGGGCACACGAGGACCCTCATAAAGACTGTACCCATTTCCGACGACCAGGCCCCAAACCCCTCCCGGCCCCAGCGGACGAAAGGCTATAGCCCACCGGCCTCGAAGACTATTTCACGCACTGCGCCGCTGGGCATTTCTTGCAATTTTAGGGCAGGCCTCCGACGGGGCACACGAGGGCCCTCGAAAAGACTGTACCCATTTCCGACGACCAGAGCCCCCGAAACACCTTCCCCAACCCCCGCGGACCAAATGCTGTAGTCCACCGGCCTCGGCGATTATTTGACGCGCTGCGCCGCTTGGCATTTCTTGCCATTTTAGGGCAGGCTTCTGACCGTAGCCTCCCACTGGGCACACGAGGACCCTCGAGAACACAGTACCCATTTCTGACGACCAGAGCCCCCGAAACCCCCTCCCCAACCCCCGCAGAGCAAAGGCTATAGCCCACCGGACTCGGTGACTATTTCACGCGCTGCGCCGCTGGGCATTTCTTGTCATTTTAGGGCAGGCCTCTGATCGTAGCCTCCCACGTGGCACACGAGGACCCTCGAAAAGACTCTACCCATTTCCGACGACCCTCCCCAACCCCCGCGGACCAAAGGCTATAGCCCACCGGCCTCGGCGCTATTTCACGCGCTACGCCGCTGGTTATTTCTTGCCATTTTAGGGCAGGCCCTGACCGTAGCCTCCCACTAGGCACGCGAGGACCCTCGAAAAGACTGTACCCATTTCTGACAGCCAGAGCCCCCGAACGCCCTTCCCCAACCCCCGCGGACCAAAGGCTATAGCCCACCGGCCTCGGCGACTATTTCACGCGCTGCGCCGCTGGACATTTCTTGCCATTTTAGGGCAGGCTTCTGACCGTAGCCTTCCACTGGGCACACGAGGACCCTCGTAAAGACTGTACCCATTTTCGAAGACCAGTGCCCCCGAAACCCCCTCCCCAACCCCCGCGGACCAAAGGCTATAGCCCACCGGCCTCAGTGACTATTTCCCGCGCTGCGCCGCTGGGCATTTCTTGCCATTTTAGGGCAGGCCTCTGACCGTAGCCTCCCACTGGGCACACAAGGACCCTCGAAATGACTGTACCCATTTCCGGCGCTTGAGCCCCGAACACCCTCCCGGCCCGCGGACCAGGCTATAGCCCACCGGCCCGGCGACAATTTCCAGCTGCGCTGCGCATCTTGCCATTTAAGGCGAGCCTCGTAGTAGCCTCCCCTTTGGGCACACGAGGACCCTCGAAAAGACTGTACCCATTTCCGACGCCAAGAGCCCCAGAACTTCCCTCCCCAACCCCCGCGGACCAAAGGGTATAGCCCACCGGCCTCGGCGATTATTTCACGCGTTGCGCCGCTGGGCATTTCTTGCCATTTTAGGGCAGGCCTCTGACCGTAGCCTTCCACCGGGCACACGAGGACCCTCGAAAAGACTGTACCCATTCCGACGCCCCTCCCCAACCCCCGCGGAACAAAGGCTGTAGCCCACCGGCCTCGGCGACTATTTGACGCGCTGCGCCGCTTGGCATTTCTTGCCATTTTAGGGCAGGCTTCTGACCGTAGCCTCCCACTGGGCACACGAGGACCCTCGAAAAGTCTGTACCCATTTCCGGCGAGGCCCCAGAACTTCCCTCTGACCCCGCGGACCAAGGCTATAGCCCACCGGCTTCGGCGATTGTTTCACGCGCTGCGCCGCTGTGCATTACTTGCCATTTAGGGCAGGGCCTCTGACCGTAGCCTCCCATGGGCTGCAGGGGACCCTCGAAAAAGACTGTACCATTTCCGGCGCCTCAATGCCCCGCGGACCAAGGCTGTAGCCCACGGCCTCGGCGACTATTTGACTGCGCGCTTGGCATTTCTTGCCATTTAGGGCAGGCTTCTGACCGTAGCCTCCACCCAGGCACGAGGACCCTCGAAAAGACTGTACCCATTTCCGACGACCAGAGCCCCCTAAACCCCCTTCCCAACCCCCGTGGACCAAAGGTTATAGCCCACTGGCCTCGGTGACTATTTCACGCGCTGCGGCGCGGGGCATTTTTTGCCATTTAGGGCAGGCCTCTGACCGTAGCCTCCCACTGGGCACACGAGGACCCTCCAAAAGACTGTACCCATTTCCGGCGGACCAGGCCCCGAAACCCCCTCCCGGCCCGTGGACCCAAGGCTATAGCCCACCGGCCTCGTTGATTATTTCAGCGGCGCTGCGCTGGGCATTCTTGCTATTTTAGGGCAGGCCTCGACCGTAGCCTCCCCTGGGCACACGAGGACCCTCGAAAGACTATACCCATTTCCGGCGCCCTCGCAACCCCCGGACCAGGCGTAGCCCACGGCCTCGGCGACTATTTGGCCGGCGCTTGGCATTTCTTGCCATTTTGGCGGGCTTCTGGTAGCCTTCCACTGGGCACGAGGACCCTCTTAAACTGTACCCATTTTGAAGACCGGTGCCCCGAAACCCCTCCCCGGCCCAGCGGACCAAATGATATAGCCAACAGGCCTCGGTGACTAATTCCATGCGCGGCTGGACATTTCTTGCCATTTAGGCGGGGCCTCGACCGTAGCCTCCCCCAGGCACGGGGACCCTCAAAAGGCGTGCCCATTTCCGGCGACGAGTCCCGAAACCCCTCCCAGCCCCACGGACCAAAGGCTATAGCCCACAGGCCTCGGTGATTATTTCCGCCTTCGCCGCTGGGCATTTCTTGCCATTTAGGGCGAGGCCTCTGACCGTAACCTCCCAGCTGGGTACCGAGGACCCTCGAAAGACTGTACCAATTTGGGACGCCCGAGACCCCGAGCGTCCCTCCCGGCCCCAGCGAACCAAAAGGCTATGGCCCCCACGGCCCACGGCGACTATTTCACAGCGCTGCGCGCTGGCGCATGTCTTGCCATTTTAGGGCAGGCCTCGACCGTAGCCTCCCAGCTGGGCACCACGAGGACCCTCGAAAAGGACTGTACCATTTCCGGCGACGAGCCCAGGCACCTTCCCGACCCGCGGACCGTCTGTAGTCCACCGGCCTCGGCGATTATTTGAGCGCTGCGCGCTGGCATTTCTTGCCATTTTAGGGCAGGCTTCTGTAAGCCTTCACTTGAGGCACGAGGACCCTCGTAAAGGCTGTACCCATTTTGAGGACCGGTGCCCCGAGCCTCTCCAACCCCAGCGGACCAAGGCTATAGCCCACCGGCCTCGATGACTATTTCCCCGCTGCGCGCTGGGCATTTCTTGCCATTTTAGGCGCAGGCCTCGACCGTAGCCTCCCCGCCCCAGACACCAGGACCCTCGAAATAGCTGTACCCATTTCCGGCGACCGAGTCCCGAAAACCCCTCCCAGCCCCAGCGGACCAAGGCTATAGCCCACCGGCCTCGGTGATTATTTCCAGCTGCGCCTGGGCATTTCTTTGCCATTTGAGGGCAGGCCTCGACCGTAGCCTCCCAGGTACCACGAGGACCCTCGAAAAGACTGTACCCATTTCGTGACCAGGCCCCAAAACCCCTCTGACCCCAGCGGGCAAAGGCTATAGCCCACGGTTCCGGTGACTATTTAGCTGCGCGCTGGGCATTCTTGTCTCATTTAGGGCAGGGGCCTCGACTGCCGTGGCTTCCCAGGCACAGGGACCCTCGAAAAGACTCTACCCATTTCGGCGGCCCTCCCCAACCCCAGCGGACCAAAAGGCTATAGCCGCGACCTCGGCGACTATTTCCGCAGCTACGCGCTGGTTATTTCTTGCCATTTTAGGGAGGCCAAGTACCGTAGCCTCCCACTAAACGCGAGACCCTCGAAAAGGCTGTACCCATTTCGACAGCGAGCCCCGAGCGCCCTTCCCAACCCCGCGGACCAAAGGCTATAGCCCACGGATTCGGCGACTATTTCCGCAGCTGCGCGCTGGACATTTTGCCATTTAGGCGGGCTTCTGACCGTAGCCTTCCAGGCACCACGAGGACCCTCGTAAAACTGTACCCATTTTGAAGACCGGTGCCCGAAACCCCTCCCAACCCCCAGCGGACCAAGGCTATAGCCCACGGCTTGATGACTATTTCGCTGCGCGGCTGGGCATTTCTTGCCATTTTAGGGCGGGCTTCGACCGTAGCCTCCCCTTTGGGCACACGAGGACCCTCGAAAAGACTGTACCCATTTCGGCGACCATGGCCCGAAACCCCTCCCCGGCCCCATGAGCAAAGGCTATAGCCACGGACTCGGTGACTATTTCCTGCTGCGCCCGCTGGGCATGTCTTGCTATTTTAGGGCGGGGCTTCGACCGTAGCCTTCCAGGCACACGAGGACCCTCGTAAAGGCTGTGCCATTTTGAAGACCGGTGCCCTGAAACCCCCTCCCCAACCCCCGCGGACCAAAGGCTATAGCCCACCGGCTTCAGTGACTATTTCCCGCGCTGCGCCGCTGGGCATTTCTTGCCATTTTAGGGCAGGCCTCTGACCGTAGCCTCCCATTGGGCACACAAGGACCCTCGAAATGACTTTACCCATTTCCGACGCCCAGAGCCCCCGAACGCCCCTCCTCAACCCCCGTGGACCAAAGGCTATAGCCCACCGGCCTCGGCGACAATTTCACGCGCTGCGCCGCTGGGCATGTCTTGCCATTTTAGGGCAGGCCTCTGACCGTAGCCTCCCACTGGGCACACGAGGACCCTCGAAAAGACTGTACCCATTTCCGACGCCAAGAGCCCCAGAACTTCCCTCCCCAACCCCCGCGGACCAAAGGCTATAGCCCACCGGCCTCGGCGATTATTTCACGGGTTGCGCCGCTGGGCATTTCTTGCCATTTTAGGGCAGGCCTTTGACCGTAGCCTTCCACCGGGCACACGAGGACCCTCGAAAAGACTGTACCCATTCTGACGCCCCTCCCCAACCCCCACGGAACAAAGGCTGTAGCCCACCGGCCTCGGCGACTATTTGACGCGCTGCGCCGCTTTGCATTTCTTGCCATTTTAGGGCAGGCTTCTGACCGTAGCCTCCCACTGGGCACACGAGGACCCTCGAAAAGACTTTACCCATTTCCGACGCCGAGAGCCCCAGAACTTCCCTCCCCAACCCCCGCGGACCAAAGGCTATAGCCCACCGGCCTCGGCGATTGTTTCACGCGCTGCGCCGCTGGGCATTTCTTGCCATTTTAGGGCAGCCCTCTGACCGTAGCCTCCCACTGGGCTGCGAGACCCTCGAAAGACTGTACCCATTTCCGGCAGCGCGAGCCTGACGCCCTCCCAACCCCGTGGACCAAAGGTTATAGCCCACCGGCCTCGGTGACTATTTCACCTTGACTGCGTACGGGGCATTTGCCATTTAGGGGCGATCCTCGACCGTAGCCTCCCCAGGCTGCGCGGACCCTCAAAGACTGTGCCATTTCCGGCGGCCAGGCCCCGAAACCCCTCCCGGCCCCGTGGACCAAAGGCTATAGCCCACCGGCCTCGGTGACTATTTCCTCAGCTGCGCGCTGGGCATTTCTTGCTATTTTAGGGGCGGGCCTCGACCGTAGCCTCCTCCCAGGCACCGAGGACCCTCGAAAGGCATGTACCCATTTCGGCCTCTCCCCAACCCCGGACCAAAGGCTGCCACCGGCCTTGGCGACTATTTGTGGCGCTGCGCGCTTGGCATTCTTGCCATTTTAGGGCGGGCTTCTGACCGTAGCCTTCCACTTTGAGCTGCGAGGACCCTCGTAAAGACTGTACCCATTTTGAAGACCCGGTGCCCCGAAACCCCCTCCCCAACCCCCGCGGACCAAAGCTATAGCCCGCCGGCCTCAGTGACTATTTCCCGCTGCGCGCTGGGCATTTCTTGCCATTTAGGGCGGGCCTCGACCGTAGCCTCCCATGGACACACAAGGACCCTCGAAATGGCTGTACCCATTTCCGGCTGACCGAGTCCCGAAACCCCCTCCCCCACCCCCGCGGACCAAAGGCTATAGCCCCCCGGCCTCGGTGACTATTTCCCGCGCTGGGCCGCTGGGCATTTCTTGGCATGTTAGGGCGAGCCTCGACCGTAGCCTCCCCCCAGGTACGAGGACCCTCGAAAGACTGTACCCATTTCGGACGCCCGAGACCCGAGCGTCCTCCCGGCCCCGCAGAACCAAAGGCTCTAACCCACGGCCACGGTGACTATTTCACAGCTGCGCCCGCTGGGCATGTCTTGCCATTTTAGGGCGAGCTTGACCGTAACTGCCCTTTGGGCACCGAGGCCCTCGAAAAGACTTACCCATTTCCGACGACGAGCCCGAAACACCTTCCCCGCCCGCGGACCGTCTTTGTCCACCGGCCTCGGCGATTATTTGTGGCAGCTGCGCGCTGGCATTTCTTGCCATTTTAGGGCGACTTCGACGTAACCTCCATTGGGCACACGAGGACCCTCGAAAAGACTGCCCATTTCGGCGGCCGAGCCTCAAAACCCCTCCCCGACCCCGCGAGCAAAGGCTATAGCCACGGACTCGGTGACTATTTCCGCAGCTGCGCTGCTGGGCATTCTTGTCATTTTAGGGCAGGCCTCTGACCGTAGCCTCCAGGGCACCTGCGAGGACCCTCGAAAAGGCATGCCATTTCGGCCCCTCAAGCCCCGCAGACCAAAGGCTGTAGCCCACCGGCCTCGGCGACTATTTGACGCGCTGCGCCGCTAGTTATTTCTTGCCATTTTAGGGCAGGCCCTGACCGTAGCCTCCCACTAGGCACGCGAGGACCCTCGAAAAGACTGTACCCATTTCTGACAGCCAGAGCCCCCGAACGCCCTTCCCCAACCCCCGCGGACCAAAGGCTATAGCCCACCGGCCTCGGTGACTATTTCACGCGCTGCGGCGCGGGGCATTTTTTGCCATTTAGGGCAGGCCTCTGACCGTAGCCTCCCACTGGGCACACGAGGACCCTCCAAAAGACTGTACCCATTTCCGACGACCAGAGCCCCGAGCCCCTCCCGGCCCCGTGGACCAAAGGCTATAGCCCGGCCTCGGTGACTATTTCACGCAGCGCGCTGGGCATTTCTTACTATTTTAGGGCAGGCCTCGACCGTAGCCTTCCAGGCACGAGGACCCTCGAAGACTGTACCCATTTCAGCGCCCTCCCCAACCCCGGACCAAAGGCTGTAGCCCGCGGCCTCGGCGACTATTTGGCGCTGCGCGCTTGGCATTTCTTGCCATTTTAGGGCGAGCTTCTGGACCGTAGCCTTCCTTTGGGCGCGAGGACCCTCGTAAAGCATGCCCATTTTGAGACCAGTACCCCGAAACCCCTCCCGGCCCCGCGGACCAGGCTATAGCCCACGGCCACGGCGACAATTTAACGCGCTGCGCCCCTGGGCAAGTCTTGCCAATTTATGGCAGGCTTCTGTCCGGAGCCTCCCATGGGCACGAGGACCCTCGGCGTACCCATTTCGCGGCCAGGCCCGAAACCCCTCCCGGCCCCGAGCAAAGGCTATAGCCCACGGACTCGGTGACTATTTCAGCAGCGCTGCGCGCTGGGCATTCTTGTCATTTAGGGCGGGGCCTCTGACCGTAGCCTCCACAGGGCACGAGGACCCTCGAAAGACTGTACCCATTTCCGGCGCCCGGGCCCGAGCGACCCCCCAGCCCTCGCGGGCCTCGGTGACTATTTCACCGCTGCGCGCTGGGCATTTCTTGTCATTTGAGGGCAGGCCTCTGACCGTAGCCTCCCACGGGGCAGACGACGACCCTCGAAAAGACTGTACCCATTTCCGACGCCCCTCCCCAACCCCCGCGGACCAAAGGCTATAGCCCACCGGCCTTGGCGACTATTTGACGCGCTGCGCCGCTTGGTATTTCTTGCCATTTTAGGGCAGGCTTCTGACCGTAGCCTCCACCCAGGCTGCACGAGGACCCTCGAAAAGACTGCCCATTTCGGCGGAGCCCCCGAACGCTCGTCCCCAACCCCCGCGGACGAAAGGCTATAGCCCACCGGCCTCGGCGACTATTTCACACGCCGCGCCGCTGGACATTTCTTGCCATTTTAGGGCAGGCTTCTGACCGTAGCCTTCCACTGGGCACACGAGGATCCTCGAAAAGACTGTACCAATTTTCGACGACAAGAGCCCCGTAAACCGCCTCCCCAACACCCGCGGACCAAAGGCTATAGCCCACCGGCCTCGGTGACTATTTCACGCGCTGCGCCGCTGGGCATTTTTTGCCATTTTAGGGAAGGCCTCTGACCGTAGTCTCCCACTGGTCACACGAGGACCCTCGAAAAGACTGTACCCATTTCGTGACGAGCCCTAAAGCCCCTCCCGACACCCCGGACCAAAGGCTATAGCCCACGGCCTCGGTGACTATTTCCTGGCAGCTGCGCTGGGTATTTTGCCATTTAGGGCAGGCCTCTGACCGTAGCCTCCCACTAGGCACCGAGGACCCTCGAAAAGACCCATTTCCGATGACGAGCCCCAGAGCCCCTCCCCAACCCCCGCGGACCAAAGGCTGTAGCCCACCGGCCTCGGTGACTATTTCCCGCACCGCGCCGTTGGGCATTTCTTGCCATTTTAGGGCAGGCTTCTGACCGTAGCCTCCAGGCACCACGATGACCCTCGAAAAGCTGTACCCATTCTGACTACCACGGCCCGAAACCCCTCCCGACCTCCGGCGGACCAAAAGGCTGTAGCCCACGAGCCTCGGTGACTATTTCCGCGCCCGCGCGCTGGGCATTTCTTGCCATTTAGGGCGGGCTTCTGACCGTAGCCTCCGGCCCAGGCTGCGAGGACCCTCGAAGCGACTGTACCCATTTCGTGACCAGGCCCGAAACCCCTCCCGGCCCCGCGGACTGAAAGTCGCCCACGGCCTCGGTGACTATTTCAGCGCTCCGCGCTGGGCATTTCTTGCCATTTTAGGGCAGGCCTCTGACCGTAGCCTCCCGTGGGCACAGTACCCTCGAAAGACTGTACCATTTCCGACTCCCGGGCCCCGACGACCCCCCCAACCCTCGCGAACCAAAGGCTATAGCCCACCGGCCTCGGCGACTATTTCATGCGCTGCGACGCTGGGCATTACTTGCCATTTTACGGCAGGCTTCTTACCGTAGCCTCCCACTGGGCACACGAGGACCCTCGAAAAGACTGTACCCATTTCCGATGGCAAGAGGCCCCGGACCCCCTCCCCAACCCGCGCGGACCAAAGGCTATTGCCCACCGGCCTCGGTGACTATTTCACGCGCTGCGCTGCTGGGCATTTCTTGCCATTTTAGGGCAGGCTTCTGACCGTAGCCTCCCACTGGGCACACGAGTACCCTCGAAAAGACTGTACCCATTTTCGACGACAAGAGCCCCCTAAACCGCCTCCCCAACACCCGCGGACCAAAGGCTATAGCCCACCGGCCTCGGTGACTATTTCACGCGCTGCGCCGCTGGGCATTTTTTGCCATTTTAGGGAAGGCCTCTGACCGTAGTCTCCCACTGGGCACACGAGGACCCTCGAAAAGACTGTACCCATTTTCGTGACCAGGCCCCTAAGCCCCCACCCCCGCGGACCAAAGGCTATAGCCCACCGGCCTCGGTGACTATTTCACCTGCGCTGTATTTTGCCATTTTAGGGCAGGCCTCTGACCGTAGCCTCCCACTGGGCACACGAGGACCCTCGAAAAGACTGTACCCATTTCCGATGACCAGAGCCCCCGAAACCCCCTCCCCAACCCCCGCGGACCAAAGGCTATAGCCCACCGGCCTCGGTGACTATTTCCCGCGCTGCGCCGCTGGGCATTTCTTGCCATTTTAGGGCAGGCTTCTGACCGTAGCCTCCCACTGGGCACACGATGACCCTCGAAAAGACTGTACCCATTTCTGACTACCAGAGCCCCCGAAACCCCCTCCCCAACCTCCGCGGACCAAAGGCTGTAGCCCACGAGCCTCGGTGACTATTTCCCGCGCCGCGCCGCTGGGCATTTCTTGCCATTTTAGGGCAGGCTTCTGACCGTAGCCTCCGACTGGGCACACGAGGACCCTCGGCTTGACTGTACCCATTTCGGCGACCGAGGCCCGAGAACCCCTCCCGACCCCCGCGGACCTAAGGCTATCGCCCACCGGCCTCGGTGACTATTTCGCAGCGCTCGCGCTGGGCATTCTAGCCATTTTAGGGCAGGCCTCGACCGTAGCCTCCCATTGGGCTGCAGTACCCTCGAAAAGGACTGCCCATTTCCGGCGCGAGCCCCGAATGGCCCCCCGACCCTCGCGAACCAGGCTATAGCCCCGGCCTCGGCGACTATTTCGTGCGCTGCGCTGGGCATTACTTGCCATTCTACGGCGGGCTTCGTAGCCTCCCGGGCACGAGGACCCTCGAAAAGGCTGTATCCATTTCGATGGCAGAGACCGGACCCCTCCCGACCGCGGACGAAGGCTATAGCCACCGGCCTCGATGACTATTTCACGCTGCGCGCTGGGCATTCTTGTCATTTGAGGGTGAGCCTCTGACCGTAGCCTCCTGCAGGCTGCGAGGACCCTCGAAAAGACTGCCCATTTCGGCGCCTCCCAACCCCAGCGGACGAGGCTATAGCCCGCGGCCTCGGCGACTATTTGGCGTGCTGCGCGCTTGGTATTTCTTGCCATTTTGGGCGGGCTTCTGACCGTAGCCTCCCAGGCACACGAGGACCCTCGAAAAGGCATGCCCATTTCGGCGGCAGGCCCCGACGCTCGTCCCGGCCCCCGCGGACGAAGGCTATAGCCCCCCGGCCTCGGCGACTCTTTACCGCGCTTCGCCGCTGGACATTTCTTGCCATTTTAGGGCGGGCTTCTGTCCGTAGCCTCCCACTGGGCTCACGAGGACCCTCGAAAAAGGCTGTACCCATTCGGCGGCAGGCCGAAACCCCTCCCGGCCCCGCGGACCTAAGGCTATCGCCACGGCCTCGGTGACTATTTCCCGCGCTCCGCCGCTGGGCATTTCTTGCCATTTTAGGGCATGCCTCGGCCGTAGCCTCCCCAGCTGGGCACAGTACCCTCAGGCTGTACCCATTTCGGCCAGGCCCCGACCCCCGACCCCGCGAACTAAACTATAGCCCACCGGCCTCGGCGACTATTTCATGCGGCTGCGGCTGGGCGTGCCCGCCATTCACGGCGGGCTTCTTACCGTAGCCTCCGCAGCCACGAGGACCCTCGAAAAGCATGCCATTTCCGATGACGAGCCCGAAACCCCTCCCGACCCCAGCGGACCAAAGGCTGTACGAGCCTCGGTGACTATTTCCCGCGCCGCGCCGCTGGGCATTTCTTGCCATTTTAGGGCAGGCTTCTGACCGTAGCCTCCGACTGGGCACACGAGGACCCTCGAAATGACTGTACCCATTTACGGCGACGAGCCCCGAAACCCCTCCCCCCAGCGGACCTAAATCGCCCACCGGCCTCGGAGACTATTTCACAGCAGCTCCGCATTTCTTGCCATTTTAGGGCAGGCCTCTGACCGGAGCCTCCCATTGGGCTGCAGTACCCTCGAAAAAGGCATGCCATTTCCGGCGCGGGCCCCCAGCGGCCTCCAACCCCCGCGAACCAAAGGCTATAGCCCACCGGCCTCGGCGACTATTTCATGCGCTGCGACGCTGGGCATTACTTGCCATTTTACGGCAGGCTTCTTACCGTAGCCTCCCACTGGCCACACGAGGACCCTCGAAAAGACTGTACCCATTTCCGACGACCAGAGCCCCCGAAACCCCCTCCCCAACCCCCGCGGACCAAAGGCTGTAGCCCACGAGCCTCGGTGACTATTTCCCGCGCCGCGCCGCTGGGCATTTCTTGCCATTTTAGGGCAGGCTTCTGACCGTAGCCTCCGACTGGGCACACGAGGACCCTCGAAACGACTGTACCCATTTCGGCGAGGCCCCGAAACCCCTCCCGACCCAGCGGACTAAACTATCGCCCACCGGCCTCGGTGACTATTTTACCGCAGCGCTCTGCCGCTGGGCATTTCTTGCCATTTTAGGGCAGGCCTCTGACCGTAGCCTCCCATTGGGCACCACAGTACCCTCGAAAGACTGTACCCATTTCCGGCCGAGCCCCGAGCGACCCCCGACCCTCGCGAACCAAAGGCTATAGCCCACCGGCCTCGGCGACTATTTCACGCGCTGCGACGCTGGGCATTACTTGCCATTTTACGGCAGGCTTCTTACCGTAGCCTCCCACTGGGCACGAGGACCCTCGAAAAGGCGTACCCATTTCCGATGGCAGGCCCGGACCCCCTCCCCGACCAGCGGACGAAAGGCTGTGCCCACCGGCCTCGGTGACTTTTTCGCGCGCTGCGCTGCTGGGCATTTCTTGCCATTTAGGGCAGGCTTCTGACCGTAGCCTCCCCAGGCACAGTACCCTCGAAAGACTGTACCCATTTCCGGCGCGAGCCCCGAGCTGCGGCCCCCGCGAACCAAAGGCTATAGCCCACCGGCCTCGGCGACTATTTCATGCGCTGCGACGCTGGGCATTACTTGCCATTTCTGGCGGGCTTCTTCTACCGTAGCCTCCGCAGCCTACGAGGACCCTCGAAAAGACTGTACCCATTTCCGACGACCAGAGCCCCCGAAACCCCCTCCCCCACCCCCGCGGACCAAAGGCTATAGCCCACCGGCCTCGGTGACTATTTCACGCGCTGCGCTGCTGGGCATTTCTTGCCATTTTAGGGCAGGCTTCTGACCGTAGCCTCCCACTGGGCACACGAGGACCCTCGAAAAGACTGTACCCATTTCCCGCGCTGAGCCCCGAGCGGCCCCCCAACCCCGCGAACCAAAGGCTATAGCCCACCGCCCTCGCGACTATTTCGCTGCGCTGGGCATTCTTGCCATTTAGGGCAGGCTTCTAACCGTGCCCTCCTTTGGGTGAGCGAGGACCTTGAAAAACTGTACCCAATTCCGGCGGATCCCCGAACCCACTCCCGGCCCCAGACCGGCTATAGCCCACGGTCTCGGCGATTATTCACGTGCTTTCGCCGCTGGGGATTGCTTGCCATTTTAGGGCAGGCCTCGACCTGCCTCCACCGGGCACAGTACCCTCGAAAAGACTGCCCATTTCCGACTCCAGGCCCCGAGCGCCTCCCGGCCGGGAACCAAGGCTAGCCCACCGGCCTCGGCGACAATTTCATGCGCTGCGGCGCTGGGCGTACCTGCCATTCTGGCGGGCTTCTGACCGTAGCCTCCCCACTTTGGGCTGCGAGGACCCTCGAAAAGGCGTACCCATTTCCAATGCCAGAGGCCGGAACCCCTGACCCCGCGGACCAAAGGCTGCACCCACGGCCTCGGTGACTATTTCCTTCTGCGCGCTAAGTTCTTACCATTTAGGGTAGGCCTTTGACCTAGCCTCCCAGGCACCACAGTACCCTCGAAAAGACTGTACCCATTTCCGACGCCCAGAGCCCCAGAACGACCCTCCCCAACCCCCGCGAACCAAAGGCTATAGCCCACCGGCCTCGGCGACTATTTCATGCGCTGCGACACTGGGCATTACTTGCTATTTTACGGCAGGCTTCTGACCGTAGCCTCCCACTGGGCACACGAGGACCCTCGAAAAGTATGCCATTCGACTCCCAGGCCCGACGCCCTCGGCCCCCGGGAACCAAGGCTATAGCCCACCGGCCTCGGCGACTATTTCATCTTGCTGACGCTGGGCATTACTTGCCATTCTGACGGGCTTCTGGCCGTAGCCTCCGGTGGGCACCACGAGGACCCTCGAAAAAGGCACCCATTTCCGATGCCAAGGCCGGACCCCCCTCCCCAACCCCCTCGGACCAAAGGCTATAGCCCACCGGCCTCGGTGACTATTTCACGAGCTGCCCGGCTGGGCATTTCTTGCCCTGTTAGGGCAGCCTTCTGACCGTAGCCTCCCATGGACATCTGGTACCCTCGAAAGACTATACCCATTTCCGGCCGAGCCCCGAGCGACCCTCCCCGGCCCCGCG
Source organism: Citropsis articulata (assembly GCA_030449925.1). Classification (NCBI taxonomy): domain Eukaryota; kingdom Viridiplantae; phylum Streptophyta; class Magnoliopsida; order Sapindales; family Rutaceae; genus Citropsis; species Citropsis articulata. The sequence goes on from JASUUH010000159.1 coordinate 119,767, forward strand.
AACCAAAGGCTATAGCCCACCGGCCTCGGCGACTATTTCATGCGCTGCGACGCTGGGCATTACTTGCCATTTTACGGCAGGCTTCTGACCGTAGCCTCCCACTAGGCACACGAGGACCCTCGAAAAGACTGTACCCATTTCCGATGCCAAGAGGCCCCGGACCGCCCTCGGTGACTATGTCACGCGCTGTACCGCTGGGCATTTCTTGCCATTTTAGGGCAGGCTTCTGACCGTAGCCTCCCACTGGGGACATGAGGACCCTCAAAAAGACTGTACCCATTTCGGACGCCCGGGCCCCGAACCCCTCGTCAACCACCGTGGACTAAGCGCCAGCCACCGGCCTCGGCGACTATTTCCAGCGCTGCGCCGCAGGGGATTTCTTGCCATTTTAGGGCAGGCCTATGACCTAACCTCGGTGAGCACCACAGTACCCTTGAAAAGCGTACCCATTTCCGGCCTTGAGCCCCGAGCGCCCCTCCCGACCCCCGAACCAAAGGCTATAGCCCACCGGCCTCGGCGACTATTTCCTTGCGCTGCGCGCTGTGCATTTCTTGCCATTTAGGGCAGGCTTCTGGCCGTAGCCTCCTAGGCAGACAAGGACCCTCGAAAAGCGTACCCATTTCCGGCGCCCGGATCCCCGAACCCCTCGGCCCCGCGGACCAAAGGCTATAGCCCACCGGCCTCGGCGACTATTTCACGTGCTACGCCGCTGGGGATTACTTGCCATTTTAGGGCAGGCCTCTGACCCTAGCCTCCCACTGGGCACACGAGTACCCTCGAAAAGACTGTACCCATTTCCGACTCCCAGAGCCCCCGAACGCCCCTCCCCAACCCCCGCGAACCAAAGGCTATAGCCCACCGGCCTCGGCGACTATTTCACGCGCTGCGCCGCTGGGCATTTCTTGCCATTTTAGGGCAGGCTTCTGACCGTAACTTCCCACTGGGGACACGAGGACCCTCGAAAAGACTGTACCCATTTCGGACGCCCAGAGCCCCCGAACCCCCCTCATCAACCACCGTGGACTAAACGCTATAGCCCACCGGCCTCGGCGACTATTTCATGCGCTGCGACGTTGGGCATTACTTGGCATTTTACGGCAGGCTTCTGACCGTAGCCGCCCACTAGGCACACGAACACCCTCGAAATGACTGTACCCATTTCCGATGCCAAGAACCCCCGAACCCCCCTCCCCAACCCCCGCGGACCAAAGGCTATAGCCCACCGGCCTCGGAGACTATTTCCTGGCGCTGCGTTGGGCATTCTTGCCATTTAGGGCGAGCTTCTGACCGTAGCCTCCCACGGGCACGAGGATCCTCGAAAAACTGTACCCATTTCGGCGCGAGCCCCGAACCCCGAACCCCCGGACACCGCGCCCCCGCGGACTAAAGCCTATAGCCCACCGGCCTCGGCGACTATTTCACGCGCTGCGCCGTTGGGGATTTCTTGCCATTTTAGGGCAGGCCACTGACCCTAGCCTCCCACTGAGCACACGAGTACCCTCGAAAAGACTGTACCCATTTCCGGCCTTGAGCCCGACGCCCTCCCGGCCCCAGCAGAACCGAGGCTATAGCCCACCGGCCTCGGCGACTATTTCCTGTATTTGCGCCATGCTGGGCATTCTTACCATTTAGGGGCGCTTCTGACCGTAGCCTCCCAGGGGCGAGGACCCTCGAAAGAATGTACCCATTTCCGGCGCCCAGGCCCCGAACCCCCTCTGACCCAGCGGACCAAGGCCAAGCCCACGGCCTCGGTGACTATTTCACTGCGCTGCTGGGCTGCTAGGCATTTCTTGCCATTTTAGGGCGAGCTTCTGACCGTAGCCTCCTGGGCACTGCGAGGACCCTCGAAAGACTATACCCATTTCCGGCGACCGAGCCCGACGCCCTCCCCCCCAGCAGACCAAAGGCTATAGCCCACCGGCCTCGGCGACTATTTCCAGCGCTGGCTGAGATTTCTTGTCATTTAGGGCAGGCCTCGACCTAGCCTCCCAGCGAGCACCACGAGTACCCTCGAAAAAGGCGTAACCATTTCCGGCAGCGCGAGCCACGACGCCCTCCCCAACCCCGCAGACCAAGGCTATAGCCCCGGCCTCGGCGACTATTTCACCTGCGCCAGGCTTATCTTGCCATTTAGGGCAGGCTTGACCCGACCTCCCAGCTGGGCACCGAGGACCCTCAGGCATGCCCATTTCTGATGCCAAGGGCCCGGACCCCCTCCCCGACCCCGGACCAGGCTATAACCCCGGCCTCGGTGACTATTTCACCTGCGCTGCTGTATTTCTTTGAGTATTTCTTGCCATTTTAGGGGCGGGGCTTCTGACCGTAGCCTCCCACTGGGCACACGAGGACCCTCGAAAAGACTGTACCCATTTCCGATGCCAAGAGGCCCCGGACCCCCCTCCCCAACCCCCGCGGACCAAAGGCTATAGCCCACCGGCCTCGGTGACTATATCACGCACTGTACCGCTGGGCATTTCCTGCCATTTTAGGGCAGGCTTCTGACCGTAGCCTCCCACTGGGGACATGAGGACCCTCGAAAAACTGTACCCATTTGGACGGGCCCCGAACCCCTCGCCGACCACCCAGCGGACTAAGCGCTATAGCCCACCGGCCTCGGCGACTATTTCACCGGATTTCTTGCCATTTAGGGCGGGGCCTCGACCTAGCCTCGGTGAGCACACGTACCCTCGAAAAGACTGTACCCATTTCCGGAGCGAGCCCCGACGCCTCCCGACCCCAGCAGACCAAGGCTATGGCCACCGGCCTCGGTGACTATTTCGCAGCTGACTGTTGTTAGGCATTCTTGCCATTTAGGGCAGGCTTCTGACCGTAGCCTCCCCGCAGGCACCACGAGGACCCTCGAAAGACTATACCAATTTCCGTGACGGAGCCCCGACGCCCTCCCCAGCCCCAGACCAAAGGCTGGCCCACCGGCCTCGGCGACTATTTCCGCAGCTGCGCGCTGAGGATTTCTTGTCATTTTAGGGCAGGCCTCGACCACTAGCCTCCCATGAGCACCACGAGTACCCTCGAAAAGGACTGTACCCATTTCCGATGCCAGGGCCCGTACCCCTCCCCGGCCCCATGGACCAAAGGCTATAGCCCACCGGCCTCGGTGACTATTTCACGCGCTGCGCTGCTGGGCATTTCTTGCCATTTTAGGGCAGGCTTCTGACCGTAGCCTCCCACTGGGTATACGAGTACCCTCGAAAAGACTGTACCAATTTCCGACGCCCAGAGCCCCAGAACGACCCTCACCAACCCCCGCGAACCAAAGGCTATAGCCCACCGGCCTCGGCGACTATTTCATGCGCTGCGACGCTGGGCATTACATGGCATTTTACGGCAGGCTTCTGACCGTAGCCTCCCACTGGGCACACGAGGACCCTCGAAAAGACTGTACCCATTTCCGATGCCAAGAGGCCCCGGACCCCCCCTCCCAACCCCCGCGGACCAAAGGCTATAGCCCACCGGCCTCGGTGACTATGTCACGCACTGTACCGTTGGGCATTTCTTGCCATTTTAGGGCAGGCCTCTGACCCTAGCCTCCCAGTGAGCACACGAGTACCCTCGAAAAGACTGTACCCATTTCCGACGCCCAGAGCCCCGACGCCCTCCCGGCCCACATGAACCAAAAGGCTATAGCCCACGGCCTCGGTGACAATTTCAGCTGCGCTGCTAGGCATTTCTTGCCATTTGGGGCAGGCTTGACCGTAGCCTCCTGGGCACCAGGGACCCTCGAAAGACTATACCCATTTCCGGCGAGCCCGAGCCCCCGGCCCCGGCGAGACCAAGGCTATAGCCCACGGCCTCGGCGACTATTTCCGCAGCTGCGTCGCTGGGATTTCTTACCATTTAAGGCGGGGCTTCTGACCGTAGCCTCCCGCAGGCACGAGGACCCTCGAAAGGACTATACCCATTTCAAGACCCAGGCCTGACGCCACTCCCGACCCACAGCGAGCCAAAGGCTATAGCCCACCGACCTCGGCGACTATTTCACCGCGCTGCGCGCGAGAATTTCTTACCATTTAGGGCGGGCCTCGACCTAGCCTCCGCTGGGCAGTACCCTCAAAAAGACTGTACCCATTTCCGACGCCCAGAGCCCCCGAACAACCCTCCCCAACCCCCGCGAACCAAAGGCTATAGCCCACCAGCCTCGGCGACTAGTTCACGCGTTGCGCCGCTGGGCATTTCTTGCCATTTTAGGGCAGGCTTCTGACCGTAACCTCCCACTGGGGACACGAGGAAACTCGAAAAGACTGTACCCATTTCTGACACCCAGAGCCCCCGAACCCCCCACATCAACCCCCGCGGACTAAAGGCTATAGCCCACCGGCCTCGGCGACTATTTCACGCGCTGCACCGCTGGGGATTTCTTGCCATTTTAGGGCAGGCCTCTGACCCTAGCCTCCCACTGAGCACACGAGTACCCTTGAAAAGACTGTACCCATTTCCGAAGCGCAGAGCCCACGAACCCCCCTCATCAACCACCGCGGACTAAACGCTATAGCCCACCGGCCTCGGCGACTATTTCACGCGCTGCGCCACTGGGGATTTCTTGCCATTTTAGGGCAGGCCTCTGACCCTAGCCTCCCAGTGAGCACACGAGTACCCTCGAAAAGACTGTACCCATTTCCGGCGCCCAGGCCCCAGGCGCCCCTCCCAGCCCCAGCGAACCAAAGGCTATAGCCCACCGGCCTCGGTGGACTATTTCACCTTGTGCTAGGCATTCTTGCCATTTTAGGGCAGGCTTCGTGTATCCTCCCAGCCCACGAGGACCCTCGAAAAGACTATACCCATTTCGACGACCAGGCCCCGAGCGCCCCTCGGACCCCGCGAACCAAAGGCTATAGCCCACGGCCTCGGCGACTATTTCACTGGCTGCGTCGCTGTGGTTCTTACCATTTTAGGCGGGCCGGCGTAGCCTCCCCACTGGGCAGGCGAGGACCCTCGAAAAATTTACCCATTTCGGCCTTGAGGCCCCGATCCCCCTCCCGGCCCCAGACCAAGGCTGTAGCCCACGGCCTCGGTGACTATTTCGCAGCTGCGCTGGGAATTTCTTACCATTTAGGGCAGGCCTCGACCCTAGCCTCCCCAGCTGAGGCACCAGGTACCCTCGAAAAGGCGTACCCATTTCCGGCGCCCAGGCCCCAGAACAACCGTCCCAGCCCCTTGAAGCAAAGGCTATAGCCCACCGGCCTCGGCGACTAGTTCCGCTGCGCGCTGGGCATTCTTGCCATTTAGGGCAGGCTTCGCCGTAACCTCCTTCTGGGGACACGAGGACCCTCGAAAGAATGTACCCATTTCCGACGCCAAAACCCCGAACCCCCTCCCCAACCCCCGGACCAAAGGCTATAGCCCACGGCCTCGGTGACTATTTCACGCTGTTGCTAGGCATTTCTTGCCATTTTAGAGGCTTCGTAGTAACCTCCCATGGGCACCACGAGGACCCTCAGACTATACCCATTTCGGACGACCCAGGCCCTGACGCCTCCCCAGCCACGCGAACCGAAGGCTATAGCCCACCGGCCTCGGCGACTATTTCCGCAGCTTCGGCTGGGAATTTCTTACCGCACCGGGGCCTCTGACCCTAGCCTCCCACTGGGCACACGAGTACCCTCGAAAAGACTGTACCCATTTCCGACGCCCAGAGCCCCCGAACAACCGTCCCCAACCCCCGCGAACCAAAGGCTATAGCCCACCGGCCTCGGCGACTAGTTCACGCGCTGCGCCGCTGGGCATTTCTTGCCATTTTAGGGCAGGCTTCTGACCGTAACCTCCCACTGGGGACACGAGGACCCTCGAAAAGAATGTACCCATTTCCGACGCCAAGAGCCCCCGAACCCCCCTCCCCAACCCCCGCGGACCAAAGGCTATAGCCCACCGGCCTCGGTGACTATTTCACGCGCTGCGCTGCTAGGCATTTCTTGCCATTTTAGGGCAGGCTTCTGACCGTAGCCTCCCACTGGGCACACGAGGACCCTCCAAAAGACTATACCCATTTCCGACGACCAGAGCCTGACGCCCTCCCAGCCACCTTGAACCAAAGGCTATAGCCCACCGGCCTCGGCGACTATTTCCGCAGCGCTGCGCGCTGGGAATTTCTTACCGCAGGCGGGCCTCGACCTAGCCTCCCCAGCTGGGCTGCACGAGTACCCTCAAAAGGCATGCCCGTTTCCGATGCGAGCCCCGAGATAACCCTCCCCGACCCCAGCGAACCAAGGCTAGCCCACGGCCTCGGCGACTAGTTCACGCTGCGCGGCTGGGCATTTCTTGCCATTTTAGGGCAAGCTTCTGGCCGTAACCTCGCTCTGGGGACACGAGGACCCTCGAAAAGACTGTACCCATTTCTGACGCCCAGAGCCCCCGAACCCCCCACATCAACCCCCGCGGACTAAAGGCTATAGCCCACCGGCCTCGGCGACTATTTCACGCGCTGCGCCGCTGGGGATTTCTTGCCATTTTAGGGCAGGCCTCGATCTCCTCCCGAGCTACAGTACCCTCGAAAAGGCGTATGCCCATTTCGAGGCCTTGAGCCCGCGAGCGTCCCTCGGCCCGGACCCCAGACCAAAGGCAATAGCCCAGCGGCCTCGGCAACTATTTCCACCTTGCTGCAGGGCTTATCTTGCCGTTTAGGCGAGCCGGCCGTAGCCTCCCATTGAGCACAGGACCCTCGAAAGACTATGCCATTTCCGATGCCAAGGGCCGGGACCCCTCCCGACCAGCAGCGGACCAAGGCTCTGACCCGCGGCCTCGGTGATGACTATTTCCGCAGCGCTGCGCTGCTGGGCATTCTTGCCATTTAGGGCGGGGCTTCGTAGTAGCCTCCCCAGCGGGCATCAGTGCCACTCGAAAAGGCATGCCCGTTTCCAGTGCCAGGCCCGGCAACCCCTCGACCACCGCGAACCAAAGAGGCCACGGCCTCGGCGACTATTTCACGTGCTACGCGCTGGGGATTACTTGCCATTTTAGGGCGGGCCTCGACCTAGCCTCCCAGGCTACGAGGACCCTCGAAAAGACTGTACCCATTTCCGACTCCCAGAGCCCCGAACCCCCCTCATCAACCACCGCGGACTAAACGCTATAGCCCACCGGACTCGGCGACTATTTCACGCGCTGCGCCACTGTAGATTTCTTGCCATTTTAGGGCAGGCCTCTAACCCTAGCCTCCCAGTGAGTACACGAGGACCCTCGTAAAAGGTACCATTTCGGCGGGCCCCGAGCGCCCTCCCGGCCCCGCGAACCAAAGGCTATAGCCCACCGGCCTCAGCGACTATTTCACGCGCTGCGCCGCTGGGCATTTCTTGCCATTTTAGGGCAGGCTTCTGACCGTGGCCTCCCACTAGGCAGACAAGGACCCTCGAAAAGACTGTACCATTTCCGACGCCCAGATCCCCCGAACCCGCCTCCCAACCCCCGCGAACCAAAGGCTATAGCCCACCGGCCTCGGCGACTATTTCACGTGCTACGCCGCTGGGGATTACTTGCCATTTTAGGGCAGGCCTCTGACCCTAGCCTCCCACTGGGCACACGAGTACCCTCGAAAAGACTGTACCCATTTCCGACGCCCAGAGCCCCCGAACGCCCCTCCCCAACCCCCGCGAACCAAAGGCTATAGCCCACCGGCCTCGGCGACTATTTCACGCGCTGCGCCGCTGGGCATTTCTTGCCATTTTAGGGCAGGCTTCTGACCGTAGCCTCCCACTGGGCACACGAGGACCCTCGAAAAGACTGTACCCATTTCGGACGCCCAGAGCCCCCGAACCCCCCTCATCAACCACCGCGGACTAAACGCTATAGCCCACCGGCCTCGGCGACTATTTCATGCGCTGCGACGCTGGGCATTACTTGCCATTTTACGGCAGGCTTCTGACCGTAGCCTCCCACTGGGCACACGAGGACCCTCGAAAAGACTGTACCCATTTCCGATGCCAAGAGCCCCCGAACCCCCCTCCCGGCCAGCGGACCGAGGCTATAGCCCACCCGGCCTCGGCGACTATTTCACGCAGCTGCGCGTTGGGCATTCTTGCCATTTTAGGGCAGGCTTCTGACCGTAGCCTCGCCTTCAGGCACATGAGGATCCTCGAAAAGGCGTACCCATTTACGGCGCCCAGGCCCCGAACCCACGAACCCCCCCCGCCCCAGGCTATAGCCCACCGGCCTCGGCGACTATTTCACGCGCTGCGCCGCTGGGAATTTCTTACCATTTTAGGGCAGGCCTCTGACCCTAGCCTCCCACTGGGCACACGAGTACCCTCGAAAAGACTGTACCCATTTCCGACGCCCAGAGCCCCCGAACAACCCTCCCCAACCCCCGCGAACCAAAGGCTATAGCCCACCGGCCTCGGCGACTATTTCACGTGCTACGCCGCTGGGGATTACTTGCCATTTTAGGGCAGGCCTCTGACCCTAGCCTCCCACTGGGCACACGAGGACCCTCGAAAAGACTGTACCCATTTCCGACTCCCAGAGCCCCGAACCCCCCTCATCAACCACCGCGGACTAAACGCTATAGCCCACCGGACTCGGCGACTATTTCACGCGCTGCGCCACTGGGGATTTCTTGCCATTTTAGGGCAGGCCTCTAACCCTAGCCTCCCAGTGAGTACACGAGGACCCTCGTAAAGACTGTACCCATTTCCGGCCAGGCCCCGACGCCCTCCCCCCCGCGAACCAAAGGCTATAGCCACCGGCCTCGTCGACTATTTCACGCAGCTGCGCTTGGCAGGCATTTCTTGCCATTTAGGGCAGGCTTCGGCCGTGGCCTCCCACTAAGCGAACAGGACCCTCGAAAAGGCGCTGTACCATTTCCGGCGGATCCCCGAACCGCCTCGGCCCCCCGCGAACGAGGCTATAGCCCCGGCCTCGGCGACTATTTCACGTGCTACGCGCTGGGGATTACTGCCATTTTAGGGCGGGCCTCGACCCTAGCCTCCCAGCTGGGCACGAGTACCCTCGAAAGACTGTGCCATTTCCGACTCCCAGGCCCCAGGCGCCTCTCCCCAACCCTCGCGGACCAAAGGCCATAGCCCACCGGCCTCGGCGACTATTTCGTGCACTGCGTTGCTGGGCATTTCTTGCCATTTTAGGGCAGGCCCCTGACCGTAACCTCCCACTGGGGATACGAGGACCCTCGAAAAGACTGTACCCATTTCGGACGCCCAGAGCCCGCGAACCCCCCTCACCAACCACCGCGGACTAAACGCTATAGCCCACCGGCCTCGGCGACTATTTCATGCGCTGCGACGCTGGGCATTACTTGGCATTTTACGGCAGGATTCTGACCATAGCCTCCCACTAGGCACACAAACACCCTCGAAAAGACTGTACCCATTTCCGATGCCAAGAGCCCCCGAACCCCCCTCCCCAACCCCCGCGGACCAAAGGCTATAGCCCACCGGCCTCGGCGACTATTTCACGCGCTGCGCCGTTGGGCATTTCTTGCCATTTTAGGGCAGGCTTCTGACCGTAGCCTCCCACTGGGCACATGAGGATCCTCGAAAAGGCATGCCATTTCGGCGGGCCCCGAACCCACGAACCCCCCACATCAACCCCCGCGGACTAAAGGCTATAGCCCACCGGCCTCGGTGACTATTTCACAGCTGCGCGCTGAGGATTTCTTCCATTTTAGTGCGGGCCTCTGACCGTAGCCTCACACGGGGCACGAGGACCCTCGAAAAAGGCGTACCCATTTCCGGCGGGCCCCGAGCGGCCCCCCGACCCTCGCGAACCAAAGGCTATAGCCCACGGCCTCGGTGACTATTTCCAGCTGCGCGCTGGGCATTTCTTGTCATTTGAGGCAGGCCTCTGACCGTAGCCTCCCGCAGGCAGGCGAGGACCCTCGAAAAGCGTACCGATATCGCCCCTCCCCAACCCCCGCGGACCAAAGGCTATAGCCCACCGGCCTCGGCGACTATTTGACGCGCTGCGCCGCTTGGTATTTCTTGCCATTTTAGGGCAGGCTTCTGACCGTAGCCTCCCACTGGGCACACGAGGACCCTCGAAAAGACTGTACCCATTTCTGACGACCAGAGCCCCCGAACGCTCGTCCCCAACCCCCGCGGACGAAAGGCTATAGCCCACCGGCCTCGGCGACTATTTCACACGCCGCGCCGCTGGACATTTCTTGCCATTTTAGGGCAGGCTTCTGACCGTAGCCTTCCACTGGGCACACGAGGATCCTCGAAAAGACTGTACCCATTTTCGACGACAAGAGCCCCCTAAACCGCCTCCCCAACACCCGCGGACCAAAGGCTATAGCCCACCGGCCTCGGTGACTATTTCACGCGCTGCGCCGCTGGGCATTTTTTGCCATTTTAGGGAAGGCCTCTGACCGTAGTCTCCCACTGGGCACACGAGGACCCTCGAAAAGACTGTACCCATTTTCGTGACAGAGCCCTAAACCCCTCCCGACACCCGCGGACCAAGGCTATAGCCCACCGGCCTCGGTGACTATTTCCGCTGCGCTGGGTATTTTTGCCATTTAGGGCAGGCCTCTGACGTAAGCCTCCCTAGGCACTGCGAGGACCCTCGAAAAATGTACCCATTCCGATGACGAGCCCCGAAACCCCTCCCAACCCCCGGACCAAAGGCTGGCCAGCCCACGGCCTCGGTGACTATTTCCCGCACAAGCGCCGTTGGGCATTTCTTGCCATTTAGGGCAGGCTTGACCGTAGCCTCCTCCCAGGCTGCGATGACCCTCGAAAAGACATGCCCATTTCGACTACGAGCCCCGAAACCCCTCGACCTCCGCGGACCGAAGGCTATAGCCCACCGGCCTCAGTGACTATTTCACGCGCTGCACCGCTGGGCATTTCTTGTCATTTGAGGGCAGGCCTCTGACCGTAGCCTCCTACGGGGCACACGAGGACCCTCGAAAAGACTGTACCCATTTCTGACGCCCCTCCCCAACCCCCGCGGACCAAAGGCTATAGCCCACCGGCCTCGGCGACTATTTGACGTGCTGCGCCGCTTGGTATTTCTTGCCATTTTAGGGCAGGCTTCTGACCGTAGCCTCCCACTGGGCACACGAGGACCCTCGAAAAGACTGTACCCATTTCGGCGAGCCCAGGCCCCGACGCTCGTCCCGGCCCCAGCGGACGAATGGCTATAGCCCACCGGCCTCGGCGACTATTTCACTCGCCGCGCCGCTGGTCATTTCTTGCCATTTTAGGGCAGGCTTCTGACCGTAGCCTCCCCTTTGGGCACCGAGGACCCTCGAAAAAGGCGTACCCATTTCGGCGGCGAGCCCCGAAACCCCTCCCCGGCCCCAGCGGACCTAAAATCGCCCACGGCCTCGGTGACTATTTCACAGCGCTCCGCCGCTGGGCATTTCTTGCCATTTAGGCGGGACTCGGCCGTAGCCTCCCAGGCTACAGTACCCTCGAAAGACTGTACCCATTTCCGGCGCGAGCCCCGAGCGACCCTCCCGGCCCCCGAACCAAGGCTATAGCCCACCGGCCTCGGCGACTATTTCATGCGCTGCGGCTGGGCATTACTTGCCATTCTGGGAGGCTTCTTACGTAGCCTCCCACTGGCCTACGAGGACCCTCGAAAAAATGCCATTTCCAATGACGAGCCCGAAACCCCTCCCGGCCCCGCGGACCAAAGGCAGTAGCCCACGAGCCACGGTGACTATTTCCCGCGCCCCGCCGCTGGGCATTTCTTGCCATTTTAGGGCAGGCATATGACCGTAGCCTCCCGGCTGGCACGAGGACCCTCGGCTTGACTGTACCCATTTCGGCGACGAGGCCCGAAACCCCCTCCCCAACCCCCGCGGACCTAAGGCTATCGCCCACCGGCCTCGGTGACTATTTCACGCGCTCCGCCGCTGGGCATTTCTTGCCATTTTAGGGCAGGCCTCTGACCGTAGCCTCCCATTGGGCACACGAGTACCCTCGAAAAGACTGTACCCATTTCCGACGCCCAGAGCCCCGGCGACCCCCCGACCCTCGCGAACCAAGGCTATAGCCCACGGCCTCGGCGACTATTTCATCGCTGCGGCTGCGGCGCTGGGCATTACGCCATTCTGGCGGGCTTCGGACCGTAGCCTCCCCGCTGGGCACAGTACCCTCGAAAAGTGCCATTTCCGGCAGGCCCCGAGCGACCCCCAACCCTCGCGAACCAAAGGCTATAGCCCACCGGCCTCGGCGACTATTTCATGCGCTGCGACGCTGGGCATTACTTGCCATTTTACGGCAGGCTTCTTACCGTAGCCTCCCACTGGCCACACGAGGACCCTCGAAAAGACTGTACCCATTTCCGACGACCAGAGCCCCCGAAATCCCTCCCCAACCCCCGCGGACCAAAGGCTGTAGCCCACGAGCCTCGGTGACTATTTCCCGCGCCGCGCCGCTGGGCATTTCTTGCCATTTTAGGGCAGGCTTCTGACCGTAGCCTCGGCCCAGGCACGAGGACCCTCGAAAGCTTGACTGTACCCATTTCGGCGACGAGCTCCCGAGCCTCCTCCCCGGCCCGCGGACCTGGCTATGCCCACCGGCCTCGGTGACTATTTCAGCGCTGCGCCGCTGGGCATTCCTTGCCATTTTAGGGCAGGCCCTGACCGTAGCCTCCCACTGGGCACCACAGGACCCTAGAAAAGAATGTACCCATTTCCGGGCCAGGCCCCAGGCGGACCCCCCCACCTCGCGAACCAGGCTATAGCCCCCGGCCTCGGCGACTATTTCATCGCTGCGGCGCTGGGCATTACTTGCCATTTCTGCAGGCTTCTTAGTAGCCTCACTGGGCACCAGGACCCTCGAAAAGACCCATTTCCGATGGCAGGCCGGACCCTCCCCAACCCCAGCGGACCAGGCTGTGCCCATGCCTCGTTGACTATTTCACCTGCAGCTGCTGGGCATTCTTGCCATTTTAGGGCGGGGCTTCTGACCGTAGCCTCCCAGGGTACAGTACTCTCGAAAAGGCATGCCCATTCGAGCCAGGCCCCGAGCGGCCCCCAACCCCTGAGAACCAAAGGCTATAGCCCACCGGCCTCGGCGACTATTTCATGCGCTGCGACGCTGGGCATTTCTTGCCATTTTAGGGCAGGCTTCTGACCGTAGCCTCCCACTGGGCACACGAGTACCCTCGAAAAGACTGTACCCATTTCCGATGCCAAGAGGCCCCGGACCCCCTCCCCAACCCCCGCGGACCAAAGGCCATAGCCCACCGGCCTCAGTGACTATTTCACGCGCTCCGCTGCTGGGCATTTCTTGCCATTTTAGGGCAGGCTTCTGACCGTAGCCTCCCCAGGCGAACAAGGACCTGGAAAAAGGCTGTACCCATTTGAGCTCCCGGATCCCGAACCCCCACCAACCAGCGGACCAAGGCTATAGCCCACCGGCCTCGGCGACTATTTCCGCGCTGCGCTGGGCATTCTGGCCATTTAGGCGGGCTTCTAACCGTACCCTCCCCTTTGGGTGAGCGAGGACCTTGACCCATTTCCGGCGCCGGATCCCGAACCCCTCCCGCCCCCAGCAGAGACCACCCGGCCACCGGATTATTCACGTGCTTTCGCCGCTGGGGATTGCTTGCCATTTTAGAGCGGGCCTCGACCCGCCTCCCAGCGGGCACCACAGTACCCTCGAAAAGACTGTACCCATTTCCGACTCCCAGGCCCCAGCGCCCTCCCAGGCCCGGAACCAAAGGCTATAGCCCACCGGCCTCGGCGACAATTTCATGCGCTGCGGCTGGGCATTGCCGCCATTTCGGCGGGCTTCTGGCGTAGCCTCACTGGGCACCGAGGACCCTCGAAAGGCATGCCATTTCCGATGCCAGGGCCGGAACCCCCTCGACCCAGCGGACCAAAGGCTACAGCCCACGGCCTCGGTGACTATTTCACAGCTGCGCGCTGAGGGATTTCTTACCATTTAGGGTGGGCCTGACCTGGCCTCCCGGCTGGCAGTACCCTCGAAAGGCTGTACCCATTTCCGGCGCCGAGCCCAGGCGACCCTCCCGACCCGCCCGAACCAAGGCTATAGCCCACGGCCTCGGCGACTATTTCATGCGCTGCGACCACAGGCATTACATGCCATTTCTACGGCGAGCTTCTGACCGTAGCCTCCCCCAGGCTACGAGGACCCTCGAAAGACTGCCATTTCTGACTCCCGAGCCCCGACGCCTCTCCCGGCCCCGGGAACCAAAGGCTATAGCCCACCGGCCTCGGCGACTATTTCATGCGCTGCGGGCTGGGCATTACTTGCCATTCTGACGGGGCTTGACCGTAGCCTCCCGGTGGGCTACGAGGACCCTCGAAAAGACTGTACCCATTTCCGATGCCAAGAGGGCCCCGGGCCCCCTCCCCAGCCCGCGGACCAGGCTGGCCCACCGGCCTCGGTGACTATTTCACGAGCTGCGCGGCTGGGCATTTCTTACCATTTAGGGCAGCCTTCTGACCGTAGCCTCCCACTGGACATCAGTACCCTCGAAAAAGTACCCATTTCCGGCGCCCAGGCGAGCGACCTCTGACCCCGCGAACCAAAGGCTATAGCCCACCGGCGTCGGCGACTATTTCATGCGCTGCGACGCTGGGCATTACTTGCCATTTTACGGCAGGCTTCTGACCGTAGCCTCCCACTGGGCACACGAGGACCCTCGAAAAGACTGTACCCATTTCCGATGCCAAGAGGCCCCGGACCGCCCTCGGTGACTATGTCACGCGCTGTACCGCTGGGCATTTCTTGTCATTTTAGGGCAGGCTTCTGACCGTAGCCTCCCACTGGGGACATGAGGACCCTCAAAAAGACTGTACCCATTTCGGACGCCCAGAGCCCCCGAACCCCCCTCATCAACCACCGTGGACTAAACGCTATAGCCCACCGGCCTCGGCGACTATTTCACGCGCTGCGCCACTGGGGATTTCTTGCCATTTTAGGGCAGGCCTCTGACCCTAGCCTCCCAGTGAGCACACGAGTACCCTTGAAAAACATGCCCATTTCCGGCCTTGGGCCCCGAGCGCCTCCCGGCCCATGAACCAAGGCTATAGCCCACCGGCCACGGCGACTATTTCCACAGCCTTCGCCGCTGGGGTTACTGCCATTTAGGGCAGGCCTCTGACCTAAGCCTCCCCAGGCACCACAGTACCCTCGAAAGAGGCTGTACCCATTCCGACTCCCAGGCCCCGGCGCCTCGGACCGCGCACCAAAGCCTATAGCCCACCGGCCTCGGCGACTATTTCACGCGCTGCGCCGCTGGGCATTTCTTGCCATTTTAGGGCAGGCTTCTGACCGTAACTTCCCACTGGGGACACGAGGACCCTCGAAAGACTATGCCATTTCGGACGCCCAGAGCCCCCGAACCCCCCTCATCAACCACCGTGGACTAAACGCTATAGCCCACCGGCCTCGGCGACTATTTCATGCGCTGCGACGTTGGGCATTACTTGGCATTTTACGGCAGGCTTCTGACCGTAGCCGCCCACTAGGCACACGAACACCCTCGAAATGACTGTACCCATTTCCGATGCCAAGAACCCCCGAACCCCCTCCGACCCCGCGGACCCAAAGGCTATAGCCCGGCCTCGGGAGACTATTTCACGGCAGCTGTTGAGCATTCTTGCCATTTTAGGGCAGGCTTCTGACCGTAGCCTCAGCTGGGCACGAGGATCTCGAAAAGACTGTACCCATTTCTGGCGCCCAGGCCCCGAACCCCGAACCCCGAACCCCCGCATGTGCCCCAGCGGACTAAAGCGTATCGCCCACCGGCCTCGGCGACTATTTCACGCGCTGCGCCGTTGGGGATTTCTTGCCATTTAGGGCAGGCCACTGACCCTAACCTCCCACTGAGCACACGAGTACCCTCGAAAAGACTGTACCCATTTCCGGCCAGGCGGCCCGACGCCCTCTGACCCCAGCGAACCCGAGGCTATAGCCCACCCGGCCTCGGCGACTATTTCACTGGCAGCTGCGCCACTGGGCATTTCTTACCATTTTGGGCGGGCTTCTGACCGTAGCCTCAGCTGGGCAGGCGAGGACCTCGAAAGAATGTACCCATTTCCGGCGCCCGGGCCCGAACCCCCTCTGCAACCCCAGCGGACCCAAGGCCAGCCCCACCGGCCTCGGTGACTATTTCAGCTGCGCTGCTGGGCATTTCTCTTGCCATTTTAGGGGCAGGCTTCTGACCGTAGCCTCCCTTTGGGCACACGAGGACCTCGAAAGACTATACCCATTTCGACGACGAGCCCCGGCGCCTCCCGACCCCCGCGAACCAAGGCTGTGCCCACCGGCCTCGGCGACTATTTCACGCAGTATTTGCGCTGAGATTTCTTGTCATTTAGGCGAGGCCTCGACCCTAGCCTCAGCACACGAGTACCCTCGAAAAGCGCTGTAACCATTTCCGGAGCGCGCGAGCCACGGCGCCTCCCCAGCCCCGCGAACCAAGGGCCTGCCGCCTCGGCTATTTCCTGCGCCCAGGCTTATCTTGCCATTTTGGGGCGGGCTTCGACCGCAGCCTCCCGCAGGCACCACGAGACCCTCAAAAAACTGCCATTTCCGTGCCAAGAGGCCGGACCCCCTCCCAGCCCGCGGACCAGGCTATAGCCCACAGGCCTCGGAGACTATTTCACTGTGTCTTGCGCTGGGTATTTCTTGCCATTTTAGGGCGGGCTTCTGACCGTAGCCTCCCACTGGGCACCGAGGACCCTCGAAAGGCTGTGCCATTTCCGATGCCAGGGGCCGGACCCTCCCCAACCCCCGCGGACCAAAGGCTATAGCCCACCGGCCTCGGTGACTATATCACGCACTGTACCGCTGGGCATTTCCTGCCATTTTAGGGCAGGCTTCTGACCGTAGCCTCCCACTGGGGACATGAGGACCCTCAAAAAGACTGTACCCATTTCGGACGCCCAGAGCCCCCGAACCCCCCTCATCGACCACCGCGGACTACAGCCATAGCCCGCGGCCTCGGCGACTATTTCTTGCCATTTAGGGCAGGCCTCACGACCCTAGCCTCCCAGTGAGCACCGAGTACCCTCGAAAAAGGCTGCCATTTCCGTGACGGCGAGCCCCAGGCGCCCCTCCCACAACCCATGAACCAAAGGCTATAGCCCACCGGCCTCGGTGACTATTTCACTGGCTTTCTTGTTGTTAGGCATTTCTTGCCATTTTAGGGCAGGCTTGACGTAGCCTCCCGGGCACCGAGGACCCTCGAAAGACTATACCAATTTCCGGCGACCCCGAGCTGACGCCTCCCCAACCCCGCGGGCAAGGCTGTAGCCCACCGGCCTCGGCGGCTATTTCCGCAGCGCTGCGCGCTGAGATTTCTTGTCATTTTAGGGCAGGCCTCTGACCTAGCCTCCCTGAGCACACAGTACCCTCGAAAAGCGTACCCATTTCCCGATGCCAGAGGCCCGTACCCCCTCTGACCCCATGCCAAGGCTATAGCCCACCGACCTCGGTGACTATTTCGCGGCGCTCTGCTGGGCATTTCTTGCCATTTTAGGGCAGGCTTCGACGTAGCCTCCCCACTGGGTATCACAGTACCCTCGAAAAGGCTGTGCAATTTCCGGCCTTGAGCCCAGGTGACGACCCTCACCAACCCCCGCGAACCAAAGGCTGTAGCCCGACTCGGCGACTATTTCATCGCTCGGCGCTGGGCATTACATAGCATTTTACGGCGGGCTTCTGGCCGTAGCCTCCAGGCTGCGAGGACCCTCGAAGGCTATACCATTTCCGATGCCAAGAGGCCCCGGACCCCCCCTCCCAACCCCCGCGGACCAAAGGCTATAGCCCACCGGCCTCGGTGACTATGTCACGCACTGTACCGTTGGGCATTTCTTGCCATTTTAGGGCAGGCCTCTGACCCTAGCCTCCCAGTGAGCTGCGAGTACCCTCGAAAGACTGTGCCATTTCGGCGCAGCCCGAGGCCCCAGAGCGCCTCCCCACGCGAGACCAAAGGCTATAGCCACGGCCTCGGTGACAATTTCTGCTCTTGACTGGGCATTCTTGCCATTTTGGGCAGGCAGCTGACGTAGCCTCCCACTGGGCGGCTACGAGACCTCGAAAGACTGCCATACCCATTTCCGGCGGCCAGGCCCCGACGCCCTCCCAACCCCAGCAGAACCGAGGCTATAGCCCACCGGCCTCGGCGACTATTTCCTGTATTGCGTCGCTGGGGATTTCTTACCATTTAGGGCAGAACTTCGACCGGTAGCCTCCCCAGCTGGGCACGAGGACCCTGAAAGACTATACCCATTTCCGGCGACCCAGGCCCTGAGCCACTCCCCAACCCGCAGGCCAAGGCTATAGCCCTGACCTCGGCCCGACTATTTCACAGCTGCGCGCTAATTTCTTACCATTTTAGGGCGGCCTCGACCACACAGCCTCACTTTGGCAGCATGGAAGTGCCCTCAGACTGTGCCACTTGTTCCGGCGCGAGCCCCCGAACAGCCCTCTGACCCCAGCGGACGAAAGGCTGGCCCGCTGACCTCGGCGACTAGTTCACCGCGTTGCGGCCGCTGGGCATTTCTTGCCATTTAGGGCGGGCTTCGGCAAGTAACCTCCCCAGGGGACACTGAGAAACTCGAAAAGGCTGTAGCACCATTCGGCACCAGGCCCGAACCCCCATCAACCCCGCGGACTAAAGGCTATAACCCACCGGCCTCGGCGACTATTTCCTGTTGCACGGCCGAGTTTCTTGCCATTTAGGGCGGGCCTCTGACCCTAGCCTCCCCAGCCCCGAGCACACAGTGTACCCTTGGCGTACCCATTTCGAGCGCGAGCCCACGAACCCCCTCATCAACCACGCGGACTAAGCGCTATAGCCACGGCCTCGGCGACTATTTCCGCAGCAGCTGCATGCTGAGGGATTTCTTGCCATTTTAGGGCGAGACCTCGACCTAGCCTCCCGGTGAGCACACGAGTACCCTCGAAAAATGTACCCATTTCCGGCGCGGAGGCCGAGCGCCCCTCCCGGCCCCGCAGACAAGGCTATGGCCCGGCCTCGGTGACTATTTCACCAGCTTGTTGCTGGGCATTTCTTGCCATTTTAGGGCGCTTACATTGTATCCTCCCAGCCACACGAGGACCCTCGAAAGACTATACCCATTCCGGCGGCTGACGAGCCCCGACGCCTCCCCGGCCCGCGAGACAAGGGCTATAGCCCACCGGCCTCGGCGACTATTTCACCTTGCGTCGCTGTGGATTTCTTACCATTTTAGGGCGGGCTTCGGCCGTAGCCTCCCATTGGCGAGGCAGGCGAGGACCCTCGAAAAATTTACCCATTTCGGCGGCGGCCCCGATCCCCCTCCCCAGACCCCCCACCGGCCTCGGTGACTATTTCCAGCTGCGCTGGGAATTTCTTACCATTTAGGCGGGGCCTCGACCACCTGGCCTCCAGGCTGCAGTACCCTCGAAGACTGTGCCATTTCCGGCCGAGCCCCCAGAACAACCGTCCCCGGCCCCCAGCGAAGCAAAGGCTGCAGCCCACCGGCCTCGGCGACTAGTTCACGCGGCTGCGCTGGGCATTTCTTGCCATTTTAGGGCAGGCTTCCGTAGTAACCTCCCAGCGGGGACACGAGGACCCTCGAAAAGAATGTACCCATTTCGGCGCCAAGGAACCCCGAACCCCCTCCCCAACCCCGCGGACCAAAAGGCTATAGCCCACGGCCTCGGTGACTATTTCCGCAGCGCTGCTAGGCATTTCTTGCCATTTTAGGGCAGGCTTGACCGTAGCCTCCCATGGGCACCGAGACCCTCAAAAGACTATACCCATTTCGGACGACCCAGGCCTGACGCCCTCCCCAGCCACATGAACCTAGCCCACCGCCTCGGCGGCTATTTCCTGTGCTCGCGCTGGGAATTTCTTACCGCACCCAAGGCGGGCCTCGACCACAGCCTCCCTGGGCTGCAGTACCCTCAAAAGGCTGTACCCATTTCCGTGCCCAGGCCCGAATAACCCTCCCCCCGGAACCAAAGGCTATAGCCCACCGGCCTCGGCGACTAGTTCCGCAGCGCTGCGCGCTGGGCATTTCTTGCCATTTAGGGCGGGCTTCTGGACCGTAACCTCCCAGCTGGGGACACGAGGACCCTCGAAAAGAATGTACCATTTCGGCGCCAAGGCCCCGAACCCCCTCCCCAACCCCCGCGGACCAGGCTATGGCCACCGGCCTCGGTGACTATTTCATGCGGCTGCGCTGCTGGGCATTCTTGCCATTTAGGGGCGGGCTTGACCGTAGCCTCCCCCAGGCTACGAGGACCCTCAAAGGCTATACCCATTTCCGGCGGCCAGGCCTGACGCCCTCCCACCCACGCGAACCAAAGGCTATAGCCCACCGGCCTCGGCGACTATTTCACGCGCTGCGCCGCTGGGAAATTTCTTACCGCTTTAAGGCGGGCCTCGACCCTAGCCTCCCCAGGCACCGAGTACCCTCAAAATTTGTACCCATTTCCGATGCGAGGCCCGAATAACCCTCCCCAACCCCCGCGAACCAAAGGCTATAGCCCACCGGCCTCGGCGACTAGTTCACGCGCTGCGCCGCTGGGCATTTCTTGCCATTTTAGGGCAGGCTTCTGACCGTAACCTCCCACTGGGGACACGAGGACCCTCGAAAAGACTGTACCCATTTCTGACGCCCAGAGCCCCCGAACCCCCCACATCAACCCCCGCGGACTAAAGGCTATAGCCCACCGGCCTCGGCGACTATTTCACGTGCTGTGCCGCTGGGGATTTCTTGCCATTTTAGGGCAGGCCTCTGATCCTAGCCTCCCACTGAGCACACGAGTACCCTCGAAAAGACTGTACCCATTTCCGAAGCGCAGAGCCCACGAACGTCCCTCCCCAACCCCCGCGAACCAAAGGCAATAGCCCACTGGCCTCGGCAACTATTTCACGCGCTGCGCCACTGGGCTTATCTTGCCATTTTAGGGCAGGCTTCTGACCGTAGCCTCGCGGCCCAGGCTACGAGACCCTCGAAAGGCTGCCATTTCGATGAGGCCGGACCCCTCCCCATAGCGCGGACCAAGGCTACAGCCCGCGGCCTCGGTGACTATTTCACAGCTGCGCTGCTGGGCATTTCTTGCCATTTAGGGCGGGGCTTGTAGCCTCCCTGGGCATACAGTACCCTCGAAGGCATGCCCATTCCGATGAGGCCCAGAACAACCCTCCCCAACCACCGCGAACCAAAGGCTATAGCCCACCGGCCTCGGCGACTATTTCACGTGCTACGCCGCTGGGGATTACTTGCCATTTTAGGGCAGGCCTCTGACCCTGGCCTCCCACTGGGCTACGAGGACCTCAAAAGACATGCCCATTTCCGACTCCCAGAGCCCCGAACCCCCCTCATCAACCACCGCGGACTAAACGCTATAGCCCACCGGACTCGGCGACTATTTCACGCGCTGCGCCACTGGGGATTTCTTGCCATTTTAGGGCAGGCCTCTAACCCTAGCCTCCCAGTGAGTACACGAGGACCCTCGTAAAAGGCCATACCCATTTCGGCGCCAGGCCCCGAGCGCCCCTCCCGGCCCCAGCAGACCAAAGGCTATAGCCCACCGGCCTCAGCGACTATTTCACGCGCTGCGCCGCTGGGCATTTCTTGCCATTTTAGGGCAGGCTTCTGACCGTGGCCTCCCACTAGGCAGACAAGGACCCTCGAAAAGACTGTACCATTTCCGACGCCCAGATCCCCCGAACCCGCCTCCCAACCCCCGCGAACCAAAGGCTATAGCCCACCGGCCTCGGCGACTATTTCACGTGCTAAGCCGCTGGGTATTACTTGCCATTTTAGGGCAGGCCTCTGACCCTAGCCTCCACCCAGGCTGCAGTACCCTCGAAAAAGCTAGTACCCATTTCCGACTCCCAGCAGGCCCCGAGCGCCCCTCCCGGCCCCGCGAACAAAAGGCTATAGCCCACCGGCCTCGGCGGACTATTTCACAGCAGCTGCGCGCTGGGCATTTCTTGCCATTTAGGGCAGGCTTCGACCGTAACCTCCCTTTGAGACACGAGGACCCTCGAAAAGGCTGTACCCATTTGGGGCCCGAGCCGCGAACCCCCTCACCAACCACCGCGGACTAAGCAGCTGCCACCGGCCTCGGCGACTATTTCATGCGCTGCGGCGCTGGGCATTGCCAGCATTCTGGCGATTCTGACCATAGCCTCCCACTGGGCACGAACACCCTCGAAAAGGCATGCCCATTTCCGATGCCAGAGCCCCGAACCCCTCGGCCCCGCGGACCAAAGGCTATAGCCCGCGGCCTCGGCGACTATTTCCGCGCTGCGCGTTGGGCATTCTTGCCATTTTAGGGCAGGCTTCTGGCCGTAACCTCGCCTTTGGGCACGCAGGGATCCTCGAAAAGCGTACCCATTTACGGCGCCCGGGCCCCGAACCCACGAACCCCCGCCGGCCCCAGCGGAGCAAAGGCTATAGACCACGGGCCTAGGGGACTATTTTACGCGCTGCGCGGCTGGGGATTTCTTACCATTTTAGGCGAGCCTCGACCCTAGCCTCCCACTGATCACCACGAGTACCCTCGAAAAGAGGCATGCCATTTCCGGCGAGCCCGGAACAACCCTCCCGACCCCGAGAACCAGGCTATGCCAGCCCACCGGCCTCGGCGACTATTTCACGTGCTACGCGCTGGGATTACTTGCCATTTTAGGGGCAGGCCTCGACCACAACCTCCCCGGGGCACGAGGACCCTCGAAAAGCATGTACCCATTCCGACTCCCAGGCCCCGAACCCCCTCGTGACCACCGCGGACTAACGCCTATAGCCCACGGACTCGGCGACTATTTCGCAGCGCTGCGCCCTGTAGATTTCTTGCCATTTTAGGGCAGGCCTCAACCTAGCCTCCCGGTGGTACCGAGGACCCTCGTAAAAAGCTGTACCCATTTCCGGCCTTGAGGCCCGAGCGCCCTCCTGACCCCCAGACCAAAGGCTATAGCCCACCGGCCTCGGCTGACTATTTCACGCGCTGCGCGGGGCATTCTTGCCATTTTAGGCAGGCTTCTGACCGTGGCCTCCCACCTAAGCGAGACAAGGACCTCGAAAAGGCGTATGCCATTTCCGGCCCAGATCCCCGAACCGCCTCCCGGCCCGCGAACAGGCTATAGCCACGGCCTCGGCGACTATTTCACGTGCTCGCGCTGGGGATTACTTGCCATTTTAGGGCGGGCCTCGACCTAGCCTCCCCTTTCCAGGCTACCAGTACCCTCGAAAAAGACTGTACCCATTCCGACTCCCAGGCCCCGACGCCCTCCCCAACCCCCGCGAACCAAAGGCTATAGCCCACCGGCCTCGGCGACTATTTCACGCGCTGCGCCGCTGGGCATTTCTTGCCATTTTAGGGCAGGCTTCTGACCGTAACCTCCCACTGGGGACACGAGGACCCTCGAAAAGACTGTACCCATTTCGGACGCCCAGAGCCCGCGAACCCCCCTCACCAACCACCGCGGACTAAACGCTATAGCCCACCGGCCTCGGCGACTATTTCATGCGCTGCGACGCTGGGCATTACTTGGCATTTTACGGCAGGATTCTGACCATAGCCTCCCACTAGGCACACGAACACCCTCGAAAAGACTGTACCCATTTCCGATGCCAAGAGCCCCCGAACCCCCCTCCCCAACCCCCGCGGACCAAAGGCTATAGCCCACCGGCCTCGGCGACTATTTCACGCGCTGCGCCGTTGGGCATTTCTTGCCATTTTAGGGCAGGCTTCGCCGTAGCCTCCCTGGGCACATGAGGATCCTCGAAAAGGCGTACCCATTTCGGCGGGCCCCGAACCCCGAACCCCCATCAACCCAGCGGACTGAGGCTATAGCCCACGACCTCGGTGACTATTTCAGCTGCGCAGCTGGGGATTTCTTGCCATTTAGTGCAGGCCTCTGACCGTAGCCTCCCACAGGCACCACGAGACCCTCGAAAAAATGTACCCATTTCCGAGCCCGAGCGAGCCCCAGGCGGCCCCGACCTCGCGAACCAAAGGCTATAGCCCACCGGCCTCGGTGACTATTTCACGCGCTGCGCCGCTGGGCATTTCTTGTCATTTGAGGGCAGGCCTCTGACCGTAGCCTCCCACGGGGCAGACGAGGACCCTCGAAAAGACTGTACCCATTTCCGACGCCCCTCCCCAACCCCCGCGGACCAAAGGCTATAGCCCACCGGCCTTGGCGACTATTTGACGCGCTGCGCCGCTTGGTATTTCTTGCCATTTTAGGGCAGGCTTCTGACCGTAGCCTCCCACTGGGCACACGAGGACCCTCGAAAAGACTGTACCCATTTCGGCGGGCCGAGCCCGAGCGCTCGTCCCCGACCCCAGCGGACGGCTATAGCCCACGGCCTCGGCGACTATTTCTGCAGCCCGGCGCCGCTGGACATTTCTTGCCATTTTAGCGGGCTTCTGACCGTAGCCTTCCACTGGGCACGAGGATCCTCGAAAAGGCATGCCATTTCGTGACAGAGCCCCTAACCCACCTCCCCAACACCAGCGGACCAAAGTCTATAGCCCACGGCCTCGGTGACTATTTCACCTTTGCGCCCGCTGGGCATTTTGCCATTTAGGGAAGGCCTCTGAACGTAGTCTCCCCAGGCACGAGGACCCTCGAAAAGGCTGTACCATTTTCGTGACGAGCCCTACCTCCCACACCCGCGGACCAAAGGCTGGCCCACCGGCCTCGGTGACTATTTCCGCAGCTGCGCGCTGGGTATTTTTGCCATTTTAGAGGCGGGCCTCTGACCGTAGCCTCACTAGGCACCACGAGACCCTCGAAAAGACTGTACCCATTTCCGATGACGAGCCCCGAAACCCCTCCCAGCCCCAGCGGACCAAAGGCTGTAGCCCACGGCCTCGGTGACTATTTCCCGCCTGGCGCGTTGGGCATTTCTTGCCATTTTAGGGCAGGCTTCTGACCGTAGCCTCCCCTTTGGGCTGCGATGACCCTCGAAAAAGTACCCATTCGACTACGGGCCCGAAACCCCTCCCGACCTCCGCGGACCGAAGGCTATAGCCCACGGCCTCGGTGACTATTTCCTGCGCGCTGGGCATTCTTGTCATTTGAGGCAGGCCTCTGACCGTAGCCTCCTCACAGGCACCGAGACCCTCGAAAAGGCATGACCCATTTCGGCGCCCCTCCCCAACCCCGCGGACCAGGCTATAGCCCCCGGCCTCGGCGACTATTTGGCGTGCTGCGCGCTTGGTATTTCTTGCCATTTTAGGGCAGGCTTCTGACCGTAACCTCCCAGGCACCGAGGACCCTCGAAAAAGCTGTACCCATTTCGGCGGCCGAGCCCCGACCCCTCCCCGGCCCCGGACCACAAACCCACGGCCTCGGCGACTATTTCACCGCCCGGCGCTGGACATTTCTTGCCATTTTAGGGCGGGCTTGACCAGCCTCCCACCCAGGCTGGACGCCAGCGCCGCCATTCGGCAGGCAGGCCGAGCCTCTGACCCCACGGACCCTGAGCTATCGCCCACCGGCCTCGGTGACTATTTCACGCGCTCCGCCGCTGGGCATTTCTTGCCATTTTAGGGCAGGCCTCTGACCGTAGCCTCCCATTGGGCACACGAGTACCCTCGAAAAGACTGTACCCATTTCCGACGCCCAGAGCCCCCGAACGACCCCCCCCAACCCTCGCGAACCAAAGGCTATAGCCCACCGGCCTCGGCGACTATTTCATGCGCTGCGACGCTGGGCATTACTTGCCATTTTACGGCAGGCTTCTTACCGTAGCCTCCCACTGGCCACACGAGGACCCTCGAAAAGACTGTACCCATTTCCAATGACCAGAGCCCCCGAAACCCCCTCCCCAACCCCCGCGGACCAAAGGCTGTAGCCCACGAGCCTCGGTGACTATTTCCCGCGCCGCGCCGCTGGGCATTTCTTGCCATTTTAGGGCAGGCTTCTGACCGTAGCCTCCGACTGGGCACACGAGGACCCTCGAAACGACTGTACCCATTTCTGACGACCAGAGCCCCCGAAACCCCCTCCCCAACCCCCGCGGACCTAAGGCTATCGCCCACCGGCCTCGGTGACTATTTCACGCGCTCCGCCGCTGGGCATTTCTTGCCATTTTAGGGCAGGCCTCTGACCGTAGCCTCCCGTGGGCTGCAGTACCCTCGAAAAGGCATGTACCCATTTCCGGCCCGAGCCCGAGCGACCCCCCAACCCTCGCGAACCAAAGGCTATAGCCCACCGGCCTCGGCGACTATTTCATGCGCTGCGACGCTGGGCATTACTTGCCATTCTGGCGGGCTTCGGCCGTAGCCTCCGCTGGGCACCACGGTACCCTCGAAAAGCGTACCCATTTCCGGCGCAGGCCGAGCGACCCCCAGCCCCGCGAACCAAGGCTATAGCCCACCGGCCTCGGCGACTATTTCATCGCTGCGGCGCTGGGCATTACTTGCCATTTTACGGCAGGCTTCTTACCGTAGCCTCCGCAGCCACGAGGACCCTCGAAAAGCGTACCCATTTCCGGCGACGAGCCCCGAAATCCCTCCCGACCCCGCGGACCAAGGCTGTAGCCCACGAGCCTCGGTGACTATTTCACGCGCTGGGCATTTCTTGCCATTTTAGGCGAGCTTCTGACGTAGCCTCCGGCTGGGCACGAGGACCCTCGAAGCTTACTGTACCCATTTCGGCGAGCTCCGAAACCCCTCCCGACCCCAGCGGACCTGGGCTATCGCCCACCGGCCTCGGTGACTATTTCACGCTCCGCCGCTGGGCATTTCTTGCCATTTTAGGGCAGGCCAGGACCGTAGCCAACCAATGGGCACCACAGGACCCTCGAAAAGACAGTACCCATTTCCGGGCGCCGACGGCCCCCGACCCTCGCGAACCAGGCTATAGCCCCGGCCTCGGCGACTATTTCATGCGCTGCTGCGCTTGGCATGACTTGCCATTTCTGGCAGGCTTCTTAGTAGCCTCCCAGGCACGAGGACCCTCGAAAAGGCTGTACCCATTTCCGATGGCAAGGCCCCGGACCCTCCCAACCCCAGCGGACCCAAGGCTGTTGCCAGCGGCCTCGTTGACTATTTCACGCAGCTGCTGGGCATTTCTTGCCATTTTAGGGGCAGGCTTCGACCGTAGCCTCACTTGGGTACAGTACTCTCGAAAAGCTGTACCCATTTCGAGCCAGGCCCCGACCCCCCCCGAGAACCAAGGCTATAGCCCCGGCCTCGGCGACTATTTCATCGCTGCGGCGCGCTGGGCATTTCTTGCCATTTAGGGCGGCTTGACCGTAGCCTCCCACTGGCTGCAGTACCCTCGAAAAGGCCCCATTTCCGATGCCAGAGGCCGGACCCTCGACCCCAGCGGACCAAAGGCCATAGCCCACCGGCCTCAGTGACTATTTCACGCGCTCCGCTGCTGGGCATTTCTTGCCATTTTAGGGCAGGCTTCTGACCGTAGCCTCCCACTGGGCAGACAAGGACCCTGGAAAAGACTGTACCCATTTCCGACTCCCAGATCCCCCGAACCCCCCTACCAACCCCCGCGGACCAAAGGCTATAGCCCACCGGCCTCGGCGACTATTTCACGCGCTGCGCCGCTGGGCATTTCTGGCCATTTTAGGGCAGGCTTCTAACCGTACCCTCCCCTTTGGGTGAGCGAGGACCTTGAAAAGGCCCATTTCCGGCGCGGATCCCCGAACCCCTCCGGCCCCGCGGACCAGCTATAGCCCACGGTCTCGGCGATTATTCACGTGCTTGCCGCTGGGGATTGCTTGCCATTTTAGGCAGGCCTCGACCCTTGCCTCCCCTGGGCTGCAGTACCCTCGAAAAGCGCCATTTCCGACTCCAGGCCCGGCGCCCCTCCCGGCCGGGAACCAAAGGCTATAGCCCACCGGCCTCGGCGACAATTTCATGCGCTGCGACGCTGGGCATTACTTGCCATTTTACGGCAGGCTTCTGGCCGTAGCCTCCCACTGGGCACACGAGGACCCTCGAAAAGACTGTACCCATTTCCGATGCCAAGAGGCCCCGGAACCCCCTCCCCAACCCCCGCAGACCAAAGGCTACAGCCCACCGGCCTCGGTGACTATTTCACGCGCTGCGCCGCTAGGGATTTCTTACCATTTTAGGGTAGGCCTTTGACCCTAGCCTCCCACTGGGCACACGAGTACCCTCGAAAAGACTGTACCCATTTCCGACGCCCAGAGCCCCAGAACGACCCTCCCCAACCCCCGCGAACCAAAGGCTATAGCCCACCGGCCTCGGCGACTATTTCATGCGCTGCGACGCTGGGCATTACTTGCCATTTTACGGCAGGCTTCTGACCGTAGCCTCCCACTGGGCACACGAGGACCCTCGAAAAGGCATGCCATTCGACTCCCAGGCCCCGACCCTCCCCAACCCCCGGGAACCAAAGGCTATAGCCCACCGGCCTCGGCGACTATTTCATGCGCTGCGACGCTGGGCATTACTTGCCATTTTACGACAGGCTTCTGACCGTAGCCTCCCAGTGGGCACACGAGGACCCTCGAAAAGACTGTACCCATTTCCGATGCCAAGAGGCCCCGGACCCCCCTCCCCAACCCCCGCGGACCAAAGGCTATAGCCCACCGGCCTCGGTGACTATTTCACGAGCTGCCCGGCTGGGCATTTCTTGCCATTTTAGGGCAGCCTTCTGACCGTAGCCTCCCACTGGACATACGAGTACCCTCGAAAAGACTGTACCCATTTCCGACGCCCAGAGCCCCGAGGCGGACCCTCCCAGCCCCGCCAGGCTATAGCCCACCGGCGTCGGCGACTATTTCATGCGCTGCGCCGCTGGGCATTACTTTCCATTTCTGGCGGGCTTGACGTAGCCTCACTGGGCACCGAGGACCCTCGAAAAGTACCCATTTCCGATGCCAGAGGCCCCGGACCGCCCTCGGTGACTATGTCACGCGCTGTACCGCTGGGCATTTCTTGTCATTTTAGGGCAGGCTTCTGACCGTAGCCTCCCACTGGGGACATGAGGACCTCAAAGCACCCATTTGGACGCCCAGGCCCCGAACCCCCTCATCAACCACCGTGGACTAGCGCTACAGCCCACCGGCCTCGGCGACTATTTCGCACGCTGCGCCGCTGGGGATTTCTTGCCATTTTAGTGCGGGCCTCGACCCTAGCCTCCCGGTGAGCACCACAGTACCCATGAAAAATTGCCATTCCGGCGCCCGGGCCCCGAGCGCCTCCCGGCCCGCGAACCAAGGCTATAGGCCACCGGCCTCAGCGACTATTTCACAGCTGCGCGCTGTGCATTTCTTGCCATTTTAGACAGGCTTCGACCGTAGCCTCCCAGGCAGACAAGGACCCTCGAAAAGGCGTACCCATTTCGGCGCCCGGATCCCGAACCCCTCCCAACCCCAGCGGACCAAGGTTATAGCCCACGGCCTCGGCGACTATTTCACGTGCTACGCGCTGGGATTACTTGCCATTTTGGGCGGGCCTCGACCACAACTCCCGCTGGGCACGAGTACCCTCGAAAAGGCTGTACCCATTTCCGACTCGAGCCCCAGGCCCTCCCAGCCCCGCGGACTAAGGCTATGGCCCACGGCCTCGGCGACTATTTCACGCGCTGCGCCGCTGGGCATTTCTTGCCATTTTAGGGCAGGCTTCTGACCGTAACTTCCCACTGGGGACACGAGGACCCTCGAAAAGACTGTACCCATTTCGGACGCCCAGAGCCCCCGAACCCCCCTCATCAACCACCGTGGACTAAACGCTATAGCCCACCGGCCTCGGCGACTATTTCATGCGCTGCGACGTTGCGTGCCAGCATTCTGGCGGGCTTACGTAGCCTCCCACGAACACCCTCGAAATGACTGTACCCATTTCCGATGCCAAGAACCCCCGAACCCCCCTCCCCAACCCCCGCGGACCAAAGGCTATAGCCCACCGGCCTCGGAGACTATTTCACGCGCTGCGCCGTTGGGCATTTCTTGCCATTTTAGGGCAGGCTTCTGACCGTAGCCTCCCACTGGGCACACGAGGATCCTCGAAAAGACTGTACCCATTTCGGCGCGAGCCCCGAACCCCGAACCCCCGCCCAGCCCCGCGGACTAACGCCTATAGCCCACCGGCCTCGGCGACTATTTCACGCAGCGCTGCGCCGTTGGGGTTCTTGCCATTTTAGGGCGGGCCGCTGACCTAGCCTCCCCGAGCACCACGGTACCCTCGAAAAGACTGTACCCATTTCCGGTAGCGCGAGCCCACGAGCGCCCTCCCCGCGGAACCGAAGGCTATAGCCCACCGGCCTCGGCGACTATTTCAGCAGCTGCGCCACTGGGCATTCTTACCATTTAGGGCAGGCTTCGACCGTAGCCTCCATTGGGCAGGCGAGGACCCTCGAAAGAATGTGCCATTTCCGGCGGGCCGAACCCCCTCTGACCCCAGCGGACCAAAGGCCAGCCACGGCCTCGGTGACTATTTCACCAGCTGCTGCTGGGCATTTCTTGCCATTTTGGGCAGGCTTCGAGCCTCCCAGGCTGCGAGGACCCTCGAAAAGACTATACCATTTCCGGCGGCCAGGCCCGAGCGCCTCGGCCCCGCGAACCGAGGCTATAGCCCACCGGCCTCGGCGACTATTTCACCTTGCGCGGCTGAGGATTTCTTGTCATTTAGGGCGGGCCTCGACCCTAACCTCCAGGCACCTGCAGTACCCTCGAAAAGGCTGTAACCATTTCCGGCCTTGCGAGCCTGACGCCCTCCGACCCCGCGGAACCGGCTATACCCGCGGCCTCGGCGACTATTTCACCTTCGCCCGGGCTTATCTTGCCATTTTAGGGGCAGGCTTCAGCCGTAGCCTCACTGGGCACCGAGGACCCTCAAAGACTGTACCCATTTCCGATGCCAAAGGGCCCGGACCCCTCCCAGCCCCGCGGACCGAGGCTAGCCCACCGGCCTCGGTGACTATTTCACGCTTGCTGGGGATTTGTTGCCATTTTCCGGCAGGCTTCGGACCGTAGCCTCCCCCCGGGCAGACGAGGCCCCTCGAAAAGGCTACCCATTTCCGATGCCAGAGGCCCCGGACCCCCCGGCCCAGCGGACCAAAGGCTATAGCCCACGGCCTCGGTGACTATATCACGCCTTGTCTGTTGGGCATTTCACGCCATTTTAGGGCGGGCTTGACCATGTAGCCTCCCAGGGGACATGAGACCCTCAGGCTGTACCCATTTCGGACGCAGGCCCGGGAACCCCCTCGCCGACCACCAGCGGACTAGCGCTATAGCCCTGACGGCCTCGGCGACTATTTCACGCAGCTGCGCCAGGATTTCTTGCCATTTAGGCGGGCCTCGACCTAGCCTCCCGGTGAGCACAGGTACCCTCGAAAAACTGTACCCATTTCCGTGACGAGCCCCGAGCGCCTCCCGGCCCCGCGAACCAAGGCTGTAGCCCACCGGCCTCGGTGACTATTTCCGCAGCTGCGCTGTTAGGCATTTCTTGCCATTTAGGCGGGGCTTCTGACCGTAGCCTCCCACTTTGGGCTACGAGGACCCTCGAAAGACTATACCAATTTCCGGCGGACGAGGCCCGACGCCTCCCGGCCCCCAGACCAAGGCTATAGCCCACGGCCTCGGCGACTATTTCACCGCTGCGCGGCTGAGATTTCTTGTCATTTTAGGGCGGGCCTCTGACCCTAGCCTCCCCTTTGAGCACCACAGTACCCTCGAAAAGACTGTACCCATTTCCGATGCCAAGAGACCCGTACCCCCTCCCGCCCCATGACCAAGGCTATAGCCCACCGGCCTTGGTGACTATTTCACAGCAGCTGCCATTTTAGGGCGGGCTTCTGACCGTAGCCTCCCAG
Source organism: Citropsis articulata (assembly GCA_030449925.1). Taxonomy (NCBI): domain Eukaryota; kingdom Viridiplantae; phylum Streptophyta; class Magnoliopsida; order Sapindales; family Rutaceae; genus Citropsis; species Citropsis articulata. Next base: position 151,489 of record JASUUH010000159.1, read on the forward strand.
GCTGCAGGGACCCTCGAAAGACTATACCAATTTCCGACTGACCAGGGCCCCGACGCCCTCCCGGCCCATGAGACCAAAGGCTATAGCCCACCGGCCTCGGCGACTATTTCACGCGCTGCGCCGCTGGGGATTTCTTGTCATTTTAGGGCAGGCCTCTGACCCTAGCCTCCCACTGAGCACACGAGTACCCTCGAAAAGACTGTACCCATTTCCGATGCCAAGAGGCCCCGTACCCCCCTCCCCAACCCCCGCCGACCAAAGGCTATAGCCCACCGGCCTCGGTGACTATTTCACGCGCTGCGCTGCTGGGCATTTCTTGCCATTTTAGGGCAGGCTTCTGACCGTAGCCTCCCACTGGGTATACGAGTACCCTCGAAAAGACTGTACCAATTTCCGACGCCCAGAGCCCAGGCGACCCTCCCAAGACCCCAGAACCAAGGCTATAGCCCACGACCTCGGCGACTATTTCATGCGCTGCGACGCTGGGCATTACATGCCATTTTACGGCGGGCTTCGACCGTAGCCTCCCACCCCAGGCACACGAGGACCCTCGAAAATGCCATTTCCGATGCCAAGGCCCGGACCCCCTCTGACCCCGCGGACCAAAGGCTATAGCCCACCGGCCTCGGTGACTATGTCACGCACTGTACCGTTGGGCATTTCTTGCCATTTTAGGGCAGGCCTCTGACCCTAGCCTCCCAGTGAGCACACGAGTACCCTCGAAAAGACTGTACCCATTTCCGACGCCCAGAGCCCCCGAACGCCCCTCCCCAACCCCCGCGAACCAAAGGCTATAGCCCACCGGCCTCGGTGACAATTTCACGCGCTGCGCTGCTAGGCATTTCTTGCCATTTTAGGGCAGGCTTCTGACCGTAGCCTCCCAGCCCAGGCACCGAGGACCTCGAAGACTATACCATTCCGGCGAGCCCAGGCGCCCTCCCAGCCCCCAGAACCAGGCTATAGCCACCGGCCTCGGCGACTATTTCCAGCTGCGTCGGCTGAGATTCTTACCATTTAGGGCGGGCTTCTGACCGTAGCCTCCCAGCAGGCGAGGGACCCTCGAAAAGAATGTACCCATTTAAGCGCAGGCCCCGAACCCCCTCGGCCCCAGAACCAAAGGCTATAGCCCACCGGCCTCGGCGACTATTTAAGCGCTGCGCTGGGAATTTCTTACCATTTAGGGCGGGCCTCGACCTAGCCTCCCAGGCACAGTACCCTCGAAAAGGCATGCCATTTCCGGCGCCCGGGCCCCGAACAACCGTCCCCAACCCCCGCGAACCAAAGGCTATAGCCCACCGGCCTCGGCGACTATTTCACGCGCTGCGCCGCTGGGCATTTCTTGCCATTTTAGGGCAGGCTTCTGACCGTAGCCTCCCACTGGGCACACGAGGACCCTCGAAAACACTGTACCCATTTCCGACGCCCCTCCCCAACCCCCGTGGACCAAAGCCTATAGCCCACCGGCCTCGGCGACAATTTCACGCTCTGCGCCGCTGGGCATTTCTTGCCATTTTAGGGCAGGCTTCTGACCGTAGGCTCCCACTCGGCACACGAGGACCCTCGTAAACACTGTACCCATTTCCGACGAGCCCCGAGCGCCCCTCCCAGCCCCGCGGACCAAAGGCTGTAGCCCACCGGCCTCGGTGACTATTTCGCGCTGCGCTGCTAGGCATTTCTTGCCATTTTAGGCGGGGCTTCTGCCCGTAGCCTCCCACTGGGCACCGAGGACCCTCGAAGACTATGCCATTTCCGGCGACAGGCCCACGCCTCCCAGCCACAGCGAGCCAGGCTATAGCCCCGGCCTCGGCGACTATTTCAGCAGCGCTGCGCGCTGGGAATTTCTTACCATTTAGGCAGGCCTCGTCGACCTAGCCTCCAGCTGGGCGCCAGGTACCCTCAAAAAGACTGTACCCATTTCCGGCCCAGGCCCCGAACAACCCTCCCCAGACCCCGCTTGAACCAGGCTATAGCCCACCGGCCTCGGCGACTAGTTCCGCAGCGTTGCGGCTGGGCATTTCTTGCCATTTTAGGGCGAGGCTTCTGACCGTAACCTCCCGCTGGGACACGAAACTCGAAAAGACTGTACCATTTCGGCCAGGCCCCAGACCCCCCAACCCCCGCGGACTAAAGGCTATGGCCCACCGGCCTCGGCGGACTATTTCAGCGCTTTGCGCGGCTGGATTTCTTGCCATTTTAGGGCAGGCCTCTGACCACAGCCTCCCACCCACAGTACCCTCGAAAAGACTGTACCCATTTCCGAGCGCGAGCCCACGAACCCCCTCATGACCACCGCGGACTAAGCGCTTTAGCCCACCGACCTCGGCGACTATTTCACGCGCTGCGCCTTTGGGATTTCTTGCCATTTTAGGGCAGGCCTCGACCCTAACCTCGGTGAGCACAGTACCCTCGAAAGACTGCCATTTCCGGCGCCCAGGCCCCGAGCGCCTCCTCTGACCCAGCAGAACCAAGGCTATGGCCCACCGGCCTCGGTGACTATTTCACCAGCAGCCTTGCTAGGCATTTCTTGCCATTTTAGGGCGGGCTTCTGGCGTATCCTCCACTTGGCCTACGAGGACCCTCGAAAGGCCTATACCCATTTCCGGCTGACGGGCCCCGAGCGCCCCTCCCGGCCCCAGCAGACCAAAGGCTGTAGCCCACCGGCCTCGGCGACTATTTCCAGCTGCGTCGGCTGGGATTTCTTACCATTTAGGGCGGGCCGACCTGGCCTCAGCCCGTGAGCGAGGACCCTCGAAAAATTTACCATTTCCGGCGGGCCCCAGACCCCTCCCGACCCCAGCAGACCAAAGGCTATAGCCACCGGCCTCGGTGACTATTTCGCAGCTGCTGCGCTTGTTGAAATTTCTTACCATTTAGGGCCCTCGACCTAGCCTCCCAGGCTGCAGTACCCTCGAAAAGCATGCCATTTCCGGCCGAGCCCCGAACAACCGTCCCCAACCCCAGCAGACCAGGCTATAGCCCACCGGCCTCGGCGACTAGTTCACGTGCGCGCTGGGCATTTCTTGCCATTTAGGGCGGGCTTCGGCGTAACCTCCCAGGGGACACGAGGACCTCGAAAAGAATGTACCCATTTCCGGCCTTGCCCCGAACCCCCTCCCAACCCCGCGGACCAAAGGCTATAGCCCGCGGCCTCGGTGACTATATCGCAGCTGCGCTGCTAGGCATTTCTTGCCATTTTAAGGCGAACTTCGGCCGTAGCCTCCACTGGGCTGCGAGGACCCTCGAAAAGACTATACCCATTTCGGACGACCCGAGGCCGAGCGCCCCTCGACCCAGCAGAACCAAAGGCTATAGCCCACGGCCTCGGCGACTATTTCACAGCTGCTGCGCTGGGAATTTCTTACCGCTTTTAAGGCGGGCCTCGACCTTGTAGCCTCCCAGCTGGGCACAGTACCCTCAGGCTGTACCCATTTCCAATGCCAGGCCCCGAATAACACCCACGGCCTCGGCGACTAGTTCACGCTGCGCGCTGGGCATTTCTTGCCATTTTAGGGCGGGCTTCGGACGTAACCTCCCACTGAGGGACGAGGACCCTCGAAATTGTACCCATTTCGGCGTGAGCCCCAGACCGCCCATCGCCCCAGCGGACTAAGGCTATAGCCCACCTCGGCGACTATTTCACGTCTGTGCGCTGGGGATTTCTTGCCATTTTAGGGCGGGCCTCTTATCTAGCCTCCCAGCAGGCACGAGTACCCTCGAAAAGACTGTACCCATTTCCGAAGCGCAGAGCCCACGAACGTCCCTCCCCAACCCCCGCGAACCAAAGGCAATAGCCCACTGGCCTCGGCAACTATTTCACGCGCTGCGCCACTGGGCTTATCTTGCCATTTTAGGGCAGGCTTCTGACCGTAGCCTCCCACTGGGCACACGAGGACCCTCGAAAAGACTGTACCCATTTCCGATGCCAAGAGGCCCCGGACCCCCCTCCCCAACCAACGCGGACCAAAGGCTACAGCCCACCGGCCTCGGTGACTATTTCACGCGCTGCGCTGCTGGGCATTTCTTGCCATTTTAGGGCAGGCTTCTGACCGTAGCCTCCCACTGGGCATACGAGTACCCTCGAAAAGACTGTACCCATTTCCGATGCCCAGAGCCCCAGAACAACCCTCCCCAACCACCGCGAACCAAAGGCTATAGCCCACCGGCCTCGGCGACTATTTCACGTGCTACGCCGCTGGGGATTACTTGCCATTTTAGGGCAGGCCTCTGACCCTAGCCTCCCACTGGGCACACGAGGACCCTCAAAAAGACTGTACCCATTTCCGACTCCAGGCCGAACCCCTCATCAGCCACCGCAGCGGACTAAGCCTTTATAGCCCACGGACTCGGCGACTATTTCACTGTGCGCTCGCGGATTTCTTGCCATTTTAGGGCAGGCCTCTAACCTAGCCTCCGGTGAGTACGAGGACCCTCGTAAAGGCTGTACCCATTTCCAGCGCCCGAGCCCCGAGCGCCTCCCCGGCCCCGCGAACCAGGCTATAGCCCGCGGCCTCGGCGACTATTTCCGCAGCGCTGCTTGGGCATTTCTTACTCATTTAGGGCGGGCTTGACCGTGGCCTCCCAGGCGAGACAAGGACCCTCGAAAAGGCGTACCATTTCCGGCGGATCCCCGAACCCGCCTCCCGACCCCGAAAAGGCTATAGCCCACGGCCTCGGCGACTATTTCACGTGCTCGCCGCTGGGGATTACTTGCCATTTTAGGGCAGGCCTCGACCTAGCCTCACTGGGCACCACAGTACCCTCGAAAAGGCATGCCATTTCCGACTCCCGAGCGCCCCGACGCCCCCAGGCAGACCAAAGGCTATAGCCCACCGGCCTCGGCGACTATTTCACCGCGCTCGCGCTGGGCATTTCTTGCCATTTTAGGCCAGGCTTCGTAAGTAACTTCCCCGGGGACACGAGGACCCTCGAAAAGCCTTGCCATTTGGCGCAGGCCCCGAACCCCCTCATCAACCACCGTGGACTAGCAGCGCTATAGCCCACCGGCCTCGGCGACTATTTCATGCGCTGCGGCGTTGCGCGTGCCAGCATTACTGGCGGGCTTCTGTGCCGTAGCCTCCCACTAAACTTTACGAACACCCTCGAAATAGCTGTACCCATTTCGATGCCAGAACCCCGAACCTCCCCGACCCCCGCGGACCAAGGCTAGCCCCCACCGGCCTCGGAGACTATTTCCGCAGCTGCGCGTTGGGCATTTCTTGCCATTTAGGGCGAGCTTCTGCCGTAACCTCCCAGCGGGATACGAGGACCCTCGAAAAGGCTGTACCCATTTGAGACTGACCCGAGCCCGCGAACCCCCTCACCCGACCACCCGCGGACTAGCGCTTCTAGCCCACCGGCCTCGGCGACTATTTCATCTTGCTGCGGCGCTGGGCATTACCCTGGCGGATTCTGACCATAGCCTCCCTGAGGCACCACGAACACCCTCGAAAGACATGTACCCATTTCCGTGCCAAAAGGCCCCGAACCCCTCCCGACCCCGCGGACCAAAGGCTATAGCCCACCCGACCTCGGCGACTATTTCAGCAGCTGCGCGTTGGGCATTCTTGCCATTTGAGGGCAGGCTTCTGACCTTAGCCTCCCCCAGGCACATGAGGATCTCGAAAGAGCATGCCCATTTCGGCGCCAGGCCCCAGAACCAGAACCCCCGCCGGCCCCGCGGACTAAGGCTGCTATAGCCCACCGGCCTCGGTGACTATTTCACTGCGCGCGCCCGCTGGGATTTCTTGCCATTTAGGGCAGGCCTCGACCTAACCTCAGCTTGATCACGGTACCCTCGAAAAGGCTGTACCCATTTCCGTAGCATGAGCCCTGACGCCCTCCCGACCCCGCGAACCAAGGCTATAATACCGGCCTCGGGACTATTTCACCGCTGCCATGGCATTTCTTGCCATTTAGGGCAGGCTTCTGACCGTAACCTCCACTGGCGCAGGACCCTCGAAAAAATTTACCCATTTCGGCGAGCCCCGAACCCCTCTGACCCCGACCCCAGCGAACAAAGGCTATAGCCCACCGGCCTCGTGACTATTTCACAGCGCCGCGCTGGGAATTTCTTACCATTTTGGGCGGGCCTCTGACCCTAACCTCCAGCTGAGCACCACGAGTACCCTCGAAAGAAAGGCATACCCATTTCCGGCCTTGAACCCGAACCCCCTCCCCGACCCCGCGGACCGAGGCTATAGCCCACCGGCCTCGGCGACTATTTCTGCGCGCTGCGCGGCTGAATTTCTTACCATTTAGGGCGGGCCTCTGACCCTAGCCTCCCACTGAGCACACAGGTACCCTCGAGGCATGTACCAATTTCCAGCCTGTGAGCCCACGAACCCCCAGCCCCGGACCCCAGTATGGCTATAGCACCGGCCTCGGTGACTATTTCCTGTGCTGCGGCTGCTAGGCATTTCTTGCCATTTAGGGCAGGCTTCGCGTAGCCTCCCAGCAGGCGCACGAGGACCCTCGAAAGACTATACCCAATTCGGCGACGGGCCCGGGCGCCCTCCCCCGCGAACCAGCTATAGCCCGCGGCCTCGGCGACTAGTTCACCAGCGCTGCGCGCTGGGCATTTCTTGCCATTTTAGGGCGAGCTTCGGCGTAACCTCCCACTTTGAGGACACGAGGACCCTCGAAAAGAATGTACCCATTTCCGGCGCTTGAGCCCCGAACCCCCTCCCAGCCCCGCGGACCAGGCTATGGCCCACGGCCTCGGTGACTATTTCCACGCAGCTGCTAGGCATTTCTTGCCATTTTAGGGCGGGCTTCGACGTAACCTCCCCTTTGCAGGCACCGAGGACCCTCGAAAGACTATACCCATTTCGTGACGAGGCCCCGACGCCCTCCCAGGCCCCAGCGGACCGAGGCTATAGCCCACCGGCCTCGGTGGCTATTTCACCTGCTTGTTGCTAGGTATTTCTTGCCATTTTAGGCTTCGACGTAGCCTCCGCCCAGGCTGCGAGGGACCCTCGAAGACTATACCATTTCCGGCGGCAGAACGAGCGCCTCCTCTGACCCACAGCGAACCAAGGCTATGGCCCCGGCCTCGGCGACTATTTCCGCGCTGCGCGCGGGGAATTTCTTACCATTTAAGGCGGGCCTCGACCCAACCTCACTTTGGGCACCACAGTACCCTCGAAAAGGCTGTACCCATTTCCGGCCGGAGGCCCCGAACAACCCTCCCGGCCCATGAACCAAAGGCTATAGCCCACCGGCCTCGGCGACTAGTTCACGCAGCGACTGCGGCGGGCATTTCTTGCCATTTGGGGCAGGCTTCTGACGTAACCTCCCACTGAGGACACGAGGACCCTCTAAAAGAATGTACCCATTTCCGGCGTCGAGCCCCGAACCCCCTCCCAACCCCCAGCGGACCAAGGCTATAGCCACCGGCCTCGGTGACTATTTCACGCTGTTGCTGTAGGCATTTCTTGCCATTTTAGGGCAGGCTTGACCGTAGCCTCCCACGGCTGCAGGACCCTCGAAGACTATACCATTTCCGGCGGCCGAGGCCCCGAGCGCCCTCCCGGCCGTCACGGACCAAAAGGCTATAGCCCACCGGCCTCGGTGACTATTTCAGCGATCTTGCTGCTAGGCATTTCTTGCCATTTTAGGGCGAGGCTTCTGACGTAGCCTCCCACCGGGCAGGCGAGGACCCTCGAAAGAATGTACCCATTTCCGATGCCCGAGCCCGAACCCCCTCCCGACCCCCCGGGACCAGGCTATAGCCCACCGGCCTCGGTGACTATGTCCTGTATTTGCGGCTGCTGGGCATTTCTTGCCATTTTAGGGCGGGCTTCTGAGTAGCCTCCCTTGAGCGTGACCGAGGACCCTCGAAAGAATGTACCCATTTCCGATGCGAGCCCCGGGAACCCCTCCCCCAACCCCGCGGACCAAAAGGCTATAGCCCACGGCCTCGGTGACTATTTCCGCGATCGCGGCTGCTAGGCATTTCTTGCCATTTTAGGGCGAGGCTTCTGACCGTAGCCTCCCCGCTGGGCAGGCGAGGACCCTCGAAAGAATTTACCCATTTCCGATGCCCGAGCCCCGAACCCCCTCCCAACCCCCGCGGACCAAGGCTATAGCCACGGCCTCGGTGACTATTTCCTTGTTGCTGCGCGCTGGGCATTTCTTGCCATTTTAGGGCAGGCTTCTGGCCGTAACCTCCCGCTTTGGGGACACGAGGACACTCGAAAAGGTGTACCCATTTCACGCCAGGCCCAGACCCCCACATCAGCGCGGACCAAAGGCTATAGCCCACCGGCCTCGGCGACTATTTCACGCGCTGCGCCACTGGGGATTTCTTGCCATTTTAGGGCAGGCCTCTGACCCTAGCCTCCCACTGAGCACACGAGTACCCTCGAAAAGACTGTACCCATTTCCGACGCGCAGAGCCCACGAACCCCCCTCCCCAACCCCCGCGGACCAAAGGCTATAGCCCACCGGCCTCGGTGACTATTTCACGCGCTGCGCTGCTAGGCATTTCTTGCCATTTTAGGGCAGGCTTCTGACCGTAGCCTCCCACTGGGCACACGAGGACCCTCGAAAAGACTATACCCATTTCCGACGACCAGAGCCCCCGAACGCCCCTCCCCAACCCCCGCGAACCAAAGGCTATAGCCCACCGGCCTCGGCGACTATTTCACGCGCTGCGCCGCTGGGGATTTCTTACCATTTTAGGGCAGGCTTCTGACCGTAGCCTCCCACTGGGCACACGAGGACCCTCGAAGGCATGCCATTTCCGATGCCAAAGGCCCGGACCTCCCCTCCCCAACCCCTTGTGAACCAAGGCTATAGCCCACCGCCTCGGCGACTATTTCCGCAGCGCTGCGCCTTGCCATTTTAAGGCAGGCCTCGACCTAGTCTCCAGCACCGGTACCCTCGAAAGACTGTACAAATTTCCGGCCGCAGGCCCCGAGCGCCCTCCCCCAACCCCGCGAACCAAAGGATATAGCCCACCGGCCTCGGCGACTATTACACGCGCTGCGTCACTGGGCATTCTTGCCATTTTGGCAGACTTACGTAGCCTCCCCAGGCAGGCGAGGACCCTCGAAAAAGGCATGCCATTTTCCGATGCCCAGGCCCCGAACCCCCTCCCGACCCGGACCAGGCTATAGCCCACGGCCTCGGTGACTATTTCACGCGCTGCGCCACTGGGCATTTCTTGCCATTTTAGGGCGAGCCTGCGTGATTAGCCTCCGGCGGGCACCACGAGGACCCTCGAAAAGCCTGCCATTTTCCGGCGACAGCAGGCCCCGACGCCCTCCCTAACCCCCCACGAACCAGGCTGGCCCACCCGGCCTCGGCGGACTAATTCACGCGCTGCGCGCTGAGGATTTCTTACCATTTAGGGCAGGCTTCGGCCGTAGCCTCCCACTGAGCACGAGGACCCTCGAAAAGACTGTACCCATTCCGATGCCGGGCCGAACCCCTCGGCCCAGCGGACCAAGGCTATAGCCCACCGGCCTCGGTGACTATTTCACGCAGCATTTCTTGCCATTTTAGGAAGGCATCTGACCCCAGCCTCTGCCCCTGAGCACCAGTACCCTCAAAAGGCTGTGCCCTTTTCGAGCGCGAGGCCCCGAGCCCCTCGGCCCAGCGAACCAAAGGCTATAGCCCACCGGCCTCGGCGACTATTTCAGCTGCGCCACTGGGCATTCTTGCCATTTAGGGCAGGCCTCAGCGGTAGCCTCAGGCGGGCACGGGGACCTCGAAAAGACTATACCCATTTCCGAAGCGAGCGAGGCCCCCAGGCGCCTCCCGGCCCGCGAACCAAAGGCTATAGCCCACCGGCCTCGGCGACTAATTCACGCGCTGCGCCGCTGGGGATTTCTTACCATTTTAGGGCAGGCCTCTGACCCTAGTCTCCCGCTGAGCACACGAGTACCCTCGAAAAGACTGTACAAATTTCCAGTGAGCCCCGAGCGCCCTCGACCCCGCGAACCAAAGGATATGGCCACGGCCTCGGCGACTATTTCACGCTGCGTCACTGGGCATTTCTTGCCATTTTAGGGCAGGCTTCGTAGTGGCCTCACTGGGCGACAGGACCCTCGAAAGACTGTACCCATTTCCGTGCGGGCCCCGAACCCCCTCCCCAGCCCGCGGACCAAGGCTATAGCCACCGGCCTCGGTGACTATTTCTGGCAGCGCTCGCCACTGGGCATTTCTTGCCATTTTAGGGCGGGCCGCTGACGTGTAGCCTCCGTGGGCACACGAGGACCCTCGAAAGACTATACCCATTTCCGTGACAGAGCCCCAGGCGCCCTCCCAGCCCCGCGAACCAAAGGCTATGGCCCACCGGCCTGTGACTAATTCACCGCAGCGCTGGGGATTTCTTGCCATTTTAGGGCAGGCTTCGGCCGTAGCCTCATGGTACCACGAGGACCTCGAAAAGACTGTACCCATTTCCGTTGCCCAGAACCCCTCCCCAACCCAGCGGACCAAGGCTATAGCCCGCCAAGCCTCGGTGACTATTTCACGCAGCTGCGCTGCTGGGCATTTCTTGCCATTTTGAGGAAGGCATCTGACCTAGCCTCTGCTGAGCCTGCAGAGTACCCTCGAAAAAGGCTGTACCCTTTTCAGCCTTGAGCCCCGAGCGCCCCTCCCAACCCCACTTGAACCCAGGCTGTAGCCCACCCGCCTCGGCGACTATTTGACGCGCTGCGCCACTTTGCATTTCTTGCCATTTTAGGGCAGGCTTCTGACCGTAGCCTCCCCAGGGCGAGACGAGGACCCTCGAAAAGCATGCCATTTCCGGCGGGCCCGAACCCCCTCCCCGACCCCGCGGACCAAGGCTAGCCCACCGGCCTCGGTGACTATTTCGCGCTGCGCTGCTGGGCCTTTCTTGCCATTTTAGGGCAGGCTCTGACCGTAGCCTCCCACCTTTGGGCACGAGGGACCCTCGAAAGACTATACCCATTTCCGACAGCAGGCCCCGACGCGCCTCCCAACCCCCGCGAACCAAAGGCTATAGCCCACCGGCCTCGGCGACTATTTCACGCGCTGCGCCGCTGCTGGGGATTTCTTGCCATTTTAGGGCAGGCCTCTGACCCTAGTCTCCCGCTGAGCACACGAGTACCCTCGAAAAGACTGTACAAATTTCCGACGCGCAGAGCCCCGACGCCCCTCGGCCCCAGCGGACCAAAGGCTATAGCCCACGGCCTCGGTGACTATTTCCGCAGCGCTAAGCGCGCTGGTCATTTCTTTCCTATTTAGGGCTGGCTTCTGACCGTAGCATATCACTTGGCTCACGAGGACCTTCGAAAAGACTGTACCCATTTCCGTGACGAGCCTGAACCACCCTCCCGAGGCCCGCGGACCCGAGGCTATGGCCCCGGCCTCGGCAACTATTTCAGCGCTGCGCTTCGGCATTTCTTGCCATTTTAGGGCGAGCTTGACCGTAGCCTCCCACCCAGGCACCAGGACCTCGAAAGGCTGTACCCATTTAGGCGCCCAGGCCCGAACCCCCCTCCCAACCCCGCGAACCAAGGCTATAGCCCACCGGCCTCGGTGACTATTTCCTGGCCTGCTGCTGTTAATTCTTGCCATTTAGGGCAGCCTTCTGACGTAGCCTCCCACTTTGGGCACACGAGGACCCTCGAAAGACTATACCCATTTCCGACGGCCAGGCCCCGACGCCTCTGACCCCAGCGAGACCAAGGCTATAGCCCACCACGGCCTCGGCGACTATTTCACCAGCTGCGCTGGGGATTTCTTACCATTTAGGGCAGCCCTCTGACCTAGCCTCCCAGGCACACAGTACCCTCGAAAAGGCATGTACCCATTTCGGCCCAGGCCCCGAGGCACTCCCAACCCCGCGACCAGGCTATAGCCCACCAGCCTCGGCGACTATTTCATGCGCTGCGGCGCTGGGCATTACTTGCCATTCTGGCGGGCTTCTGACCTTAGCTCACTTTGGGCACCACGAGGACCCTCGAAAAGACTGTGCCATTTCCAATGCCAGAGGCCGGACCCCATCCCCAGGACCCCATGAGACCAAAGGCTATGGCCCACCGGCCTCGGTGACTATTTCACACCTGGCTGCTGTTGAGGCATTTCTTGCCATTTTAGGGCAGCCTTCTGACCGTAACCTCCGATTGGGCACACGTGGACCCTCGAAAAGACTATACCCATTTCCGGCGACGAGCCCCCGACGCCCTCCCGGCCCAGACCAGGCTATAGCCCACCGGCCTCGGCGACTATTTCACAGCTCGCGCTGAGGATTTCTTACCATTTTAGGGCAGCCCTCGACCACTAGCCTCCCCAGCAGGCACGATGTACCCTCGAAAAGGCGGTACCCATTTCGGAGGCCCCAGGCGACCTCCCGACCCCAGCGAACCAAGGCTATGGCCCACCGGCCTCGGCGACTATTTCATGCGCTCTGACGCTGGGCATTACTTGCCATTCTGACGGCGGGCTTCTGACCTTAAGCCTCAGCTGGGCACGACGACCCTCGAAAAGACTGTACCCATTTCCAATGCCAAGAGGCCCCGGACCCCCCACCCCAACCCCCGCGAACCAAAGGCTATAGCCCACCGGCCTCGGCGACTATTTCACGGCAGCTGCGCTGCTTTGAGTTCTTGCCATTTTAGGGCAGGCCTCGACCTGAGTCTCCGTGAGCACGAGTACCCTCTAAAAGACTGTACAAATTTCCGGTAGCGCCGAGCCCCGACGCCCTCCCAGCCCCGCGAACCAAAGGATATAGCCCACCGGCCTCGGCGACTATTTCACGCGCTGCGGCACTGGGCATTTCTTGCCATTTTAGGCGAGCTTCTGACCGTAGCCTCAGCTGGGCGAGCGAGACCCTCGAAAAGCTGTACCCATTTGGTGTGCAGGCCCCGAACCCCCTCCTCAACCACCGCGGACAGAAGGCTATAGCCCACCGGTCTCGGAGATTATTTCATCTTGTTGCTGACGCTGGGCATTACTTATTCTGGCGGGCTTCGTAGCCTCCCACTGGGCACACGAGGACCCTCGAAAAGACTGTACCCATTTCGGATGCCAAGAGCCCCCGAACCCCACTCCCCAACCCCCGCGGACCAAAAGCTATAGCCCACCGGCCTCGGCGACTATTTCACGCGCTGCGCTGTTGGGCATTTCTTGTCATTTTACGGCAGGCTTCTGACCGTAGCCTCCCACTGGGCACACTAGGACCCTCGAAAAGACTGTACCCATTTATGACGCCCAGAGCTCCCGAACCCCCCTCATCAACCCCCGCGGACTAAAGGCTATAGCCTACCGGCCTCGGTGACTATTTCACGCGCTGCAACGTTGGGCATTACTTGCCATTTCTGAGCTTCGGCCGTAGCCTCCCCATTTGGGTACAGAGCCTCGAAAAGCATGCCCATTTCCGGCGCCCGAGCCCACGAACCACCCTCGCCAACCCCAGCGGACCCAGGCTATGGCCACCGGCCTCGGCGACTATTTCACGCGCTGCGGCACTGGGCATTTCTTGCCATTTTAGGGCAGGCTTCTGACCGTAGCCTCCCACTGGGCAGACGAGGACCCTCGAAAAGACTGTACCCATTTCGGACGCCCAGAACCCCCGAACCCCCCTCATCAACCACCGCGGACTAAAGGCTATAGCCCACCGGTCTCGGCGATTATTTCATGCGCTGCGACGATGGGCATTACTTGCTATTTTCTGGGCGGGCTTGACCGTAGCCTCCCAGCCCAGGCACACGAGGACCCTCGAAAGACTGCCATTTCCGGCGCCCAGAGCCCAGAACCCCTCCCAATTGCGGACCAAAGGCTATAGCCCACCGGCCTCGGTGGCGATTTCCTGCTGCGCTGTTAGGCATTTCTTGCCATTTTAGGGCAGCCGGCCGTAAGCCTCCCGCACGGGCACGAGGACCCTCGAAAAGACTATACCATTTCCGACGACCAGAACCCCGGACCCCTCTCCCAACCCAGCAGACCAAAGGCTATAGCCCACCGGCCTCGGCGACTATTTCACACGCGGCGCCGCGGAGGATTTCTTGCCATTTTAGGGCAGGCCTCGACCTGGTCTCCGAGCACCACAGTACCCTCGAAAAGACTGCAAATTTCCGGCCGAGCACCCGAGCGCCCTCGGCCCCGCGAACCAAAGGATATAGCCCACCGGCCTCGGCGACTATTTCACGCGCTGCGGCACCAGGCATTCTTGCCATTTTAGGCGGGGCTTGGCCGTAGCCTCCCAGCTGGGCGACGAGGACCCTCGAAAAAGCATACCCATTTGGGCGCCGGAACCCCGAACCCCCCTCATCAACCACCGCGGACTAAAGGCTATAGCCCACCGGTCTCGGCGATTATTTCATGCGCTGCGACGATGGGCATTACTTGCTATTTTACAGCAGGCTTCTGACCGTAGCCTCCCACTGGGCACACTAGGACCCTCGAAAAAGCGCCACCCATTTATGGCCAGAGCTCCGAACCCCTCAACAACCCCAGCGGACGATAGGCTATAGCACACCGTCCTCTGTGACTATTTCGCGCGCGCTGCGCTGGGCATTACCCCTGCCATTTTACGGCGGGCTTGGCCGTAGCCTCCCGCCCAGGCACGAGGACCCTCGAAAGGCTGTACCATTTCCGGCGGGCCCACAGACCACCCTTGCCAACCCCGCGGACCAAAGGCTGATAGCCACGGCCTCGGTGACTATTTCACGCTGCGCGATGGGCATTTCTTGCCATTTTAGGCGGAGCTTCGGCAATCGTAGCCTCCCACTAGGCACCGAGGACCTCAGAGCTGACTGTACCATTTGGGGCGCGAACCCCGAACCCCCCTCATCAACCACCGCGGACTAAAGGCTATAGCCACCGGTCTCGGCGATTATTTCATGCGCTGCGACGATGGGCATTACTTGCTGTTACGGCGGGCTTGGCCGTAGCCTCCCCTGGGCGAGGACCCTCGAAAAGGCATACCCATTTCCGATGCAGGCCCCGAACTCCCCTCCCCAACCCCCGCGGACCAAAGGCTATAGCCCACCGGCCATGGCGACTATTTCGCGCGCTGCGCCGCTGGGAATTTCTTGCCATTTTAGGGCAGGCCTCTGACCATAGCCTCCCACTGAGCACACAAGGCCACTTGAAGAGACGGGACCCATTTCCGATGCAGGCCGAACCCCCTGACCCCGGCCCAGACCAAGTCAATAGCCCGGACTCTGCGACTATTTCGGGTGACTGTATTGCTGGAGTTTTCATGCCATTTAGGCGGGCCTCGGACCGTAGCCTCCCAGCACCAGCGACCCTCGAAAGACTGTACCCATTTCCGACTCCCGGGCCCCAGAACTCCCTCCCCAGACCCGCGGACCAAAGGCTATAGCCCACCGGCCATGGCGACTATTTAGCCTTGCTGCGCGCTGAAATTTCTTGCCATTTAGGGCAGGCCTCGACCGTAGCCTCACCCCAGGCACACAAGGACACTTTAAGAGACGGGACCCATTTCCGATGCCCAGAGCCCCCGAACCCCACTCCCCAACCCCCGCGTACAAAAGTCAATAGCCCACCGGCCTCTGCGACTATTTCGGGCGCTGAGCTGCTTGGTTTTTCATGCCATTTAGGCGGGCCTCGATAGTAGCCTCCCAGCTGGGCGCGAGGACCGCGAAAGACTCTACCCATTTCCGGCAGGCGCGAGAACCCCCCTCTGACCCCGCGGACCAAAGGCTATAGCCCACCGGCCTCGGCGACTATTTCGCGCGTTGCGTCGCTGGGCATTTCTTTCCATTTTAGGGCAGGCCTCTAACCGTAGCCTCCCACTGGGTACACGAGGACCCTTGAAAAGTCTGTACCCATTTCCGACATCCAGAGCCCCCGAACCCCCCTCCCCAACCCACGCGGACCAAAGGCTATAGCCCACCGGCCTTGGCGACTATTTCGCCCGTTGCGCCGCTGGGCATTTCTTCATTTTAGGCGGGCCTCGGTAGTAGCCTCCCCCAGGCACCACGAGGACCCTTGAAAAGACTGGACCCATTTTCGTGCCCGGCCCCAGACCCCTCCCGGCCCGCGGACCACGGGCTATAGACCAGCCGGGCTCGGAGAATATTTGTGCGTGCAGCGAGATTTCCTGCCTTTTTAGCGGGCCTCGGCCGTGGGTTTCCCACCCAGACACGAGGCCCCTCAAAAATACTGAACCCATTTTCGATGCCCAGAGCCCCCGAACCGCCCTCCCGAACCCCCGCAGATCAAAGGCTATTTCGCGCACTTCACCGCTGGGCATTTCTAGCCATTTTAGGACAGGCCTCTGACCGTAGCCTCCGACTGGGCAAACGAGACCCACGAAAAGACTGTACCGATGTCCGACGCCCAAAGCCCACGAACCCCCCTCCCCAACCCCCGTGGACCAAACTCTATAGCCCACCGGCCTTGGTAACTATTTCGCGCGTTGCGCCGTTGGGCATTTCTTGTCATTTTAGGGCAGACCTCGTACGTAGCCTCCTCCAGGCTGCAGGACCCTCGAAAGACTGTCACGCATTTCCATGAGCCCAGACCCCGCTCTGACCCCGGCGGACCAAAGGCTATAGCCCACCGGCCTCGGCGACTATTCGCTCGCTTCGCCGCAGGGTATTTCTCGCCATTTTCTGGCAGGCCTCTGACCGTAGCCTCCCATTGGGCACACGAGGGCCCTCGAAAAGACTGTACCGATTTTTGATGCCCAGAACCTCCGAACCCCCCTCCCCAACCCCCGCGGACCAAAGGCTATAGCCCACCGCCCTTGGCGACTATTTAGCGCGCTGCGCCGCTCGGCATTTGTTGTCATTTTACGGCAGGCTTTTGACCGTGGCCTCCCACTGGGCACAAAAGGACCCTAAAAAAGACTGTACCCATTTCCGGCGCGCCGGCCCGAACCCCCAACCCGCGAACAAGGCTAGCCCACGGCCGATGACTATTCGCGGCGCTAGTGGGCATTCTTGCCATTTTGGGGCAGGCCTCGACCGTAGTCTCCCACACCAGGCACACAAGGACCTTGAATAGACTTTACCCATTTCCGATGGCGAGCCCCAAACCCCCTCCCACCCGGCGGACCAAGGCTATAGCCACGGCCTCGGCGACTATTTGGCGCGCGCGGCGCGGCATTTCTTGCCATTTTATGGCGAGCCTCGTACCGTAGCCTCCCCTTTGGGCACGAGGCCCTCGAAAAGGCTGTGCCGATTTTTGATGCAGGCCCCGAATCCCCCTCTCCGGCCCCAGCGGACCAAAGCCTGGCCACACCGGCCTCGGCGACTATTTAGCCTGCGCTCGCGTATTTCTTGCCATTTTAGGGCAGGCCTCTGACCGTAGCCTCCCGTGGGCACCACAGGCCCCTCGAAAGCTGTGCACAGTTCCGGCGAGCCCCGAACCTCCTCCCCGGCCCCCGGACCAAGGATATAGCCCACGGCCTCGGTAACTATTTAGTCGCTGCGCGCTGGGTATTTCTTGTCATTTGGGGTATGCCTCTGTGAGTAGGCCTGGGCACACGAAGCAGACCCTTGTGCGGCCACCCATTTCGGCGCAGGCCCCGACTCTCCTCCTCTCCCCAACCGGACCGTGCTATAGCCACCGGCCCCGTGACTATTTAGCGCAGCTGCACCGATGGGCATTTCTTATTTTGCAAAGGGCCGTAGCCTCAGGCAGTAGCCTCCCCGCAGGGACCACGAGACCCTCTAAAATACTGGACCCATTTCCGACACCCAGAACCCCCGAACCCCCCTCCCCAACCCCCGCGGACCACAGGCTATAGCCCACAGGGATCAGAGACTATTTCGCGCACTGTGCCGTGGGGCATTTCTTCCCTTTTTAGGGTAGGTCTCTGACCGTAGGTTCCCCCAGTACGAGGCCCTCGAAAAGGCAGGAACCATTTCGACACGAGTCCCAGACCCCTCCCCACCCCCGCGGAACAGACGCTTTAGCCCACCGGCCTCGGTAACTATTTTGCGCGCTACGCCGAGGGGTATTTCTTTGTCATTTTAGGGCAGGCCTCGTGGCCTCAGCGTGGCGTATGGCGACCACAGAAAAAGCGTACCGATTTCCGATGCCGGGGACCGGAACACCTCCCCTACTCCCACGGACCAAAGGCTATAGCCCACCGGCCTCAGCGACTATTTCGCGGCGTGCTGGGCATTTCTTACCGTTTATGGCGAACCTCGACCGTAGCCTCCTTTGGGTACAAGACCCTCTAAAAGCTGGACCCATTTTCGGCCTTGAGACCCCGAACCCCCTCCGGCCCCGTGGACAAAAGGCTATAGCCACCGGCCTCGGCGACTATTTCCAGCACGCGCTTGTTGTGTATTCGTGCCATTTTGAGGCGGGCCTCGACCGTAGCCTCCATTGGGCACCGAGGCCCTCGAAATGGCGGACCCATTACGGCGCGGAGCTCCGAACCCCCTCCCCGACCCAGCGGACCAAAGACTATATCCCACCGGCCTCGGCGACTATTTCGCACGCTTCGTCGCAGTGCATTTCTTGCCATTTTAGGGTAGGCCTCTGACCGTAGACTCCCACTGGGCACACGAGGACCCTCGAAAACACTGTACCCATTTCGAACACGCAGAGCCCCCGAACCCCCTTCCCCAAGCCCCGCGGACCAAGGGCTATAGCCCACCGGCGTCGGCAAATATTTCACGCGCTGTACCGCTGGGCATTTCCTGCCAATTTAGGGCAGGACTCTGACCGTATCCTCCCACTGGGCTGAGGCCTCGAAATGGTGGACCCATTTCCGGCGCTGAGCCCAAGCCTTCCCGACCCCGGGAACCAAAGGCTATAGCCTACCGGCCTCGGTGACTATTTCGCATGCTGCGTCGCTGGGCTTTTGTTGCTCTTTCAGGGCAGTCCTCTGACCGTAGCCTCCCACTGGGCACACGAGGACCCTCGAAATGACTGTACCCATTTCTGACGGCCAGAGCCCACGAACCCCCCTCCCTAACCTCCATAGACCAAAGGCTATAGCCCACCGGCCTCGGCGACTATTTCAAGCGCTGCGCCGCTGGGCATTTCTTGCCATTTTAGGGCAGGCCTTTGACCATAGCCTCCCACTGGGCACACGAGGACCCTCGAAAAGACCGGACCGATTTCCGACGCCCAGAACCCCCGAACCCCCACCCCACCCCCGCGGACCAAAGGCTATAGCACACCGGCCTCGGCGAATATTTCGCGCGCATCGCCGCTAGGCATTTCTTGCCATTTTAGGGCAGGCCTCTGACCGTAGCCTCCCACTGGGCACACGAGGCCCCTCGAAATGACTGGACCCATTTCCGATGCCCAGAGCCCCCGAACCCCCCCCACCAACCCCTGCGGACCAAAGGCTATAGCCCACCGGCCTCGGCGACTAATTCGCGCCTTTGCGCTGGCGTGCTTTCCACTTTAGGCGTCGGCCGTAGCCTCAGTTGGGCTGAGCACCCTCGAAATGGCTGCCCATTTCCGGCGGCGAGGCCGAACACCTCCCGACCCCGCGGACCCAGGCTATAGCCAACCGGCCTCGGCGACTAATTCGCGCCTTTGCGCGGCTGACGTGCTTTCCACTTTGGGCGGGCGTCGGCCGTAGCCTCCAGGCTGGGCACGAGACCCTCGAAATGGCTGTACCCATTTCGAGGCGGGCCCCGAACACCCTCCCAGCCCCAGCGGACCAAAGGCTATAGCCCACCGGCCTCGGCGACTATTTAACGCCGCGCGGGGCATTTCTTGCCATTTTATGGCGGGGCCTCGGCAACCGTAGCCTCCCCTGGGCACGAGGGCCCTCGAAAACTGCCGATTTTTGATGCAGGCCCCAGTCCCCTCTCCGACCCCAGAGACCGGCTATAGCCCACCGGCCTCGGCGACTATTTCGCGGCCGCGGGGCATTTCTTGCCATTTATGGCGAGCCTCGACGTAGCCTCCCTTTGGGCACACGAGGGCCTCGAAAAGACTATTACCGATTTTGATGCCCAGCCCCGAATCCCCTCTCCCGGCCCCCGGACCAAGCCTGTAGCCCAGTCTTGGCGACTATTTAGCGCCTGCGCCGTGGCGTGCTTTCCACTGGGCGGCGTCTGATCGTAAGCCTCATTGGGCTACGAGGACCCTCGAAATGGCTGTGCCCATTTCCGGCGGCGAGGCCGAACACCCTCCGACCCGCGGACCAAAGGCTATAGCCAACCGGCCTCGGCGATTATTTCGCGCATTGCGCCGCTGGGCATTTCTTGCCATTTTAGGGCAGGCCTCTGACCGTAGCCTCCCACTGGGCACACGAGGACCCTCGAAAAGACTCTTCCCATTTCGGCGTCTGAGCCCCGAACCCCCTCGGCCCAGCGGACCAAGGCTCTAGCCCACGGCCTCGGCGACTATTTCGCGCCTTTGTGCGGGCATTTCTTCCCGTTTCGACAGGCCTCGACCATAGCCTCCCACTTTGGGTACGAGGACCGTCAAAAAACTGGACCCATTTCCATTGCGAGCCCGAACCCCCCCGACCACGCGGCCCAAAGGCTATAGCCCACCGGCGTCGGCGACTATTTCGCGTGCAGCGCCGCTGGGCATTTCTTGCAATTTTAGTGAGGCCTCTGACCGTATCATCCCACTGGGCACACGAGTACCCTTCAAAAGACTGTACCCATTTCTTCGCCCGGGCCCGAACCCCTTCCACCCGTGAACAAGGATATAGCCCACCGGCCTCGGCGACTATTTTAACCGCGCGGTGCATTCTTGCCATTTTAGGGAAGGCCTATCACCGTAGCCTCGTATTGGGCTGCGAGGCCCTCAGAATAGCTGGACCCATTTCGGCGACCCCGAGCGCCCCTGACCCCGCGGACCAAAGGCTATAGCCCACCGGCCTCGGCGACTATTTCGCACGCATCGCCGCTGGGCATTTCTTGCCATTTGAGGGCGGTCGTCGGACCGGAGCCTCCCAATGGGCACACGAGGCCCCTCGAAATGACTGGACCCATTTCCGGCCGGGCCCGAATCCCCTCGACACCACGGACCAAAGGCTATAGCCCACCGGCCTCGGCGACTATTTGTGACTTGTTGCTGGACATTTCTTGCCATTTTAGGCCAGGCCTCTGACCGTAGCCTCCCACTGGGCACACGAGGACCCTCGAAACGATTCTACCCATTTCAGACGCCCAGAGCCCTCGAACCCCCCTCCCAACCCCCGCGGACCAAAGTCTATAGCTCGCCGGCGTCGACGACTATTTCGCGCGCTTCGCCGCTGGGTATTTCTTGCCATTTTTGGCCAGGCCTCTGACCGTAGCCTCCCACTGGGCACACGAAGACCCTCGAAATGACTGTACCCATTTCCAATGCCCAGAGCCCCCGAACCCCCTTCCCTAACCCCTGCGGATCAAAGGCTATAGCTCACCGGCCTCAGCGACTTATTCGCGCGTTGCGCCGCTGGGCATCTCTTGCCATTTTAGGGCAAGCCTCTGACCGTAGCCTTCCACTGGGCAGATGAGGCCACTTGAAAAGGCTGGACCCATTTCCGACACCCAGAGCCCCCGAACACCCCTCCCCAACCCCCGCGGACCAAAGGCAATAGCCCACCGGCCTCGGCGACTATTTCGCGCGCTGCGCCGCCGGGCAATTAATACCATTTTAGGGTGACGCTGAGTAGCCTCAGGCACCGAGGACCCTTGAAATGACTGGACCCATTTCCGGCCGAGCCCCGAACCCCTCCCAGCCCGGACCAATGGCTATAGCCCACCGGCCTCAGCGACTATTTCGCGCACTGCGTCGTTGTGCATATCTTGCCATTTTAGGGCAGGCCTCTGACCATAGCCTCCCACTAGGCACACAAGGACCCTCGAAAAGACTGTACACATTTCCGACACCTGGTCACGCCCCAACCCCGCGGACGAAGGTTATAGCCCACCGGCCTCGGCGACTATTTGTGACTGCGTCCATTGGGTGTTCTTGCCATTTTAGGACGGGGCTCGAACCGTTGCCTCCCATGGGCACCGAGAACCCTCGAAAGGCTGTACCCATTTCCTCGCGGGCCAGACACCCTCTGACCCCGCGGACCGAGGCTATAGCCCACCGGCCTCGGCGACTATTTCTGGCGCATCGTGAGCTTTTGTTGCTCTTTCATGGCGGGCCTCATTGTAACTGCCTCCCAGCGGGCTACGAGACCCTCGAAAAAGACTGTACCTATTTCGGCCGAACACCGAACCCCCTCCCGGCCCCAGCGGACCCAGGCTATAGCCACCGGCCTCGGCGACTATTTGCCGTCTTTGCTGTGCAGGAGGTATTTCTTGCCATTTAGGCAGGCCTCGACCGTAGCCTCCCAGCTGCAGGGACCCTCAAAAGATTGGACTCATTTCGACATCCAGGCCCCGAAACCCCTCCCAAACCCCGCGGACCAAGGATAAAGCCCTCTGAAGCCTCGGGGACAATTTGTAGCGTGTCCGGGTTGGGTATTTCTTGCCATTTTGGTGAGGCCTCGGGCGTTGCCTCCCGCGAGAGGCAGCGAGACCCTCGAAAAGACTGTACCCTATTTCCGGCGCGAGCCTGAACCTTCCTCCCAGCCCCCACGGACCAAGGCTATACCCACGGCCTCGGTGACTATTTCCGTCTTTGCGCTTGTTGGTATTTCTTGCCATTTAAGCGGCCTCTGGCCAGTAGCCTCCTTTGAGCACACGAGGACCTTCAAAATTGCTGTACATATTTCCGATGCCCAGAGCCCCCGAACCCCCCTCCCCAACCCCCGCGGACCAAAGGCTATAGCCCACCTGCCTCGGCGACTATTTCACGCGCTGCGCCGTTGGGGATTTCTTGCCATTTTAGTGCAGGCCTCGGACCGTTGCCTCCCACAGGGAACGCGAGGACCCTCGAAAAGCCTGGACCCATTTCCGATGCCCAGAGCCCCTGAACCTTCCTCCCCAACCCTCACGGACCAAAGGCTATACCCACCGGCCTCGGCGACTATTTCCCGTGCTGCGCCGATGGGTATTTCTTGCCATTTTAGGCGGGCCTCGGCGTAGCCTCCCAGCTGGGCACATGGCCCCTCGAAAAGGCGGACCCATTTCCGATGCCCAGAGCCCTGAACCTTCCTCCCCACCCTCACGGACCAGGCTATACCTGACACGGCCGGCTGACTATTTCCGTGATGCGGCGTTGGGTATTTCTTGGCGATTTAGGGCAGGCCTCTGACACGTAGCCTCACCCAGGCACCAGGACCATTGAAATGACTGTACCCATTCCGGCCAGGCCCCGAACCCCTTCTAACCCCTGCCACAAAGGCTATAGCCCGTCGGCTCGGAGACTATTCGTTCGCTCAGCGTGGTATTTCTTGCCTTTTAGGGCGGGCCTCTGCCGTAACCTCCCACTGAGCACGAGCCTCCTGAAAAAGCGGACCATTTCCAATGCAGGCCCCGAACCCCCTCCCACCCCGCGGACCAGGCGCTATAGCCCCGGCCTCGGTGACTATTTCAGCGTTGCGCTGGGCATTTCTTGCCATTTTAGGGCAGGCCTCTGACCGTAGCCTCCCATTGGGCACATGAGGCCCCTTGAAAAGACTGGCCCATTCCCGATGCCCAGAGCCCCTGAACCTCCCTCCCCAACCCCCGCGGACCAAAGCCTATAGCTCACCGGCCTCGGTGACAATTTCGCGCGCTGCGCCGCTGGTTATTTCTTGCCCTTTTATGGCAGGCCTCTGACCGTAGCCTCCCACTGGGCACACGAGGACCCTCGAAATGACTGTACCCATTTCCGACGCCCAGAGCCCCCAAACCCCCCTCCCAAACCCCCGCAGACCAAAGGCTATAGCCCACCGGCCTCAGCGACTATTTCGCGCGCTTGCGCGAATTTCTTGCCATTTTAGGGCAGGCCTGTGACGTAGCCTCACTGGGCACCGAGGACTCTCGAAAAGGCTGAACCCATTTCCGGCCTTACAGGCCCGACCCCCCCCCCCCATGACCAAAGCCTATAGCCCACCAGCCTCGGTGACTAGTTCGCGCGCGGCGCCGCTGGGTATTTCTTGCCCTTTTACGGCAGGCCTCGTAGCCTCCCAGCTGGGCACGAGGACCCTCGAAATGACTGTACCCATTTCCGGCGAGCCCCAGAATCCCCCTCCCAACCCCAGCGGACCAAGGCTATAGCCACCGGCCTCGGCGACTTGCAGCCCGCCCGTGGGCATTTCTTGCCATTTTAGGGCGGGCCTCTCGGCCGTAATACCTTGGGCACCACGAGGACCCTCGACAAGACTGTACCCATTTCCGGCGCGCAGGCCCCGAACCCCTCCCGGCCAAAGCAAAGCCACCAGCCTCGGTGACTAGTTCGCGCGCGGCGCCGTTGGATATTTCTTGCCCTTTTACGGCATGCCTCTGACCGTAGCCTCCCACTGGGCACACGAGGACCCTCGAAATTGCTGTAGATATTTCCGATGCCCAGAGCCCCCGAATCCCCCTCCCCAACTCCCGCGGACGAAAGGCTATAGCCCACCGGCGTCGGTGACTATTTCGCACGCTTCACCACTGGGTATTTCTTGCCATTTTTGGGCAGGCCTCTGACTGTAGTCTCCCACATGGCACACAAGGACCCTCGAAAAGACTGTACCTATTTCCGACGCCCAGAGCCCCCGAACGCCCCTTCCCAACGCCCGTAGACCAAAGGCTATAGCTCACCGGCCTCGGTGACTATTTCGCGCGCTGCGCCGCGGGGCATTTTTTACTATTTTAAGGCAGGCATCTGACCGTAGCCTCCCACTGGGCACACGAGGATCCTCGAAATGACTGTACATATTTCCGATGCCTAGAGCCCCCAAACCCCCCTCCCCAGCCCAGCGGGCAAGGCTATAGCCCACCGGCATCGGCGACTATTTCGCGCGCTGCGCCGCGGGGTATTTCTTGCCATTTTAGGGCAGGCCTCTGACCGTAGCCTCCCACTGGGCACATGAAGACCCTCGAAATGGCTGTACCCATTTCCGACGCACAGAGCCCCCAAACCTCCCTCCCCAACCCCCGCAGACCAAAGGCTATAGCTCACCGGCCTCGGTGACTATTTCGCGCGCTGCGCCGCCGGGTATTTCTTGCCATTTTATGGCAGGCCTCTGACCGTAGTCTCCCACTGGGCACACGACCACCCTTGACAAGACTGTACCCATTTCCGACGCCCGGGCCCCAGGCCCCTCCCAGAACCCCGCGGACCAAGGCTATAGCCCACGGCCTCGGCGACTATTTCGCTTGCGCCCGCGCGCGAATTTCTTGCCATTTTAGGGCAGGCCTGTGACGTAGCCTCCCGGGCTGCGAGGACTCTCGAAAAGACTAGACCCATTTCCGGCCTTGCAGGCGCCGAACCCCCTCCCCATGACCAAAGCCTATAGCCCACCAGCCTCGGTGACTAGTTCGGCCAGCGCCCGCTGGGTATTTCTTGCCCTTTTGGCGGGCCTCGGCGTAGCCTCCCAGGCACGAGGACCCTCAGTATGGCTGTACCCATTTCCGGCGCGAGCCCCGAATCCCCTCCCGACCCCGCGGACCAAAGGCTATGGCCCGCCTCGGCGACTCGCCAGCGCTTGGCCCGTGGGCATTTCTTGCCATTTTGGGCAGGCCTCGACCGTAATACCCACAGGCTGCGAGGACCTCGACAGGCTGTACCCATTTCCGGCGCAGGCGCTGACCCCCTCCCGACCAAAGCCTGTAGCCCACCAGCCTCGGTGACTGGTTCGCGGCGCGCCGTTGGTATTTCTTGCCCTTTACGGCGCCTCGGCCGTAGCCTCCCCGGGCACACGAGGACCCTCGAAATTGCTGTAGATATTTCCGATGCCGAGCCCCAGTCCCCTCCCCGACTCCAGCGGACGAAGGCTATAGCCACGGCGTCGGTGACTATTCATACGCTTCTTGCGCAGGTATTTCTTGCCATTTTGGGCGGGCCTCGACGTAGTCTCCCACATTGCACACAAGGACCCTCGAAAAGACTGTACCTATTTCCGACGCCCAGAGCCCCCGAACGCCCCTTCCCAACGCCCGTAGACCAAAGGCTATAGCTCACCGGCCTCGGTGACTATTTCGCGCGCTGCGCCGCGGGGCATTTTTTACTATTTTAAGGCAGGCATCTGACCGTAGCCTCCCACTGGGCACACGAGGATCCTCGAAATGACTGTACATATTTCCGATGCCTAGAGCCCCCAAACCCCCCTCCCCAACCCCCGCGGAGCAAAGGCTATAGCCCACCGGCATCGGCGACTATTTCGCGCGCTGCGCCGCGGGGTATTTCTTGCCATTTTAGGGCAGGCCTCTGACCGTAGCCTCCCACTGGGCACATGAAGACCCTCGAAATGGCTGTACCCATTTCCGACGCACAGAGCCCCCAAACCTCCCTCCCCAACCCCCGCAGACCAAAGGCTATAGCTCACCGGCCTCGGTGACTATTTCGCTTCTGCGTTCTTGCCATTTAGGGCAGGCCTCGACCGTAGTCTCCCGGGCACACGACCACCCTTGACAAGGCTGTACCCATTTCCGGCCGGATGCCCCGAACCCCTCCCAACCCCGCGGACCAAGGCTATAGCCCGGCCTCGGCGACTATTTGTGCGCCGCGGTGGGCATTTCTTCCATTTAGGCGGGCCTCGACCGTGGTCTCCCACTGGGCACACGAGGACCCTCGAAAAGTCTCTGACCATTTGCGACGCCCAGATCCACCAAACCCCCTCCCCAACCCCCGCGGACCAAAGGCTATAGCCCACCGGTGTCGGTGAATATTTCGTACGCTTCGCCACTGGGTATTTCTTACCATTTTTGGGCAGGCGTCTGACCGTAGTCTCCCACTGGGCACACAAGGACCCTCGAAAAGACTGTACCCATTTCCGATGCCCAGAGCCCCCGAACCCTCTAACCAACCCCTGCGGACAAAAGGATATAGCCCACCGGCCTCAGCGACTATTTCGCGCGCTACGCCGCGGGGTATTTCGTGCCATTTTAGGGCAGGCCTCTGACCGTAGTCTCCCACTGGGCACACGAGGACCCTCGAAAAGGCTGTACCCATTTCCGGCCTTACAGGCCCCAAACCCCTCCCCCGACCGCGGACCAAAGGCTATAACCCACCGGCATCGGCGACTATTTCGCGCGCTGTGGCACGGGGCATTTCTTGCCATTTTAGGGCAGGCCTCTGACCGTAATACCCCACTGGGCACACGAGGACCCTCGACAAGACTGTACCCATTTTCGATGCCTAAAGCCCCCAAACCCCCCCCAAACCCCGCGGACCAAAGGCTATAGCTCACCAGCGTCGGTGACTATTTGGCCGTGGTGGGTATTTCCTGCCATTTTGGGCAGGCCTCGAACCGTGCCTCCCCAGGCTACGAGGACTTGAAAAGGTTGTACCCATTTTGAGGCGAGACCCAGACACCCTCCCGGCCCGCGGTCCAAAGGCTATAGCCAACCGGGATCGGTGAGTATTTTGCGTGCTGCGCCGCTAGTCTTTTCTTTCCTTTTTAGGGCAGGCCTCTAACCGTAGCCTCCCACTGGGCACACGAGGACCCTCGAAAGGACTGGACCCATTTCCGGCCTTGCAGGCGATCCCCCTCCCAGCCCCGCGGACCAAAGGCTATAGCCCGCGGCCTCGGTGACTATTTATGCAGCTTGACCGCTGGGTATTTCTTGCCATTTTGGGCGACCTCTGACCGTAGTCTCCCAGGCACACGAGGACCCTCGACTGTACCCATTTCGGCGAGCCCCAGCCTACCCAACCCCCGTGGACCAAAGGCTATAGCGCACCAGCCTCGGCGACTATTTCGCGCGCTCCGCCGCTGGGCATTTCTTGCTATTTTAGGGCAGGCCTCAGACCGTAGCCTCCCACAGGGAATACGCGGACTCTCGAAAAGACTGGACCCATTTCCGATGTCCAGAGCACCCGAACCCCCCTCCCAAACCCCCGTGGACCAAAGGCTATAGCCCACCAGCCTCAGCGACTATTTCGCGCGCCGCGCCGTTGGGTATTTCTTGCCATTTTATGGCAGTCCTCTGACCGTAGCCTCCCATTGGCCACACGAGGACCCTCAAAAGCACCATTTCCGGCGCCCAGGCCCCAGCGCCTCCCAAACCCGTAGACCAAAGGCTATAGCTCACCGGCCTCGGTGAATATTTCGCGCACTGCGCCGCAGGGCATTTCTTGCTATTTTAAGGCAGGCCTCTGACCGTAGCCTCCCACTGGGCACACGAGGATCCTGAAAATGACGGTACATATTTTCGATGCCCAGAGCCCCCAAACCCCCTCCCCAACCCCCGCGGACCAAAGGCTATAGCCCACCGGCATCGGCGACTATTTCGCGCGCTGTGGCACGGGGCATTTCTTGCCATTTTAGGGCAGGCCTCTGACCGTAATACCCCACTGGGCACACGAGGACCCTCGACAAGACTGTACCCATTTCCGATGCCTAAAGCCCCCAAACCCCCCCCCAACCCCCGCGGAACAAAGGCTATAGCTCACCAGCGTCGGTGACTATTTCGCACGCTTCGCCATTGGGTATTTCCTGCCATTTTTGGGCAGGCCTCAGACCGTTGCCTCCCACTGGGCACACGAGGACCTCGAAAAGGTTGTACCCATTTTCGAGGCGGACCGAACACCCTCCCAACCCCGCGGACCAAAGGCTATAGCCCACCAGCCTCGGCGACTATTTGTGCGCTGCGCGCGAGCATTCTTTCCATTTGGGCAGGCCTCGACCGTAGCCTCCCCAGGCTACGAGGACCCTCGAAAGGACTGGACCCATTTCCGACGCACAGAGCGCCCGATCCCCCCGCCCCCACCCCCGCGGACCAAAGCCAATAGCCCCCCGGCCGCCGTGACTATTTCGCCGCTTGACCGCATGTATTTCTTCCCATTTTGGGCAGGCCTCGACCGTAGTCTCCCACTAGGCACACAAGGACCCTCGAAAAGGCATACCCATTTCGGCGCCCAGGCCCCGAGCGCCCTACCCGTGGACCCAAAGGCTATGGCGCACCAGCCTCGGCGGTATTTCAGCTCCGCCGCTGGGCATTTCTTGCTATTTTAGGGCAGGCCTAAGACCGTAGCCTCCCACAGGGAATACGCGGACTCTCGAAAAGACTGGACCCATTTCCGATGTCCAGAGCACACGAACCCCCCTCCCAAACCCCCGTGGACCAAAGGCTATAGCCCACCAGCCTCAGCGACTATTTCGCGCGCCGCGCCGTTGGGTATTTCTTGCCATTTTATGGCAGTCCTCTGACCGTAGCCTCCCATTGGCCACACGAGGACCCTCAAAAAGACTGTACCCATTTCCGACGCCCAGAGCCCCCGAACGCCCCTCCCCAAACCCGTAGGCCAAAGGCTATAGCTCACCGGCCTCGGTGAATATTTCGCGCACTGCGCCGCAGGGCATTTCTTGCTATTTTAAGGCAGGCCTCTGACCGTAGCCTCCCACTGGGCACACGAGGATCCTCAAAATGACGGTAAATATTTTCGATGCCCAGAACTCCCAAACCCCCTCCCCAACCCCCGCGGACCAAAGGCTATAGCCCACCGGCATCGGCGACTATTTCGAGCGCAGCGCCGCGCGGTATTTCTTGCCATTTTAGGGCACGCCTCTGACCGTAGCATCCCACTGGGCACATGAGGACCCTCGAAAAGGCTGTATCCATTTCCGACGCACAGAGCCCCCAAAGCTCCCTCCCCAACCCCCGCAGACCAAAGGCTATAGCTCACCGGCCTCGGTGACTATTTCGCGCGCTGCGCCGCAGGGTATTTCCTGCCATTTTTGGGCAGGCCTCAGACCGTTGCCTCCCACTGGGCACACGAGGACCTCGAAAAGGTTGTACCCATTTTCGAGGGCCAGACCCAAACACCCTCCCGGCCCCGCGGACCAAGGCTATAGCCCACGGCGTCGGTGACTTCTTCCATACGTTGCCATTTTGGGCAGCCCTCGAACCGTTGCCTCACTGGGCACCACGAGGACCTCGAAAAGCCGTACCCATTTCGAGGCAGACCCCCGAACACCCTCCCGACCCCCGCGGACCCAGGCTATAGCCCACCGGCCTCGGCGACTATTTAGCGTTGCGCCCAGCATTTCTTTCCATTTTAGGGCAGGCCTCTGACCGTAGCCTCCCAATGGGCACACGAGGACCCTCGAAAGGACTGGACCCATTTCCGACGCACAGAGCGCCCGAACCCCCCTTCCCAACCCCCGCGGACCAAAGCCTATAGCCCACCAGCCCCAGTGACTATTTCGCGCGCTGCGCCGCTGGGTATTTCTTGCGCTTTTAGGGCAGGCCTCTGACCGTAGCCTCCCACTGGGCACACTAGAATCCTCGAAATGACTGTACATATTTCCGATGCCCAGAGCCCCCGAACCCCCTAACCAACCCCAGCGGACCAAAGGCTATAGCCCACCGGCCTCAGCGACTACTTCGCGCGTTGCGCCTCGGGGGATTTCTTGCCATTTTAGGGCAGGCCTCTGACCGTAGTCTCCCCAGGCACGAGGACCCTCAACAAGGCATGCCATTTACGACGCCCAGATGCCCCAAATCCCCTCCCGGCCCCCGCGGACCAAAGGCTATAGCCCACAGCGTCGGTGACTGGTTAGCATGCCCTGGGTATTTCTTGCCATTTTGGGCAGGCCTCGACGTAGTCTCAGCTGGGCACAAGGACCCTCGAAAGAATGTGCCATTTCGATGCCCAGAGCCCCCGAACCCCCTACACAACCCCTGCGGACCAAGGCCTATAGCCCACCGGCCTCAGCGACTATTTCGCGCTCCGCGCCGTTGGGTATTTCTTACCATTTTAGGGCAGGCCTCTGACCATAGCCTCCCATTGGCCACACGAGGCCCCTCAAAAAGACTGTACCCATTTCCGACGCCCAGAGCCCCGAACGCCCCTCCCCAACCCCCGTAGACCAAAGGCTATAGCTCACCGGCCTCCATGACTATTTCGCGCGCTGCGCCGCGGGGCATTTCTTGCTATTTTAGGGCAGGCCTCTGACCGTAGCCTCCCACTGGGCACACGAGGATCCTTGAAATGACTGTACATATTTCCGATTCCCAGAGCCCCCAAACCCCCCTCCCCAACCCCCGTAGACCAAAGGCTATAGCTCACCGGCCTCGGTGACTATTTTTGTGAGCTGCGCCCGCGGGCATTTCTTGCTATTTTAGGGCAGGCCTCTGACTGTAGCCTCCCACTGGGCACACGAGGATCCTCGAAATGACTGTACATATTTCCGATGCCCAGAGCCCCCAAACCCCCCTCCCCAACCCTCGTAGACCAAAGGCTATAGCCCACCGGCCTCAGCGACTATTTCTAGTGCCGCGCCGCGGGGCATTTCTTGGCATTTTAGGGCAGGCCTGTGACCGTAGCCTCCCACTGGGCACACGAGGACTCTCGAAAAGACTAGACCCATTTCCGGCAGCAGCCCCGAACCCCCTCTGACCCGTAGACCCAAGGCTATAGCTCACCGGCCTCGGTGACTATTTTCTTGTGACTGAGGCATTCTTGCTATTTTAGGGCGGGCCTCTGAGCGTAGCCTCCGGGGAAATACTCGGACCCTCAGCCTGGACCCATTTCCGATGCGACACCGAACCCCTCCCAAACCCCCGTGGACCAAAGGCTATAGCCCACCGTCCTCAACGACTATTTCGTGCGCTGCGCCGCGGGGCATTTCTTGCCATTTTAGGGCAAGCCTCCGACCGTAGCCTCCCACTGCGTACATGAGGACCCTCGAAATGGGTGTACATATTTCCGATGCCCAGAGCCCACGAATCCCCCTCCCCAACCCCCGCGGACCAAAGGCTATAGCCCACCGGCCTCGGTGACTATTTCGCGCGCTTCGCCGCTGGGCATTTCTTGCCATTTTAGGGCAGGCCTCTGACCGTAATACCCCACTGGGCACACGAGGACCCTCGACAAGACTGTACCCATTTCCGATGCCCAGAGCCCCCAAACCCCCCTCCCCAACCCCCGCGGACCAAAGGCTATAGCCCACCGGCGTCGGTGACTATTTCGCGCGCTGCGCCCCGGGGCATTTCTCGCCATTTCAGGGCAGGCCTGTGACCGTAGCCTTCCACTGGTCACACGAGGACCCTCGACAAGACTGTACCCATTTCCGATGCCCAGAGCCCCCAAACCCCCCTCCCCAACCCCGCGGACCAAAGGCTATAGCCCACCGGCGTCGGTGACTATTTCGCGCGATGCGCCGCAGAGCATTTCTCGCCATTTTAGGGCAGGTCTGTGATCGTAGCCTTCCACTGGGCACACGAGGACTCTCGACAATACTAGACCCATTTCCGACGCCCAGAGCCCCCGAACGCACCTCCCCAACCCCCGCGGACCAAAGGCTATAGCCCACCGGCATCGGCGACTATTTCGCGCGCTTTGCCGCGAGGCATTTCTTGCCATTTTAGGGCATGCCTGTGACCGTAGCCTCCCACTGGGTACACGAGTACTCTTGGAAAGACTGGACCCATTTCCGATGCCCAGAGCCCCCGAACGCCCCTCCCCAACCCCCGCAGACCAAAGGCTATAGCCCACCGGCATCGGCGACTATTTCGTGCGCTGCGTCGCGAGGCATTTCTTGCCATTTTAGGGCAGGCCTCTGACCGTAGCCTCCCACTTGGCACATGAGGACCCTCGAAAAGGCTTTACCCATTTCCGACGCCCAGAGCCCCCGAACACCCCTTCGCAACCCCCGCGGATCAAAGGCTATAGCCCACCGGCCTCGGCGACTATTTCGTGCGCTGCGCCACTGGGTATTTCTGGCCATTTTAGGGCAGGCCTCTGACCGTAGCCTCCCACTGGGCGCATGAGGCCCCTTGAAAAGACTGGACCCATTTTCGATGTCTAGAGCCCCTGAACCTCCCTCCCCAACCCCCGCGGACCAAAGCCTATATCCTACCGGCCTCGGTGACTATTTCGCGCGCTGAGCCGCTGGGTGTTTCTTGCCATTTTACGGCAGGCGTCTGACCGTAGCCTCCCACTGGGCACACGAGGACCCTCGAAATGACTGTACATTTTTCCGATGCCCAGAGCCCCCGAACGCCCCTCCCCAACCCCCGCATACCAAAGGCTATAGCCCACCGGCATCGGCGACTCTTTCGCGCGCTGCGCCGCGGGCCATTTCTTGCCATTTTAGGGCAGGCCTCTGACCGTAGCCTCCCACTGGGCACACGAGGACCCTCGAAAAGACTGGACCCATTTCCGAAGCCCAGAGCCCCTGAACCTCCCTCCCCAACCCACGCGGACCAAAGCCTATAGCCCACCGGCCTTGACGACTATTTCGCTCGCTGCGCCGCTGGGCGTTGTATGCCATTTTAGGGTAGGCCTCTGACCGTAGCCTCTCACTGGGCACATGAGGCCCCTTGAAAACACTGGACCCATTTCTGATGCCCTGAGCCCCTGAACCTCCCTCCCCAACCCACGCGGACCAAAGGCTATAGCCCACCGGCGTCGGCGACTATTTCGCGCGCTTCGCCGGTGGGCATTTCTTGCCATTTTAGGGCAGGCCTCTGACCGTAATACCCCACTGGGCACACGAGGACCCTCGACAAGACTGTACCCATTTCCGATGCCCAGAGCCCCCAAACCCCCCTCCCCAACCCCCGCGGACCAAAGGCTATAGCCCACCGGCGTCAGTGACTATTTCGCGCGCTGCGCCGCGGGGCATTTCTCGCCATTTTAGGGCAGGCCTGTGACCGTAGCCTTCCACTGGGCACACGAGGACTCTCGACAATACTAGACCCATTTCCGACGCCCAGAGCCCCCGAACCCCCCTCCCCAACCCCCGTAGACCAAAGGCTATAGCCCACCGGCCTCAGCGACTATTTCGCGCGCCGCGCCATTGGGTATTTCTTGCCATTTTAGGGCAGGCCTCTGACCGTAGCCTACCATTGGCCACACGAGGTCCCTCAAAAAGACTGAACCCATTTCCGACGCCCAGAGCCCCCGAACGCACCTCCCCAACCCCCGCGGACCAAAGGCTATAGCCCACCGGCATCGGCGACTATTTCGCGCGCTGTGCCGCGAGGCATTTCTTGCCATTTCAGGGCATGCCTGTGACCGTAGCCTCCCACTGGGCACACGAGGACTCTTGAAAAGACTGGACCCATTTCCGATGCAGGCCCCGACGCCCTCCCGGCCCCGTACCAAGGCTGGCCCACGGCATCGGCGACTATTTCGTACACTGCGTCGCGAGGCATTTCTTGCCATTTTAGGGCAGGCCTCTGACCGTATCCTCCCACTGGGCACACGAGGACCCTCGAAATGACTGTACATTTTTGCGATGCCCAGAGCCCCCGAACGCCCCTCCCCAACCCCCGCAGACCAAAGGCTGTAGCCCACCGGCATCGGCGACGCTTTCGCGCGCTGCGCCGCGGGCCATTTCTTGCCATTTTAGGGCAGGCCTCTGACCGTAGCCTCCCACTGGGCACACGAGGACCCTCGAAAAGATTGGACCCATTTCCGACGCCCAGAGCCCCCGAACCCCTCTCCCAAACCCCTGCGGGCCAAAGGCTATAGCCCACCGGCCTTGACGACTATTTCGCTCGCTGCGCCGCTGGGCATTTTATGCCATTTTAGGGTAGGCCTCTGACCGTAGCCTCCCATTGGGCACATGAGGCCCCTTGAAAACACTGGACCCATTTCTGATGCCCTGAGCACCTGAACCTCCCTCCCCAACCCACGCGGACCAAAGCCTATATAGCCCACCGGGCTCGGGGACTATTTCGCGCACTGCGCCGCTGGGTATTTCTTGACATTTTACGGCATGCCTCTAATCGTAGCCTCCCACTAGGTACACGAGGACCCTTGAAATGACTGTACATATTTCTGATGCCCAGAGCCCCCGAACCCCCCTCGCCAACCCCCGCGGACCAAAGGCTATAGCCCACCGGCGTCGGTGACTATTTCGCGCGATTTGCCGCTGGGTATTTCTTGCCATTTTTGGGCAGGCCTCTGACCGTAGTCTACCACTGGGAACACGAGGACCCTCGAAAAGACTGTACCCATTTCCGACGCCCAGAGCCGCCGAACCCCCTACCCAACCCCCCGCGGACCAAAGGCTATAGCCCACAGGCATCGGCGACTATTTCGTGCGCTTTGCCGCTGGGCATTTCTTGCCATTTTTAGGGCAGGCCTCTGACTGTAGCCTCCCACGGGGCACACGAGGACCCTCGAAAAGACTGGACCCATTTCTGACGCCCATAGCCCCCAAACCTCCCTCCCAAACCCCCGCGGAGCAAAGGCTATAGCCCAACCCCCTTGGCGACTATTTCGCGCCCTCCGCCGCTGGGCATTACTTGCCATTTTAGGGCAGGCTTCTGACCGTAGCCTCCCAATGGGCACACGAGGACCCTAAAAAATACTAGACCCATTTCCGACGCCCGGGAGCCCCCGAACGCCCGTCCCCAAACCCCGCAGACCAAAAGGCTATAGCCCACCGGCATCGGCGACTATTTCGCGCGCTGCGCCTGACCGTAGCCTCCCACTGGGCACACGAGGAACCTCGAAATGACTGTACCCATTTCCGACGCACAGAGCCCCCGAATCCCCCTCCCAAACCCTCGCGGAGCAAAGGCTATAGCCCGCCGTTGTCGGCGACTATTTTGTGTGCGCTTGTGAGCCATTCTTCTATTTTAGGGCAGGCTTGACCGTAGCCTTCAATGGGCACCACGAGGACCTAAAAATACTAGACCCATTTCCGGCCGGGGCCCCAGGCGTCCCCAAACCCCGCAGACCAAAAGGCTATAGCCCACCGGCCTCGGCAGCTATTTCGTGCGCTGCGCCGCTGGGTATTTCTTGCCATTTTATGGCAGGCCTCTGACCGTGGCCTCCCACTAGGCACACAAGGACCCTCGAAAGGACTAGACCCATTTCCGACGTCCAGAGCCCCCGAACACCCCTCCCCAAGCCCTACGAACCAAAGCCTTTAGCCGACCGGCCTCAACGACTATTTCGCGCTCTGTTCCGCTGGGCATTTAATGCCATTTTAGGACAGGCCTCTGACCGTAGCCTCCCACTGGACACATGAGGCCCCTCGAAAAGACTGGACCCATTTCCGACGCCCAGAGCCCCCGAAACCCCGGCCGAACCCCCGCGGACCAAAGGCTATAGCCCACCGGCCTCGGCGACTATTTTGCGCGCTGCGCCGTTGGGGATTTCTTGCCATTTTAGTGCAGGCCTCGGAACGTTGCCTCCCACAGGGAACATGAGGCCCCTCGAAAAGACTGGACCCATTTCTGATGCCCAGAGCCCCTGAACCTTCCTCCCCAACCCTCACGGACCAAAGGCTATACCCACCGGCCTCGGCGACTATTTCCCGTGCTCCGCCGCGGGGTATTTCTTGCCTTTTTAGGGCAGGCCTCTGCCCGTAACCTCCCACTGAGCACACGAGCCCCTCAAAAAGACTGGACCCATTTCCAATGCCCAGGGCCCCCGAACCCTCCTCCCCAACCCCCGCGGAACAGACGCTATAGCCCACCGGCCTCGACGACTATTTCGCGCGCATTGCAGCTACGCATTTCTTGCCATTTTAGGGCAGGCCTCTGACCGTAGCCTCGCATTGGGCACATGAGGCCCCTTGAAAAGACTGGACCCATTTCCGATGCCAAGAGCCCCTGAACCGCCCTCCCCAACCCCCGCGGACCAAAGCCTATAGCTCACCGGCCTCGGTGACTATTTCGCGCGCTTCGCCGGTTGGCATTTCTTGCCATTTTAGGGCAGACCTCTGACCGTAATACCCCACTGGGCACACGAGGACCCTCAACAAGACTGTACCCATTTCCAATGCCCAGAGCCCCCAAATCCCCCTCCCCAACCCCCGCGGATCAAAGGCTATAACCCACCGGCATCGGCGACTATTTCGCGCGCTGCGCCACGGGGTATTTCTTGCCATTTTAGGGCAGGCCTCTGACCGTAGCCTCCAACTGGGCACACGAGGACCCTCAAAATGACTGTACATATTTCCGATCCCAGAGCCTCAGAACCCCCCTCCCCAACCCCCGCGGACCAAAGGCTATAACCCACCGGCATCGGCGACTATTTCGCGCGCTGCGCCACGGGGTATTTCTTGCCATTTTAGGGCAGGCCTCTGACCGTAATACCCCACTGGGCACATGAGGACCCTCGACAAGACTGTACCCATTTCCGATGCCTAGAGCCCCCAAACCCCCCTCCCCAACCCCCGCGGACGAAAGCCTATAGCGCACCGGCGTCGGTGACTATTTCGCACGCTTCGCCTCTGGGTATTTCTTGCCATTTTTGGGCAGGCCTCTGACCGTAGTCTCCCACTAGGCACACAAGGACCCTCGAAAAGACTGTACCCATTTCCGACCCCCAGAGCCCCCGAACCCCCTACACAACCCCCGCGGACCAAAGGCTATAGCCCACCGGCCTCAGCTACTATTTCGCGCGCCGTGCCGTTGGGTATTTCTTACCATTTTAGGGCAGGCCTCTGACCATAGCCTCCCATTGGCCACACGAGGCCCCTCAAAAAGACTGTACCCATTTCGGCGCCCGAGCCCCGACGCCTCCCCGGCCCTGCAGACCAAAGGCTATAACTCACCGGCCTCGGTGACTATTTCGCGCGCTGCGCCGCGGGGCATTTCTTGCTATTTTAGGGCAGGCCTCTGACCGTATCCTCCCACTGGGCACACGAGGACCCTCGAAATTGCTGTACATATTTCCGATGCCCAGAGCCCCCGAACCCCCTACCCAACCCCCGCGGACCAAAGGCTATAGCGCACCAGCCTCGGCGACTATTACGCGCGCTCCGCCGCTGGGCATTTCTTGCTATTTTAGGGCAGGCCTCTGACCGTAGCCTCCCACACGGAATACGGGACCTCGAAAAGACTGGACCCATTTCCGATGCCCAGAGCACACAACGGCATTGTCGGCGACTATTTCGCGCGCTGCGCCGCGGGGCATTTCTTTCTATTGTAGGGCAGGCCTCAGACCGTAGCCTACCACTGGGCACACGAGGACCCTCGAAATTTCTGTACATATTTTCGATGCCCAGAGCCCCCGAATCCCCCTACCCAACCCCCGTGGTCCAAAAGCTATAGCCCACCGGCGTCAGCCACTATTTCGCGCGCCGCGCCGTTGGGTATTTCTTGCCATTTTATGGCAGGCCTCTGACCGTAGCCTACCATTGGCCACACGAGTACCCTTGAAAAGACTGTACCCATTTCCGACGCCCAGAGCCCCCGAACGCCCATCCCCAACCCCCGTAGACCAAAGGCTATAGCTCACCGGCCTCGATGACTATTTCGCGCACTGCGCCGCGGGGGATTTCTGACTATTTGAACGCAGGCCACTGACCGTAGCCTCCCCCGAAATGACTGTACATATTTCCGATGCCCAGAGCCCCCCAACCCCCCTCCCCAACCCCCGCGGACCAAAGGCTATAGCCCACCGGCATCGGCGACTATTTCGCGAGCTGCGCCGCGGGGCATTTCTTGCCATTTTAGGGTAGGCCTCTGACCGTAGTCTCCCACTGGGCACACGAGGACCCTCGACAAGACTGTACCCATTTCCGACGCCCAGATGCCCCAAACCCCCCTCCCCAACCCCCGCGGACCAAAGGCTATAGCCCACCGGCGTCGGTGACTAGTTCGCACGCTTCGCCACTGGGTATTTCTTGCCATTTTTGGGCAGGCCTCTGACCGTAGTCTCCCACTGGGCACACAAGGACCCTCGAAAAGACTGTACCCATTTTCGATGCCCAGAGCCCCCGAACCCCCTACACAACCCCCGCGGACCAAAGGCTATAGCCCACCGGCCTCAGCGACTATTTCGCGCGCCGTGCCGTTGGGTATTTCTTACCATTTTAGGGCAGGCCTCTGACCATAGCCTCCCATTGGCCACACGAGGCCCTCGAGACTGTACCCATTTCCGGCCAGGCCCCAGCGCCTCCCCAGCCCTGCGGACCAGGCTATAGCTCACCGGCCTCGGTGACTATTTGTGTATTCGCCGCGCGCGGGCATTCTTGCTATTTTAGGGCAGGCCTCTGACCGTACCCTCCCACTGGGCACATGAGGACCCTCGAAATGACTGTACATATTTCCGATCCCCAGAGCCTCCGAACCCCCCTCCCCAAACCCCGCCGGCCAAAAGCTATAACCCCCCGGCCAAGGCGACTATTTAGCGCGCGGCGCCACGGGGGATTTGTTGCCATTTTAGGGCAGGCCGCTGACCGTAATACCCAGGCACGCAGGGACCCTCGACAAGACTGTACCCATTTCCGATGCCTAGAGCCCCCCAACCCCCCTCCCCAACCCCCGCGGACGAAAGGCTATAGCGCACCGGCGTCGGTGACTATTTCGCACGCTTCGCCTCTGGGTATTTCTTGCCATTTTTGGGCAGGCCTCTGACCGTAGTCTCCCACTAGGCACACAAGGACCCTCGAAAAGACTGTACCCATTTCCAACCCCCAGAGCCCCCGAACGCCCCTCCCCAACCCCCGTAGACCAAAAGCTATAGCTCACCGGCCTCGGTGAATATTTCGCGCGCTGCGCCTCGGGGCATTTCTTGCTATTTTAAGGCAGGCCTCTGACCGTAGCCTCCCACTGGCCACACGAGGACCCTCGAAAAGACTGTACCCATTTCCGACACCCAGAGCCCCCGAACGCCCCTCCCCAACCCCCGTAGACCAAAGGCTATAGCTCACCGGCCTCGGTGAATATTTCGCGCGCTGCGCCGCGGGGCATTTCTTGCTATTTTAGGGCAGGCCTCTGACCGTATCCTCCCACTGGGCACACGAGGACCCTCGAAATTGCTGTACATATTTCCGATGCCCAGAGCCCCCGAACCCCCCACCCAACCCCCGCGGACCAAAGGCTATAGCGCACCAGCCTCGGCGACTATTTCGCGCGCTCCGCCGCTGGGCATTTCTTGCTATTTTAGGGCAGGCCTCTGACCGTAGCCTCCCACACGGAATACGGGACCCTCGAAAAGACTGGACCCATTTCCGATGCCCAGAGCACACAACGCCATTGTCGGCGACTATTTCGCGCGCTGCGCCGCGGGGCATTTCTTTCTATTGTAGGGCAGGCCTCAGACCGTAGCCTACCACTGGGCACACGAGGACCCTCGAAATTTCTGTACATATTTTCGATGCCCAGAGCCCCCGAATCCCCCTACCCAACCCCCGTGGTCCAAAAGCTATAGCCCACCGGCCTCAGCGACTATTTCGCGCGCCGCGCCGTTGGATATTTCTTGCCATTTTATGGCAGGCCTCTGACCGTAGCCTACCATTGGCCACACGAGTACCCTCGAAAAGACTGTACCCATTTCCGACCCCAGAGCCCCCGAACGCCCATCCCCAACCCCCGTAGACCAAAGGCTATAGCTCACCGGCCTCGGTGACTATTTCGCGCACTGCGCCGCGGGGGATTTCTGACTATTTTAAGGCAGGCCACTGACCGTAGCCTCCCACTGGGCACACGAGGATCGTCGAAATGACTGTACATATTTCCGATGCCCAGAGCCCCCAAACCCCCCTCCCCAACCCCCGCGGACCAAAGGCTATAGCCCACCGGCATCGGCGACTATTTCGCGAGCTGCGCCGCGGGGCATTTCTTGCCATTTTAGGGTAGGCCTCTGACCGTAGTCTCCCACTGGTCACACGAGGACCCTTGACAAGACTGTACCCATTTCCGACGCCCAGATGCCCCAAGCCCCCTCCCGACCCCGCGGACCAAAGGCTATAGCCCACGGCGTCGGTGACTGGAGTTCTTGCAACCGCACTGGGTATTTCTTGCCATTTTGGGCGGGCCTCTGACCGTAGTCTCCAGGCACACAAGGACCCTCGAAAAACTGCCATTTCGATGCCCAGAGCCCCCGAACCCCCTACACAACCCCCGCGGACCAAAGGCTCTAGCCCACCGGCCTCAGCGACTATTTCGCGCGCCGTGCCGTTGGGTATTTCTTACCATTTTAGGGCAGGCCTCTGACCATAGCCTCCCATTGGCCACACGAGGCCCCTCAAAAAGACTGTACCCATTTCCGACGCCCAGAGCCCCCGAACGCCCCTCCCCAACCCCTGCAGACCAAAGGCTATAGCTCACCGGCCTCGGTGACTATTTCGCGCGCTGCGCCGCGGGGCATTTCTTGCTATTTTAGGGCAGGCCTCTGACCGTACCCTCCCACTGGGCACATGAGGACCCTCGAAATGACTGTACATATTTCCGATCCCCAGAGCCTCCGAACCCCCCTCCCCAACCCCCGCGGACCAAAGGCTATAACCCACAGGCATCGGCGACTATTTCGCGCGCTGCGCCACGGGGTATTTCTTGCCATTTTAGGACAGGCCTCTGACCGTAATACCCCACTGGGCACATGAGGACCCTCGACAAGACTGTACCCATTTCCGATGCCTAGAGCCCCCAAACCCCCCTCCCCAACCCCCGCGGACCAAAGGCTATAGCCCACCGGCGTCGGTGACTATTTCGCACGCTTCGCCACTGGGTATTTCCTGCCATTTTTGGGCAGGCCTCAGACCGTTGCCTCCTACTGGGCACACGAGGAACTCGAAAAGGCTGTAC
Source organism: Citropsis articulata (assembly GCA_030449925.1). Taxonomy (NCBI): domain Eukaryota; kingdom Viridiplantae; phylum Streptophyta; class Magnoliopsida; order Sapindales; family Rutaceae; genus Citropsis; species Citropsis articulata. Next base: position 192,876 of record JASUUH010000159.1, read on the forward strand.
CGATTTCCGAGGGCCAGACCCCCCGAACACCCCTCCCCAACCCCTGCGGACCAAAGGCTATAGCCCACCAGCCTCGGCGACTATTTCGCGCGCTGCGCCGCGGGGCATTTCTTTCCATTTTAGGGCAGGCCTCTGACCGTAGCCTCCCACTGGGCACACGAGGACCCTCGAAAGGACTGGACCCATTTCCGAGGCACAGGCTTGAACCCCCTCCCCAACCCCCGCGGACCAAAGCCTATAGCCCACCGGCCTCGGTGACTATTTCGCACGCTTCACCACTGGGTATTTCTTGCCATTTTTGGGCAGGCCTCTGACCGTACTCTCCCACTGGGCACCCAAGGACCCTCGAAAAGAATGTACCCATTTCCGACGCCCAGAGCCCCCGAACGCCCTACCCAACCCCCGTGGACCAAAGGCTATAGCGCACCAGCCTCGGCGACTATTTCGCGCGCTCCGCCGCTGGGCATTTCGTGCTATTTTAGGGCAGGCCTCCGACCGTAGCCTCCCACAGGGAATACGCGGAACCTTGAAAAGACTGGACCAATTTCCGACGCCCAGATGCCCCAAACCCCCCTCCCCAACCCCCGCGGACCAAAGGCTATAGCCCACCGCCATCGGTGACTAGTTCGCGCGCTGCGCCGCGGGGCATTTCTTGCTATTTTAGGGCAGGCCTCTGACCGTAGCCTCCCACTGGGCACATGAGGACCCTCGAAAAGGCTGTACCCATTTCCAACACACAGAGCCCCCAAACCTCCCTCCCCAACCCCCGTAGACCAAAGGCTATAGCTCACCGGCATCGGTGACTATTTCGCGCGCTGCGCCGCAGGGTATTTCTTGCCATTTTAGGGCAGATCTCTGACCGTAGCCTCCAACTGGGCACACGAGGACCCTCAAAATGACTGTACATATTTCCGATCCCAGAGCCTCCGAACCCCCCTCCCCAACCCCCGCGGACCAAAGGCTATAACCCACCGGCATCGGCAACTATTTCGCGCGCTGCGCCACGGGGTATTTCTTGCCATTTTAGGGCAGGCCTCTGACCGTAATACCCCACTGGGCACATGAGGACCCTCGACAAGACTGTACCCATTTCCGATGTATAGAGCCCCCAAACCCCCCTCCCCAACCCCCGCGGACGAAAGGCTATAGCGCACCGGCGTCGGTGACTATTTCGCACGCTTCGCCTCTGGGTATTTCTTGCCATTTTTGGGCAGGCCTCTGACCGTAGTCTCCCACTAGGCACACAAGGACCCTCGAAAAGACTGTACCCATTTCCAGCCCAGGCCCCAGCGCCCTCCCGGCCCGTAGACCAAAAAGCTATAGCTCACCGGCCTCGGTGAATATTTGTGGCCTTGCGCCTCAGGGGCATTCTTGCTATTTTAAAGCGGGCCTCTGACCGTAGCCTCCCAGCCACGAGGACCCTCGAAAGGACTGTGCCATTTCCGACACCCAGGCCCCGACGCCCTCCCGGCCCCGTAGACCAAGGCTATAGCTCACCGGCCTCGGTGAATATTTTCAGCTGCGCGCAGGCATTTCTTGCTATTTTAGGGCAGGCCTCTGACCGTATCCTCCCACTGGGCACACGAGGACCCTCGAAATTGCTGTACATATTTCCGATGCCCAGAGCCCCCGAACCGACCCCCGAACCCCCGCGGACCAAAGGCTATAGCCCACCGGCCTCGGCGACTATTTCGCGCGCTTCGCCGGTGGGCATTGCTTGCCATTTTAGGACAGGCCTCTGACCGTAGTCTCCCACTGGGCACACGAGGACCCTCGACAAGACTGTACCCATTTCCGACGCCCAGATCCCCCAAACCCACTCCCCAACCCCCGCGGACCAAAGGCTATAGCCCACCGGTGTCGGTGAATATTTCGCACGCTTCGCCACTGGGTATTTCTTGCCATTTTTGGGCAGGCCTCTGACCGTAGTCTCCCACTGGGCACACAAGGACCCTCGAAAAGACTGTACCCATTTCCGATGCCCAGAGCCCCCGAACGCCCTAACCAACCCCCGCGGACCAAAGGCTATAGCCCACCGGCCTCAGCGACTATTTCGCGCGCTGCGCCGCGGGGCATTTCTTGCCATTTTAGGGCAGGCCTCTGACCGTAGCATCCCACTGGGCACATGAGGACCCTCGAAAAGGTTGTACCCATTTCCGACGCACAGAGCCCCCAAACCTCCCTCCCCAACCCCCGCGGACCAAAGGCTATAGCCCACCGGCATCGGTGACTATTTCGCGCGCTGCGCCACGGGGCATTTCTTGCCATTTTAGGGCAGGCCTCAGACTGTAGCCTCCCACTGGGCACATGAGGACCCTCAAACTGGGTGTACATATTTCCGATGCCCAGAGCCCCCGAACCCCCCTCCCCAACCCCCGCGGACCAAAGGCTATAGCCCACCAGCCTCGGTGACTATTTCGCGCGCTTCGCCGGTGGGCATTTCTTTCCATTTTAGGGCAGGCCTCTGACCGTAATACCCCACTGGGCACAAGAGGACCCTCGACAAGACTGTACCCATTTCCGATATCTAGAGCCTCCAAACCCCCCTCTCCAACCCCCGCGGACCAAAGGCTATAGCCCACCGGCGTCGGTGACTATTTCGCACGCTTCGCCACTGGGTATTTCTTGCCATTTTTGGGCAGCCCTCAGACCGTTGCCTACCACTGGGCACACGAGGACCTCGAAAAGGCTGTACCCATTTCCGAGGGCCAGACCCCCCGAACACCCCTCCCCAACCCCCGCGGACCAAAGGCTATAGCCCACCAGCCTCGGCGACTATTTCGCGCGCTGCGCCGCGGGGCATTTCTTTCCATTTTAGGGCAGGCCTCTGACCGTAGCCTCCCAATGGGCACACGAGGACCCTCGAAAGGACTGGACCCATTTCCGACGCACAGAGCGCCCGAACCCCCCTCCCCAACCCCCGCGGACCAAAGCCTATAGCCCACCAGCCTCGGTGACTATTTCGCGCGCTGCGCCGCTGGGTATTTCTTGCGCTTTTACGGCAGGCCTCTGACCGTAGCCTCCCACTAGGCACACGAAGACCCTCGAAATAACTGTACCCATTTCCGACTCCCAGAGCCCACGAATCCCCCTCCCCAATCCCCGCGGACCAAAGGCTATAGCCCACCGGTGTCGGCGAATATTGCTGCTTGTGAGGCATTTCTTGCTATTTTAGGGCAGGCCTCTGACCGTAGCATCCCACTGGGCACATGAGGACCCTCGAAAAGGCTGTACCCATTTCCGACGCACAGAGCCCCCAAACCTCCCTCCCCAACCCCCGCGGACCAAAGGCTATAGCCCACCGGCATCGGTGACTATTTCGTGCGCTGCGCCACGGGGCATTTCTTGCCATTTTAGGGCAGGCCTCAGACTGTAGCCTCCCACTGGGCACATGAGGACCCTCAAAATGGGTGTACATATTTCCGATGCCCAGAGCCCCCGAACCCCCCTCCCCAACCCCCGCGGACCAAAGGCTAAAGCCCACCGGCCTCGGTGACTATTTCGCGCGCTTCGCCGGTGGGCATTTCTTTCCATTTTAGGGCAGGCCTCTGACCGTAATACCCCACTGGGAACACGAGGACCCTCGACAAGACTGTACCCATTTCTGATGCCTAGAGCCTCCAAACCCCCCTCCCCAACCCCCGCGGACCAAAGGCTAAAGCCCACCGGCGTCGGTGACTATTTCGCACGCTTCGCCACTGGGTATTTCTTGCCATTTTTGGGCAGCCCTCAGACCGTTGCCTACCACTGGGCACACGAGGACCTCGAAAAGGCTGTACCCATTTCCGAGGGCCAGACCCCCCGAACACCCCTCCCCAACCCCCGCGGACCAAAGGCTATAGCCCACCAGCCTCGGCGACTATTGTTGTGCTGCGCAGTGGGCATTCTTTCCATTTTAAGGCAGGCCTCTGACCGTAGCCTCAAAATTGGCACACGAGGACCCTCGAAAGGACTGGACCCATTTCCGGCCTTGCAGGCGCTTGAACCCCCTCCCCAGCCCCGCGGACCAGCCTATAGCCCACCAGCCTCGGTGACTATTTGTGGCTGCGCTGGGTATTTCTTCTTACTTTCTGGCAGGCCTCTGACCGTAGCCTCCCACTAGGCACACGAAGACCCTCGAAATGACTGTACCCATTTCCGACTCCCAGAGCCCACGAATCCCCCTCCCCAATCCCCGCGGACCAAAGGCTATAGCCCACCGGTGTCGGCGACTATTACGCGCGCTGCGCCGCGGGGCATTTCTTGCTATTTTAGGGCAGGCCTCTGACCGTAGCATCCCACTGGGCACATGAGGACCCTCGAAAAGGCTGTACCCATTTCCGACGCACAGAGCCCCCAAACCTCCCTCCCCAACCCCCGCGGACCAAAGGCTATAGCCCAGTGCTCGGTGACTATTTGTGTGCGCATACAGGGCATTCTTGCCATTTTAGGCAGGCCTCGTAGCCTCACCCAGGCACATGAGGACCCTCAAACTGGGTGTACATATTTCCGATGCAGGCCCCGAACCCCTCCCAACCCCCGGGACCAGGCTATAGCCGCAGCCTCGGTGACTATTTGGCAACCGCGGTGGGCATTTCTTTCCATTTTAGGGCAGGCCTCTGACCGTAATACCCCACTGGGCACACGAGGACCTTCGACAAGACTGTACCCATTTCCGATGCCTAGAGCCTCCAAACCCCCCTCCCCAACCCTCGAAAAGAATGTACCCATTTCCGACGTCCAGAGCCCCCGAACAACCCTCCCCAACCCCCGCGGACCAAAGTGTATAGCCCACCGTCCTCGCTGACTATTTAACGTGATGTGCCGTGGGGTATTTCTTGCCATTTTAGGGCAGGCCTCTGACTGTAGCCTCTCACTGGGCACAAGAGGACCCTCGAAAAGACTGGACCCATTTCCGATGCCCAGAGCCCCCGAACACCCCTCCCCAACCCCCGCGGACCAAAGGCTATAGCACACCGGCCTCGGCGATTATTTTGCGCGTTACGCCGCTAGGTAGTTCCTGCCATTTTAGGGCAGGCCTCTGACCATAGCCTCCCCCTGAGCACATGAGGCCCCTCGAAAAGACTGGACCCATTTCCGACGCCTAGAGCCCCTGAACCTCCCTCCCCAACCCTCACGAACCAAAGGCTATACCCACCGGCCTCGGCGACTATTTCGCGCGCTGCGCCGCTAGACATATCTTGCCATTTTAGGGCAGCCCTCTGACCGTAGCCTCCCATTGGGCACACGAGGACCCTCGAAATGACTGGACCCATTTCTGACGCCCAGAGCCCCCGAACCCCCTCCCTAACCCCCATGGACAAAAGGCTATAGCCCACCGGCCTCAACGATTATTTCGCGCGCTGCGCCATTGGGCATTTCTTACATTTTAGGGCAGGCCTCGGACCGTTGCCTCCCACTAGGCACACGAGGACCCTCGAGAAGACTGTACCCATTTCCGACGACCAGAGCCCCTGAACCCCCCTCCCAAAACCCCGCGGACCAAAGGCTATAGCCCACCGGCCTCGGCGACTATTTCGCGTGCTGCGCCGCTGGGCATATCTTGCCATTTTAGGACAGGCCTCTGACCGTAGCCTCCCACTAGGCACACGAGGACCCTCAAAATGGCTGGAACCATTTCCGACGCCCAGAGGCCACGAACCCCGCTCCCCAACCCCCGCAGACCAAAGGCTATAGCCCACCGGCATCAACGACTATTTCGTGCGCCGCGCTGCGGGGCATTTCTTGCCATTTTAGGGCAAGCCTCAGACCGTAGCCTCCCACTGGGCACACGAGGACCCTCGAAATAACTAGACCCATTTCCGACGCCCAGAGGCCCCGAACCCCGCTCCCCAACCCCCGCAGACCAAAGGCTATAGCTCACCGGCATCGGCGACTATTTCGCGCGCTGCGCTGCGGGGCATTTCTTGCCATTTTAGGGCAGGCCTCAGATCGTAGCCTCCCACTGGGCACACGAGGACCCTCGAAAAGACTAGAACAATTTACGACGCTCCTGAACCCCCGAACCCCCCGCCCAAACCCCCGCGGACCAAAGGCTATAGCCCACCGGCCTCGACGACAATTTCGCGCGCTCCGCCGCTGGACATTTCTTTCCATTTCAGGGCAGGCCTCAGACCATTGCCTCCCACTGGGCACACGAGGACCCTCAAAATGAATGTACCCATTTCTGACACCCAGAGCCCCCGAACCCCCCTCCCCAACCCCCGCGGACCAAAGGCTATAGCCCACCAGCCAGGGCGACTATTTCCCGCGCTGGGCCACTGGGCATTTTTGGCCATTTTAGGGCACGCCAATGACCGTACCCTCCCACTGGGCAAACGAGGACCCTCGAGAAGACTGTACCCATTTCCGACGACCAGAGCCCCCGAACCCCCCTCCCCAATCCCCGCGGACCAAAGGCTATAGCCCACCGGCCTCGGCGACTATTTCACGCGCTTCGCTGCTGGGCATTTCTTGCCATTTTAGGGCAGGCCTCGTAGTAGCCTCCCCCAGGCACCGAGGACCCTCGGCAGTGGACCCATTTCCGGCAGCCCCGAACACCTCCCGGCCCCAGCGGACCAAAAGCTATAGCCCACCGGCCTCGGCGACTATTTCGCTGCATGCTTTGGACATTATTTCCATTTTAGGCGAGGCCTCGGACCGTTGCCTCCACTGGGCACGCGAGGACCCTCGAAAACATGCGAGTTTCCGGCGCCCGAGCCCCGAACACCCCTCCCAACCCCGCGGACCAATGCTATAGCCCCAGGCCTCGGCGACTATTTCATGTCTGGCGGGGTATTTCTTTCCATTCTGGCGGGCCTCGGCCGTAGCCTCCCAGGCTGCGAGGACCCTCGAGAAGGCATGCCATTTCCGGCGGAGCCCCGAACCCCCTCCCAATCCCGCGGACCAAGGCTATAGCCCACGGTGCGGCGACTATTTGTGACTGCGCATTGGGCATTTCCTGCCACTATAGGGCAGGCCTCTGACCGTAGCCTCCCACTGGGCACACGAGGACCCTCGAAATGGCTGGACCCATTTCCGACGCCTAGAGGCCCCGAACCCCGCGCCCCAACCCCCGCAGACCAAAGGCTATAGCCCACCGGCATCGGCGACTATTTCGCGCCTGTTGACTGCAGGGCATTTTTGCCATTTAGGCGGGGCCTCGGCCGTGAACTGCCACTTGGGCACGAGGACCCTCGAAATGACTAGATCCATTTCCGACGCCTAGAGGCCCCGAACCCCGCTCCCCAACCCCCGCAGACCAAAGGCTATAGCCCACCGGCATCGGCGACTATTTCGCGCGCTGCACTGCGGGGTATTTCTTGCCATTTTAGGGCAGGCCTCTGACCGTATCCTCCCATTGGGCACACGAGGACCCTCGAAAAGACTGGACCCATTTCCGACGTACAGAGCGCCGGAACCCTCCTCCCAAACCCCCGCTGACCAAAGGCTATAGCCCACCGGCATCGTCGACTATTTCGCGCGCTGCGCTGCGGGGCATTTTTTGCCATTTTAGGGCAGGCCTCAGACCGTAGCCTGCCACTGGGCACACGAGGACCCTCGAAATGACTAGATCCATTTCCGACGCCTAGAGGCCCCGAACCCCGCTCCCCAACCCCCGCAGACCAAAGGCTATAGCCCACCGGCATCGGCGACTATTTCGCGCTACTGAGTATTTCTTCCATTTAGCGGGGCCTCGGACCGTTGCCTGCCCAGGCACCACGAGGACCCTTGAAAAGGCTATATCCATTTCGACACCCGAGCTGACGAGTTGTGAAGCTCTTGAAAGCAATCTTGATTCAACTAAATAAATTTGTAGAAATAGTGAAACCAGGTCGAATCCCAAGAGAACTATGTATTTAATTTCTCAAAGTTTAAAACAAAATTAATTTCCCAAAGATTTAGATTTTGCAAGCTTCTGCCGCAAACCGGATAGCCGGATGAGGAGAAACCGGAAGACCGGTTGCGGAACTCTCGGTTCTGGAACTAAACGGCAATCCGGTTAATGAAACCGGTTAGCCGTTTTTCTGGGTTTTGAGTTTGTTCTTTAACACGAAATTGATAAAGTAAAATAAAATAAAACAAGACTTTAAAATTAAGTAAAGAGAATATCAATCTTACCAAACTTCCAATCCAAGGGTATCAATTCCATCCAATTGCAATTTTGATCATAGGAAAAAAAATAAATTACTCAATCCAAGAACTTAGTCTCTTGTAATCAGGCGTAGAAAGCAATTATTCTCCTAATGTAATAGACTCAAACAATCGCTCAAATCCAGACTTATCACTAATTTAACTGGGCATCATCGTTCCATATCAAATTTAGTGATAGCATTAAGAAAAGTGAGAATGACTAAAACAAGATCAATTAATTCAGATTACTCCAATTTAATCAATTTGTATTTTTATTTCCCTAGAGCCTATCGTGCAAGCTATATAATTGTGGCCATCAATATACACACACATGAGCCAACTCCTTGCTACTCAATTCAGTTATTCATGACAATTACGGATCACAAACTCCTGACTAGCGATAGAAAAATAAATATTGAATTAAGGCGTCAACTCAATCAATATAAATAATTCATAGATAATGAGAACAAGAAAATAAAAATTACTTGGATTGAAGAAATTCTTGTTAAGTTCAAAGCCTCACAAAACTACAATCGGAATTTGATTAACCCCTGGACCGGAATTAAAACCTTAGCCACTCATGGTGGACAAAGGAAACAAGAAAATTGATTAGAAAAGAAAATTGCAGCCGCTTGTTGACTTCCTCTCTGTCTCTCACGCCCAACTCTTCCTCTTTTATAATGCTAGGCCTTCCTTTTTCTTTCTTTTGGTTTTCCTCTTCTAGCTCCCTTTCCTAATCCTTCTTGGCTTCTTCTTTTCATTGTGCTAGGAGACCAAATCCTTCTCCAATTCTGATTGCTAGGACCGAATCCTTCCAGCCAATGGTCGGCCCACGTTCCAAAGCCCAAATAAAGCCCTTATTATCCACTTTTTTTCTCATGTTTTGGCTCTAGATCAAATCAAACATAATTTACACAAATTAGCACGAGATCAATCAAAATATGAAATTAAACTAAATATAATATGACTATTTATAACTATCAAATTCCCTTTAAACCATGCTTGTCCTCAAGCATATCTTAAATCATCATACCAATCCTCCCTTTTACCTCATTTCTAAAACATTCAATATCCAAGAATACCAATAAAGCTAAACACACATCAATGAGTTGAATCATAGTGACAATCTAGAGAATAAGCATTCATAGGATAGAATTTGTAACAAAAACATAAGCATCTCATCGATTCATCAAAATCGAATCACGTGAGACTTAACACCCTCGCATGGTTTCGCTCAATGCTCTCAAAGTGTTTAGGGTGCGTGTTTTACTCTCAAAATCAAAGCATAGCATGTCATTACCATAAGCTTGCAAATGAATTAAATCTCCACCACTGCATATGAATATGATGCAAAAATCAAAGGGGCTTAACAAGGGTTGAAATGGGGCTTAGGTAAGGGTATGGTAGAAGGAAAAATGAAGGGTTTAACGATCAAGACAAAGAGTTAGTTACATGCATGATTTAGATGCCACATAAAATAAACAAACACATTTCTAAAATGATGAAATTTATCCCCACATTTAAGCACTTAAAATACTTGGAGAAACAATTTGATAATTCAATTGCTTTTGCAAATAATTCTCCAATCATCCAATCAAGGGAATAATTTTCTCAACGGAATTTTTTTCTTTCTTTTTTTTTTTCTTTTCTTTCTTCTTTTTCTTCCTTTTTTTTTCGTTTTTTTTTTTTTTTTTTTTATCATGCAATTACTTCACTCTTGTCTTGATAGGGTAGAAAGAAAACAAGGATAACAAACAAGAAGGCTTGGGGTTAAATAATGTGTTAGAAACAAATGAAAGGGAAAAATAGGCTCAAAGGGGCTAACTAAGGGAAAATAAAAGGTGGGTCTTTTAGAGTTTAAGAATTGGTTGAACCTAATTGCCCTTATCACACTTAAGCATCAATTCAAAAATGTGGTCTCAACATACATTCATAAGCAAGTTCTAGAATAAACACACTAAGTTTGATACACTCAACAAAAATAAAAGGAGCAAAATGTAATAAGTTGCTCTTAGGCTCAAAAGCTCACTAGAGTGTCTATTTTGCATCAAGTCTTGTGCACTTTTCAATCAACAAATTAATTCGACACCATCGAAAATTTTAAAGAAAAACACTATTCATGCTTACCTCTTTCATGCATTAAAACTCAAAACAAAGATGTATCCCTAGCTTACAAGGTATTCAAAGATATTGAGAAGACTTAAAGCACAAAATTTTTTATTATTAAGAACATGCCAAAATCCTCCCCCACACCTAAATAATACATTGTCCTCAATGTATCAACAAGTAAATAGCTCACAAAAAATCATAATGATAATGAAAAAGTAAATGAGAAAGGAGAAAGAAACTCCCTTGAATGTGAGCGGTGTGGACCCGAATGAGCATAGGGAGAGGGTTCCAAGGAAAGCTGAAGAATTGCGTGAGCACGATTTATTGAGGTTAATCTCCTTCATCAAGAACATCTGGAGGCTTAAAATAAAATCAACGAAAGTAAAGAAAACTAAATATAATAAAGAAATGAAAATTCAAAAGCGAGAATAAAGAAAATATTTGGGTTGCCTCCCAAAAAGCGCCTTTGTTTTATGTCTTTGGCTAGACACAGTCGCAAAGCGAATAAATCATCCAATGCCTTTTAGATTAGATTGTGCATCTAATTCTAGCTCATTCCCAACACTTCCTTGGGCATAAACATCCTGCACAATAGGGTTAATAGCATCCACAGAAAATACCGAATGTTCGTCGGATGGGGTGTTTCTGACAAATATGTTAAACTTAACAATCTCCATCAAACTCGTGAGTACCTCATCTACATCAATTTTGTCTTGGCGGTTTTCATAAAAGGTCTTCCTAATAAGATTGAAGCTGATTTTGAAGGATGACCTTCCATCTCTAAGAGCGTAAAATCTACGAAATATAAGCTCGTTAACTTTGCAAAACATCTTCTACTATCAGTGGGTGAATATAAAACGGTCAGCCAATTGAATAACTTCATCGTTTGCAAGTCATTTAATTTTAATTCTTGGTAAGCGGAATATGGCATGACATTAATTGAAGCTCTAAATCTAGCATAGCATGCTCAATTTTCTTTCACCGATCACACAAGGTAATGAAAACATACACGGATCCTTGCATTTTTCGGCATATTCTTTTGTAATTGCCGACACATTCTCACTTACCTCCACTTCCAGCTTTCATCTTCCTCTTGTTGGTGCACAACTCTTTCAAGAACTGCGTGTTGGGAATTTGTTTGACGCGTCCAACAAGGGATGTTGATTTGCACTTTCTAGCGTGTCAGAATCTCCTTTTCTTGCTCATCTTCTTTTGGCTTGGCTAACCTGCTAGGAAAAGGAGGTGTAGGTGTGTAAGATGAAAGAGATAAAGGAGGATCGAATTTTACCCCACGCCTTGTTTTAGATGGCGCTTCTTCATTTTCATCTCCCTTGGCCATTTCAGCGTCTTTAGGTGGAGTTGATCCCGAAGGAATTTCTTTTCCGCTTCGCAGTGAAATCGCACTACAGTTCTCTCTTGGGTTGATTTCTGGTTGTGAAGGTAGCTTTCCAGAATTTTGAGCTTCCAACTTACTAACTGACGTGGCCAATTGAGTAATTTGGTTGCCTAAATTCTGGATGCTTGTCCTTGTCTCCTGTTGAAGCTGAAGAGTACTATTAGCAAGATTCTTAACAATATCTTCCAAAGATATACCTGAGTTGGGAGCTTGAGTTTGTGTGGGGATAGGAGGTGGTCTAGTGAAGTTCTGAGGCGGTGGCCTTTGTTGTCCTCCTTGGTTTCCATAGCTAAAGTTAGGATGATCCCTCCATCCAGGATTGTAGTGATTCGAATAGGGATCATACTTCCTTTGAGCGTGACCAGGAAACCCATTTATAGCATTGGCTTCTTGTGTGGAGTCTTGTTGTAATGTGGGGCACATATCGATGGGATGCCCGTGAGTGAGCATATTCTGCGCTTTCACTTTGTAATTGCCCTACGACCATTTGTGAACAAGCAGTTAAATCAGAAATTTGATTTTTAAGATCACTTACCTCATTGACTTGCTTGATAGATCCTCCACCCGCTCTTGTACCAAATTGTTGAGAAGTTTCAGCCATATTTGAAATCAATTGTTTGGCTGCTTCCGGTGTCTTGTTCACTAAAGCTCCACCACTTGCTGCATCAATCATACTCCTATCCATTGGCAACAATCCCTCATAGAAATATTGGATAAAGAGTTGATCAGAAATTTGATGGTGGGGAAAGCTAGCACATAATCTTTTGAATCGTTCCCAGTATTCATACAGCGTCTCCCCAGTGATTTGTGTGATACCATAAATCTCCTTCCTAATACTAGCAGCTCGTGAGGCAGGAAAGAATTTCTCCAGAAATAGCCTCTTCATCTCATTCCATGTGGTGATAGAACCGGAAGGTAGATAATAGAGCCAATCTTTAGCTTGATCCTTGAGAATGGAAGGCTCTAAGGTTGATTTGCTCTCGGATACACCATGTGGCTTCGTTCGAGCAAACAATGTGAAATTCTTTAAGATGCTTGTGAGGATCTTCACTGCAAAACCACGAAAAGAAGGAAGTAAATGAATTAAACCAGATTTTAATTCAAAATCATTAACAAAATTAGGAAAAGTAATGCATAGGGGCATTGATTCAAATGCAGTGCGTGAGAGTTCTTTGAGAGTTACATGCCATCTTTTCTTCAACGCAAAAATGGATGTACCACCGGTGGTTAAATCTATCTCTGCTTCTTCCTCGAGGCGTTTCCTTCTACAGTCTCTTTTTCTCAATTGTGTTGTCCTCTCGATTTCAGGATTATACTGCAAATTAGGAGTCTGAGAAGAACGGGTCATAAACTAAATCAAATAAACCATTTAAACAATGAGAAACTAAAATTAGTTCCCCGGCAACGGCGCCAATTTTGACAGAGTTGTCGAAGCTCTTCAAAACAAATACTGATTCAACTAAATAAATTTGTAGAAATAGTGAAACCAGGTCGAATCCCAAGAGAACTATGTATTTAATTTCTCAAAGTTTAAAACAAAATTAATTTCCCAAAGATTTAGATTTTGCAAGCTTCTGCCGCAAACCGGATAGCCGGATGAGGAGAAACCGGAAGACCGGTTGCGGAACTCTCGGTTCTGGAACTAAACGGCAATCCGGTTAATGAAACCGGTTAGCCGTTTTTCTGGGTTTTGAGTTTGTTCTTTAACACGAAATTGATAAAGTAAAATAAAATAAAACAAGACTTTAAAATTAAGTAAAGAGAATATCAATCTTACCAAACTTCCAATCCAAGGGTATCAATTCCATCCAATTGCAATTTTGATCATAGGCAAAAATATAAATTACTCAATCCAAGAACTTAGTCTACTTAATCGGAACAGCCGTAGAAAGCAATTATTCTCCTAATGTAATAGACTCAAACAATCGCTCAAATCCAGACTTATCACTAATTTAACTGGGCATCATCGTTCCATATCAAATTTAGTGATAGCATTAAGAAAAGTGAGAATGACTAAAACAAGATCAATTAATTCAGATTACTCCAATTTAATCAATTTGTATTTTTATTTCCCTAGAGCCTATCGTGCAAGCTATGTAATTGTGGCCATCAATATACACACACATGAGCCAACTCCTTGCTACTCAATTCAGTTATTCATGACAATTACGGATCACAAACTCCTGACTAGCGATAGAAAAATAAATATTGAATTAAGGCGTCAACTCAATCAATATAAATAATTCATAGATAATGAGAACAAGAAAATAAAAATTACTTGGATTGAAGAAATTCTTGTTAAGTTCAAAGCCTCACAAAACTACAATCGGAATTTGATTAACCCCTGGACCGGAATTAAAACCTTAGCCACTCATGGTGGACAAAGGAAACAAGAAAATTGATTAGAAAAGAAAATTGCAGCCGCTTGTTGACTTCCTCTCTGTCTCTCACGCCCAACTCTTCCTCTTTTATAATGCTAGGCATTCCTTTTTCTTTCTTTTGGTTTTCCTCTTCTAGCTCCCTTTCCTAATCCTTCTTGGCTTCTTCTTTTCTTTGTGCTAGGAGACCAAATCCTTCTCCAATTCTGATTGCTAGGACCGAATCCTTCCAGCCAATGGTCGGCCCACGTTCCAAAGCCCAAATAAAGCCCTTATTATCCACTTTTTATCTTAATCTCCATGTTTTGGCTCCTAGATCAAATCAAACATAATTTACACAAATTAGCACGAGATCAATCAAAATATGAGGGAATTAAACTAAATATAATATGACTATTTATAACCTATCAGAGCCCCCGAACACCCCTCCCCAACTCACGCGGACCAAAGGCTATAGCCCATCGGCCTCGGCGCTATTTCGCGCGCTGCGCCGCGGGGTATTTCTTTCCATTTTAAGGCAGGCCTCTGACCGTAGCCTCCCACTGGGCACACGAGGACCCTCGAAAAGACTGGACCCATTTCCGACACCCAGATCCCCCGAAAACCCCTTCCCAACCCCCGCGGACCAAAGGCTGTAGCCCACCGGCCTCGGCGACTATTTCGCGCGCTGCGCCACTAGGCATTTCTTACCGTTTTAGGGCAGGCCTCTGACCGTAGCCTCCCACTGGGCACATGAGGCCCCTTGAAAAGACTGGACCCATTTCCGATGCCCAGAGCCCCTGAACCTCCCTCCCCAACCCCCGCGGACCAAAGCCTATAGCCCACCGGCCTCGGTGACTATTTCGCGCGCTGCGCCGCTGGGTATTTCTTGCCCTTTTACGGCAGGACTCTGACCGTAGCCTCCCACTGGGCAAACGAGGACCCTCGAAATGACTGTACCCATTTCCGGCGCCCAGAGCCCCCGAATCCCCCTCCCCAACCCCCGCGGAACATATGCTATAGCCCACCGGCCTCGGCGACTATTTCGCGCGCATCGCCGCTAGGCATTTCTTGCCATTTTAGGGCATGCCTCTGACCGTAGCCTCCCATTGGGCACACGAGGACCCTCAAAAAGATGGTACCCATTTCCGAAGCCCAGAGCCCCCGAACCCCCCTCCCCAACCCCTGCGGACCAAAGGCTATAGTCCACCGGCCTCGACGACTATTTCGCGCGCTGCGCCGCTTGGCATTTCTTGCCATTTTAGGGTAGGCCTCTGCCCGTAGCCTCCCACTGGGGGCACTAGGACCCTCGAAATGGCTGTACATATTTCCGATTCCCTGAGCCCCCGAACCCCCCCCCCCAACCCCCGCGGACCAAAGGCTATAGCCCACCGTCCTCGGTGACTATTTCGTGCACTTCGCCGGTGGGCATTTCTCGCCATTTTAGGGCAGGCCTCGGACCGTTGCCTCCCACTGGGCACACGAGGATCCTCGAAAAGGCTGTACCCATTTCCGACGCCCAGAGCCCCCGAACGCCCCACCCCAACCTCCACAGACCAAAGGCTATAGCCCACCGGCATCAGCGACTATTTCGCGCGCTGCGCCGCGGGGCATTTCTTGCCATTTTAGGGCAGGCCTGTGACCGTAGCCTCCCACTGGGCACACTAGGACTCTCGAAAAGACTAGACCCATTTCCGACGCCCAGAGCCCCCGAACCCCCCTCCCCAACCCCTGTAGACCAAAGGCTATAGCCCACCGGTGTCGGCGACAATTTCGCGCGCTGCGCCGAGGGGCATTTCTTGCTATTTTAGTGCAGGCCTCTGACCGTAGCCTCCCACTGGGCACACGAGGATCCTCGAAATGACTGTACATATTTCCGATGCCCAGAGCCCCCAAACCTCCCTCCCCAACCCCTGCGGACCAAAGGCTATAGCCCACCGGCATCGGCGACTATTTCGCGCGCTGCGCCGCGGGGCATTTCTTGCAATTTTAGGGCTGGCCTCTAACCATAGCCTCCCACCGGGCACACGAGGATCCTCGAAATGACTGTACATATTTCCGATGCCCAGAGGCCCCGAACCCCGCGCCCCAACCCCCGCAGACCAAAGGCTATAGCCCACCGGCATCGGCGACTATTTCGCGCGCTGCGCTGCGGGGCATTTCTTGCCATTTTAGGGCAGGCCTCAGACCGTAGCCTCCCACTGGGCACACGAGGACCCTCGAAATGATTAGACCAATTTCCGACGCCCAGAGGCCCCGAACCCCGCTCCCCAACTCCCGCAGACCAAAGGCTATAGCCCACCGGCATCGGCGACTATTTCGCACGCTGCGCTGCGGGGTATTTCTTGCCATTTTAGGGCAGGCCTCTGACGGTATCCTCGCATTGGGCACACGAGGACCCTCGAAAAGACTGGACCAATTTCCGACGCACAGAGCGCCCGAACCCCCCTCCCAAACCCCCGCTTACCAAAGGCTATAGCCCACCGGCCTCGACGACTATTTCGCGAGCTGCGCCGCTAGGCATTTCTTGCCATTTTAGGGCAGGCCTCGGACCGTTGCCTCCCACTAGGCATACGAGGACCCTCGAAAAGGCTGTATCCATTTCCGACACCCAGAGTCCCCGAACACCCCTCCCCAACCCCGCGGAATAAAGGCTGTATCCAACCGGCCTCGGCGACTATTTCGCGCGCTGCGCCGCCGGGCATTTCTTGCCATTTTAGGGCAGGCCTCTGACCGTAGGCTCCCACTGGGCGCACTAGCACCCTCAAAAAGACTGGACCCATTTCCGACGCCCAGAGCCCCCGAACCCCCCTCGCAAACCCCCGCGGACCGGCGACTATTTCGCGCGCTGCGCCGTTGGGCATTTCTTCCCATTTTAGGGCAGGCCTCGGACCGTTGCCTACCACTGGGCACACGAGGACCCTTGAAAAGGCTATATCCATTTCTGACACCCAGAGCCCCCGAACACCCCTCCCCAACCCACGCGGACCAAAGGCTATAGCCCATCGGCCTCGGCGCTATTTCGCGCGCTGCGCCGCGGGGTATTTCTTTCCATTTTAGGGCAGGCCTCTGACCGTAGCCTCCCACTTGGCACACGAGGACCCTCGAAAAGACTGGACCCATTTCCGACACCCAGATCCCCCGAAAACCCCTTACCAACCCCCGCGGACCAAAGGCTGTAGCCCACCGGCCTCGGCTACTATTTCGCGCGCTGCGCCACTAGGCATTTCTTGCCGTTTTGGGCGACCTCGACGTAGCCTCCCCAGGCACATGAGGCCCCTTGAAAAGGCTGGACCCATTTCCGATGCAGGCCCTGAACCTCCCTCCCCGGCCCCGCGGACCGGCTTTATAGCCCGCGCGGCCTCGGTGACTATTTGTGACTGCGCGCTGGGTATTTCTTGCCCTTTTACGGCAGGCTTCTGACCGTAGCCTCCCACTGGGCACACGAGGACCCTCGAAATGACTGTACCCATTTCCGGCGCCCAGAGCCCCCGAATCCCCCTCCCCAACCCCCGCGGAACATATGCTATAGCCCACCGGCCTCGGCGACTATTTCGCGCGCATCGCCGCTGGGCATTTCTTGCCATTTTAAGGCATGCCTCTGACCGTAGCCTCCCATTGGGCACACGAGGACCCTCAAAAAGATGGTACCCATTTCCGAAGCCCAGAGCCCCCGAACCCCCCTCCCCAACCCCTGCGGACCAAAGGCTATAGCCCACCGGCCTCAACGACTATTTCGCGCGCTGCGCCGCTTGGCATTTCTTGCCATTTTAGGGTAGGCCTCTGCCCGTAGCCTCCCACTGGGGGCACTAGGACCCTCGAAATGGATGTACATATTTCCGATTCCCAGAGCCCCCGAACCCCCCTCCCCAACCCCCGCGGACCAAAGGCTATAGCCCACCGTCCTCGGTGACTATTTCGTGCACTTCGCCTGTGGGCATTTCTCGCCATTTTAGGGCAGGCCTCGGACCGTTGCCTCCCACTTGGTACACGAGGACCCTCGAAAAGGCTGTACCCATTTCCGACGCCCAGAGCCCCGACGCCTCCCCGGCCTCCACGGACCAAGGCTATAGCCCACCGGCATCGGCGACTATTTGTGTTGCGCTTGTGGGCATTTTGCCATTTAGGGCAGGCTGTGACGTAGCCTCCTGGGCACACTAGGACTCTCGAAAAGATTAGACCCATTTCCGGCGAGCCCCCGAACCCCTCGACCCCTGTAGACCAAAGGCTATAGCCCACCGGTGTCGGCGACTATTTCGCGCGCTGCGCCGAGGGGCATTTCTTGCTATTTTAGTGCAGGCCTCTGACCGTAGCCTCCCACTGGGCACACGAGGATCCTCGAAATGACTGTACATATTTCCGATGCCCAGAGCCCCCGAAACCCCCTCCCTAAACCCCGTGGACCAAAGGCTATAGCCCACCGGCATCCGCGACTATTTCGCGCGCTGCGCCGCGGGGTATTTCTTGCCATTTTAGGGCAGTCCTCTTACCGTAGCCTCCCACTGGGCACAAGAGGATCCTCGAAATGACTGTACATATTTCCGATGCCCAGAGCCCCCAAACCCCCATCCCCAACCCCCGGGGACCAAATGCTATAGCCCACCGGCATCGGCGACTATTTCGCGCGCTGCGCCGTGGGCCATTTCTTGCCATATTAGGGCACGCCTCTGACCGTAGCCTCCCACTGGGCACATGAGGACCCCCGAAAAGGCTGTACCCATTTTCGACGCACAGAGCCCCCAAACCTTCCTCCCCAACCCCCGCAGACCAAAGGCTATAGCTCACCGGCCTCGGTGACCATTTCGCGCGCTGCGCCGCCGTGCATTTCTTGCCATTTTAGGGCAGGCCTTTGACCGTAGCCTCCCACTGGGCACATGAAGACCCTCGAAAAGACTGTACCCATTTCGGACGCACAGAGCCCCCAAACCTCCCTCCCCAACCCCCGCAGACCAAAGGCTATAGCTCACCGGCCTCGGTGACTATTTCGCGCGCTGCACCGCGGGGATTTCTTGCCATTTTAGGGCAGGCCTGTGACCGTAGCCTCCCACTAGGCACACGAGGACTCTCGAAAAGACTAGACCCATTTCCGACGCCGAGAGTCCCCGCACCCCCCTGCCCAACCCCCGTAGACCAAAGGCTATAGCTCATCGGACTCAGTGACTATTTCGCGCGTTGCGCCGCGGGGCATTTCTTGACATTTTAGGGCAGACCTCTGACCGTAGCCTCCAACCGGGCACACGAAGACCTCGAAATGACTGTACATATTTCCGATGCCCAGAGCCCCCGAATCCCCCTCCCCAACCCCCGGACCAAAGGCTATAGCCCACCGGCATCGGCGACTATTTCCATTTTAGGGTAGGCCTGTGACCGTAGCCTCCCATTGGCCACACGAGGACCCTCGAAAAGACTGTATCCATTTCCGACGCCCAGAGCCCCCGAACGCCCCTCCCAAATCCCCGTAGAGCAAAGGCTATAGCTCACCGGCCTCGGTGACTATTTCGCGTGCTGCGCTGCGGGGCATTTCTTGCTATTTTAGGGCAGGCCTCTAACCGTAGCCTCCCACTGGGTACACGAGGATCCTCGAAATGACTGTACATATTTTTGATGCCGAGAGCCCCCAAACCCCCCTCCCCAACCCCCGCGGACCAAAGGCTATAGCCCACCGGCATCGGCGACTATTTCGCGCTCTGCGCCGCGGGGCATTTCTTGCCATTTTAGGGCAGGCCTCTTACCGTAGCCTCCCACTAGGCACACGAGGTTCTTCGAAATGACTGTACATATTTCCGATGCCCAGAGCCCCCAAAACTCCCTCCCCAACCCCCGCGGACCAAAGGTTATAGCCCACCGGCATCGGCGACTATTTCGCGCGCTGCGCCGCGGGGTATTTCTTGCCATTTTAGGGTAGGCCTCTTACCGTAGCCTCCCACTGGGCACACGAGGATCCTCGAAATGACTGTACATATTTCCGATGCCCAGAGCCCCCGAACCCCCATCCCCAACCCCCGCGGACCAAAGGCTATAGGCCACCGGCATCGGCGATATTTCGCGCGCTGCGCCGCGGGGCATTTCTTGCCATTTTAGGGCATGCCTGTGGCCGTAGCCTCCCACTGGACACACGAGGACTCTCGAAAAGACTGGACCCATTTCCGCCGCCCAGAGCCCCCGAACCCCCCTCCCCAACCCCTGCGGACCAAAGGCTATAGCCCACCGGCCTCGGCGACCGTTTCACGCGCTGCGCCGCTGAGCATTTCTTGCCATTTTAGGGCAGGCCCCTGACCGTAGCCTCCCACTGGGCACACGAGAACCCTCGAAAAGAATGTACCCATTTCCGACGACCAGAGCCCCTAAACCCCTCCCGACCCCAGCGGACCAAGGCTAGCCCAGGCCTCGATGACTATTTCACGCCTTGCGGCTGAGCATTTCTTGCCATTTAGGCGGGCTTGACGTAGCCTCCCCTTTGGGTACGAGGACCCTCGAAAGACTGTACCCATTTTCGATGACTACTGACACCCTAAACCCCTCCCAACCCCAGCGGACCAAAGGCTATAGCCCACCGGCCTCGATGACTATTTCACCTTGCGCTTGCTGGGTATTTCTTGCCATTTAGGCGGGCTTCTGGCCGTATCCTCCCCTGGGCACACGAGGACCCTCGAAAAGGCTGTACCCATTTCGATGACGAGCCCCTGAATCCCCCTTCCCAACCCCAGCGGACCAAAGGCTATAGCCCGGCCTCGGCGACCATTTCACGCAGCTGCGCGCTGGGTATTCTTGCCATTTAGGGCGGGCTTCCGTAGCCTCCCAGGCACACGAGGACCCTCGAAAGACTGTGCCATTTCGATGACTACAGCACCTAAACCCCTCCCCAGCCCCCGGACCAAAGGCTAGCCACGGCCTCGATGACTATTTCACCGCGCTGCGCGGCTGGGTATTTCTTGCCATTTTAGGGCAGGCTTCTGACCGTAGCCTCCCAGGCACCACGAGGACCCTTGAAAAGACTGTACCCATTTTCGATGACCAGAGCCCCCTAAACCCCCTCCCCAACCCCCGCGGACCAAAGGCTATAGCCCACCGGCCTCGGCGACCATTTCACGCGCTGCGCCGGTGGGTATTTCTTGCCATTTTAGGGCAGGCTTCTGACCGTAGCCTCCCACTGGGCACACGAGGACCCTCGAAAAGACTGTACCCATTTCCGACGCCCAGAGCCCCAGAACGTCCCTCCCCGGCCCAGCGGACCAAATGCTATAGCCCACCAGCCTCGGCGACCGTTTCCACCTTGCCCAGCTGGGCATTTCTTGCCATTTAGGGCAGGCCTCGGCCGTAGCCTCCCACTGGGCACGAGGACCCTCGAAAAGGCTGTACCCATTTCCGGCGACGAGCCCCGCCCCTCCCGGCCCCAGCGGACCAAAGGCTAGCCCACGGACTCGGCGACCATTTCACAGCGCTGCGCGCTGGTTATTTCTTGCCATTTTAGGGGGCTTCTGACCGTTGCCTCCATGGGCACGAGGACCCTCGAAAAGTGCCATTTCCGACCCCAGGCCCGAACTTCCCTCCCCGGCCCCAGCGGACCGTCTGCTATAGCCACCGGCCTCGGCGGACCGTTTCACGCCTGCTGCGCTGGGCATTTTTGCCATTTTAGGCGGGCCTCGACCGTAGCCTCCCTTTGGGCACATGAGGACCCTTGAAAAGGCATGCCATTTCGGCGACGAGCCCAGAACTTCCCTCCCAACCACCGCGGACCAAGGCTATAGCCCACCGGCCTCGGTGACTATTTCACGCCTTCTGCGCTGGGTATTTCTTGCCATTTAGGGCGGGCTTCGACCGTAGCCTCCCAGGCACGAGGACCCTCGAAAAGACTGTATCCATTTCGGCTGACGAGCCCCGGCGCCCTCCCCGACTCCCGCGGACCAAAAGGCTATAGCCCGGCCTCGGCGACCGTTTCAGGCGCTGCGCGGCTGAGCATTTCTTGCCATTTTAGGCGGGCCTCGACCGTAGCCTCCCACTGGGCACCGAGAACCCTCGAAAAGAATGTACCCATTTCCGGACGAGCCCCTAAACCCCTCCCGGCCCTGCGGACCAAAGGCTATAGCCACGACCTCGATGACTATTTCAGCGCTTGGCGCCGTTGGGCATTCTTGCCATTTAGAGGCGGGCTTGACGTAGCCTCCCAGGGTACCGAGGACCCTCGAAAGACATGCCATTTTCGATGACTACACCTAAACCCCCTCCCGACCCCGCGGACCAAAGGCTATAGCCCACCGGCCTCGGTGGTATTTCACCGCGCTGCGCGCTGGGTATTTCTTGCCATTTGAGGCGGGCTTGACCGTATCCTCACCCAGGCACGAGGACCCTAGAAAAGACTGTACCCATTTTCGATGACCAGAGCACCCTAAACCCCCTCCCCACCCCCGCGGACCAAAGGCTATAGCCCACCGGCCTCGGCGACCGTTTCACGCGCTGCGCCGCTGGGTATTTCTTGCCATTTTAGGGCAGGCTTCTGACCGTAGCCTCCCACTGGGCACACGAGGACCCTCGAAAAGACTGTACCCATATCCGACGCCCAGAGCCCCAGAACTTCCCTCCCCAACCCCCGCGGACCAAATGCTATAGCCCACCGGCCTCGGCGACCGTTTCACGCGCTGCGCGACTGGGCATTTCTTGCCATTTTAGGGCAGGCCTCTGACCGTAGCCTCCCACTGGGCACACGAGGACCCTCGAAAAGACTGTACCCATTTCCGACGACCAGAGCCCCCTAAACCCCCTCCCCAACCCCCGCGGACCAAAGGCTATAGCCCACCGGCCTCGGTGACTATTTCACGCGCTGCGCCGTTGGGCATTTCTTGCCATTTTAGGGCAGGATTCTGACCGTAGCCTCCCACTAGGCACACGAGGACCCTCGAAAAGACTGTACCCATTTCCGACGACCAGAGCCCCCGAAACCCCCTCCCCAACCCCCGCGGACCAAAGGATATACCCCACCGGCCTCGGTGACTATTTCCTTATTGCGCCGCTGGGCATTTCTTGTCATTTTAGGGCAGGCCTCTGACCGTAGCCTCCCACGGGGGACACGAGGACCTTTGAAAAAACTGTACCCATTTTCGATGACCAGAGCCACCTAAACCCCCTCCCCAACGCCCGCGGACCAAAGGCTATAGCCCACCGGCATCGGTGACTATTTCACGCGCTGCGCCGCTGGGTATTTCTTGCCATTTTAGGCGGGCTTGACCGTATCCTCACCCAGGCACACGAGGACCCTCGAAAAGACTGTACCCATTTTCGATGACCAGAACCCCCTAAACCCCTCCCGACCCCAGCGGACCAAAGGCTATAGCCACCGCCTCGGCGACCATTTCACCAGCTGCGCGCTGGGTATTTCTTGCCATTTTAGGGCGGGCTTGACCGTAGCCTCACTGGGCACGAGACCCTCGAAAGACTGTACCCATATCCGGCGCCGAGCCCCGAACTTCCCTCCCAACCCCAGCGGACCGTGCCTGTAGCCCACGGCCTCGGCGACCGTTTCCGCGCTGCGGCGACTGGGCATTTCTTGCCATTTTAGGGCGAGCCTCGACCGTAGCCTCCCGCGGGCACCGAGGACCCTCGAAAAGGCGGTACCCATTTCCGATGCCCAGAGCCCCTCCCCAACCCCCGCGGACCAAAGGCTATAGCCCACCGGCCTCGGTGACTATTTCACGCGCTGCGCCGCTGGGCATTTCTTGCCATTTTAGGGCAGGATTCTGACCGTAGCCTCCCACTGGGCACACGAGGACCCTCGAAAAGACTGTACCCATTTCCGACGACCAGAGCCCCCGAAACCCCCTCCCCAACCCCCGCGGACCAAAGGATATACCCCACCGGCCTCGGTGACTATTTCACGCGCTGCGCCGCTGGGCATTTCTTGTCATTTTAGGGCAGGCCTCTGACCGTAGCCTCCCACGGGGGACACGAGGACCTTTGAAAAAACTGTACCCATTTTATTGACAGCCACCTAAACCCCTCCCAGCGCCCGCGGACCACAGGCTATAGCCCACGGCATCGGTGACTATTTCGCAGCGCTGCGCTGGGCATTTCTTGTCATTTAGGGCAGGCCTCTGACCGTAGCCTCCAACAGGGGCACGAGGATCTCGAAAAGACTGTACCCATTTCCGATGCGAGCCCTAAGCCCCTCCCTCCCTCGCGGACCAAGGCTATAGCCCACCACGGCCTCGGCGACCGTTTCAGCAGCCTGCGCCGCTGGGCATTTCTTGCCATTTAGATCCAGGCATCTGACCGTAGCCTCCCCAGGCACCGAGGAGCCTCGAAAAAACTGTACCCATTTTCGATGACCAGGCCTAAACCCCTCCCAGCCCTCGCGGACCCGAGGCTATAGCCCACCGGCCTCGGCGACTATTTCACAGCTGCGCCGCTGAAGCATGTCTTGCCATTTAGGGCGGGCTTCGGACCGTAACCTCCCACTGGGCACCGAGGACCTCGAAAAATGTACCCATTTCCGGCGGCAGGCCCCGAAACCCCTCCCCGCGGACCAAAGGCTATAGCCCACCGGCCTCGGTGACTATTTCACGGGCTGCGCCGCTGGGTATTTCTTGCCATTTTAGGGCAGGCTTCTGACCGTAGCCTCCCATTGGGCACACGAGGACCCTCGAAAAGACTATACCCATTTCCGAAGACCAGAGCCCCCTAAACCCCCTCCCCAACCCCCGCGGACCAGAGGCTATAGCCCACCGGCCTCGGTGACTATTTCACGCGCTGCGCCGCTGGGCATTTTTTGCAATTTTAGGGCAGGCCTCTGACTGTAGCCTCCCACTGGGCACACGAGGACCCTCGAAAAGACTGTACCCATTTCGGCCGACCAGAACCCTCTAAACCCCCTCCCCAACCCCGCGGACCAAAACACCACCGGCCTCGGTGATTATTTCACCTGCGCGCTGGGCATTTTTGCAATTTTAGGCGGGGCTTGACGTAGCCTCCCCTTTGGGCTACAGGACCCTCGAAAAGGCATGCCATTTCGATGAAAGAGCCCCTAAACCACCTCCCGACCCGCGGACGAAAGGCATAGCCCACCGGCCTCGATGACTATTTCACGCCTTGCTGCTGGTATTTTTTGCCATTTTGGGCGGGCCTCTCACCGTAGCCTCCCACTAGGCACCACGAGGACCCTCGAAAGACTGTACCCATTTCCGACGGCAGGCGCGAAACCCCGCCCAACCCCATGAACCAAAACATAGCCCACCGGCCTCGGTGACTATTTCCTTGTCTGTGCGCTGGGCATTTCTTCATTTTGGGGCAGGCCTCTGTAGTAACCTCCCACTGGGTACGAGACCCTCGAAAAGCATGCCATTTGGACGCCCGAGCCCCGAACACCTTCCAATTCCCGCGGACCAAAGGCTATAGCCCACCGGCCTCGGCGACTATTTCAGCCTTGCTGGGCATTTTTTGCCATTTTAGGGCAGGCTTTTGAACGTAGCCTCCCACTGGGCGCACGAGGACCCTCGAAAAGACTGTACCCATTTTCGATGACCAGAGCCACCTAAACCCCCTCCCCAACTCCCGCGGACCAAAGGCTATAGCCCACCGGCATCGGTGACTATTTGACGCGCTGCGCCGCTAGGCATTTCTTGTCATTTTAGGGCAGGCCTCTGACCGTAGCCTGCAACGGGGCACACGAGGACCCTCGAAAAGACTGTACCCATTTCCGATGCCCAGAGCCCCCTAAACCCCCTCGCCAACCCTCGCGGACCAAAGGTTATAGCCCACCGGCCTCGGCGACCGTTTCTGTGATTTGCGCGGCCCAGGCATTCTTGCCATTTAAAGCGGGCCTGCGTGTAGCCTCCCCTTTGGGCTGACGAGGACCTCGAAAGACTGTACCCATTTTGATGACGAGCCCTAAACCCCCTCCCAGCCTCGCGGACCAAGGCTATAGCCCACCGGCCTCGGCGACTATTTCCACGTCCTGCGCCGTGGCATGTCTTGCCATTTAAGGCGGGCTTCGGACCGTAGCCTCCCCTTGGGCGCGGAGGACCCTCGAAAAGACTGTGCCCATTTCCGACGACCGAGCCCCGAAACCCCTCTCCAGCCCCAGCGGACCAAAGGCCTATAGCCCACCGGCCTCGGTGACTATTTCCGCGGGCTGCGCCAATGGTATTTCTTGCCATTTAAGGCAGGCCTCGACCGTAGCCTCCCGATTGGGCGCGAGGACCCTGAAAAGCCTATACCATTTCCGAAGGCCGAGCCCTAAGCCCTCTGACCCCAGCGGACCCGGGCTATAGCCCACCGGCCTCGGTGACTATTTCCTGTATTGCTTAGCCGTGGCATTTTTGCAATTTTAGGCGGGCCTCTAACCGTAGCCTCCTTTGAGTACGAGGACCCTCGAAAAAGGCATGTACCCATTTCGGCCCGAGACCCAAGCCCCTCCGGCCCCGCGGACCAAACACACATAGCCCGGCCTCGGTGACTATTTCCTGTGACTGCGCTTGCTGGGTATTTTTGCAATTTTAAGGGCGAGCTTACGAGCGTAGCCTCCCAGCTGGGCCGCAGGAGGATCCTCGAAAACTGTACCCATTTCCGATGACGAGCCCACCAAGCCCCCTCCCAGGCCCCAGCGGACCCAGGCTATAGCCCACGGCCTCGATGACTATTTCACCTTGCGTGCCGCTGGGCATTTCTTACCATTTGAGCGGGCCTCTAACCGTAACCTCCATTTGGGTACACAGGACCCTCGAAAAGACCGTACCCATTTGGACGAGAGCCCGAGCCCCCTGACCCCAGCGGACCAAGGCTACATAGCCCCGGCCTCGGCGACTATTTCACCAGCTGCCTTGTTGGGTATTTTTGCCATTTTAGGGGCATGCTTCTGAGCGTAGCCTCCCAGGCTGGGCACGAGGACCCTCGAAGAGCTGTGCCATTTCGATGACGAGCCCTAAACCCCCTCCCGACCCGCGGACCGAGGCTATATCCCACCGGCCTCGGCGTCTTTTTCGCGAGCTGGGCTGTTGGGTATTTCTTTCCATTTTGGGGCAGGCCTCTAACCGTAAGCCTCCCAGGCACACGAGGACCCTCGAAAAGGCTGTGCCACATTTCCGGCTGACGAGCCGCCTTGAAACCCGCCCAAATGCCCCGCGGACCGAAGGCTATAGCCCGGCCTCGGTGACAATTTCACCTTGTTGTGCGCTGGGCATTTCTTACATTTGGGCAGGCCTCTCACCGTAGCCTCCCACTTGGCACGAGGATCCTCGAAAGCCGTGCCATTTCCGTGACCCGAGCCCCGAAACTCACGCTAACCCCGCGGACCAAAGGCTATAGCCGCGTCCTCGGTGACTATTTCCAGCGCGGCCAGCGGAGCATTTCTTGCCATTTTAGGGCGGGCCTCGGCCGTAGCCTCCCCAGGCTGACGAGGACCCTCGGCAGCAGGCGAGACTTCCTCCCCGACCCGCGGACCCAAGGCTATAGCCCACGGGCCTCGGTGACCATTCGCACTGCGCGCTTGGCTTTTCTTGCCATTTTTGCGCAGGCCTCGACCGTAGCCTCCCCTTTGGGTACCACGAGGACCCTCGAAAGATTATACCATTTCCGGCGACCCAGGCCGAAACCCCCTCCCCAACCCCCGTGGACCAAAGGCTATAGCCCACAGGCCTCGGCGACTATTTAACGCGCTGCGCCCCTGGGCATTTCTTGCTATTTTTGGGCAGGCTTCTGATCGTAGCCTCCCACTGGGCACACGAGGACCCTCGAAAAGACTGTACCCATTTCCGACGCCCAGAGCCCTAGAACTTCCCTCCCCAATCCCCGCGGACCAAAGGCTATAGCCCACCGGCCTCGGTGACCATTTCACGCGCTGCGCCGCTGGGCATTTCTTCCTATTTTAGGGCAGGCTTCTGATCGTAGCCTCCCACTGGGCACACGAGGACCCTCAAAAAGACTATACCCATTTCTGACGACCAGAGCCCCCGAAACCCCCGCCCAACCCCCGCGGACCAAAGGCTATAGCCCACCGGCCTCGGTGACCATTTCACGCGCTGCGCCGCTGGGCATTTCTTGCCATTTTAGCAGAGGCCTCTGACCGTAGCCTCCCACTGGGCACACGAGGACACTTGAAAAGACTGTACCCATTTCCGACGACCAGAAGCCCCCAACACCCCCCCGGCCCCCGGACCAGGCTATAGACCACCGGCCTCGGCGATTTCCTGCGATGCGCTGGGCATTTCTTGCCATTTAGGGGCAGGCTTCTGACCGTCGCCTCCCACAGGCACGAGGACCCTTGAAAAGCTGTACCCATTTCCGATGCGGATCCCCGAACCCCCTCCCAGCCCCGCGGACCAGGCTATAGCCACCGGCCTCGGCGACTATTTGTGACTGCGCGCTGGGCATTTCTTGCCATTTTAGGGCAGGCGTCTGACCGTCGCCTCCCAGGCACGAGGACCCTCGAAAAACTGTACCCATTTCCGATGCCGGAGCCGGAACCCCCCTCCCCAACCCCCGCGGACCAAAGGCTATAGCCCACCGGCCTCGGCGAGTATTTCACGCACTGCGCCGCTGGGTATTTCTTATCATTTTAGGGCAGGCTTTTGACCGTAGCCTCCCACTGGGCACAAGAGGACCCTCGAAAAGACTGTACCCATTTCCGATGCCCAGATCCCCCGAACCCCCCTCCCCAAGCCCCGCGGACCAAAGGCTATAGCCCACCGGCCTCGGCGAGTATTTCACGCCTTTTGCGCATTTCTTATCATTTAGGGCAGGCTTTTGACGTAGCCTCCCCAGGCACAAGAGGACCCTCGAAAAAGACCCATTTCCGGCGAGCCCCAGGCGCCCTCCTCAACCCCCGCGGACCAAAGGCTATAGCCCACCGGCCTCAGCGACTATTTCACGCGCTGCGCCGCTGGGCATGTCTTGCCATTTTAGGGCAGGCTTCTGACTGTAGCCTCCCATTGGGCACACGTGGACCCTCGAAAAGACTATACCCATTTCCGACAACGTGAGCCCCCGAAACCCCCTCCCCAACCCCCGCGGACCAAAGCCTATAGCCCACCGGCCTCGGTGACTATTTCACGTGCTGCGTAGCTGGGCATTTCTTGCCATTTTAGGGCAGGCTTCTGACCGTAGCCTCCCACTGGGCACACGAGGACCCTCGAAAAGACTGTACATATTTCCGACGAGCCCCGAAACCCCTCCCGGCCCCGCGGACCAAGGCTGCCCACCGGCCTCGGTGACTATTTCATGCGCTGCGCCGCTGGGCATTTCTTGCCATTTTAGGGCAGGCCTCTGACCGTAGCCTCCCACTGGGCACACGAGGACCCTCAAAAAGACTGTACCGATTGCCGGCGCTGAGCCTGAGCGCGCTCCCCGGCCCGCGGACCAACGGCTACAGCCCACCGGTCTCGGCGACTATTTCACGTGCTGCGCCGCTTTACATTTCTTGCCATTTTAGGGCAGGATTATGACCGTAGCCTCCCACTGGGCACACGAGGACCCTCGAAAAGGCTGTACCCATTTCCGACGACCAGAGCCCCCAAAAGCCCTCGACCCCGCGGTCCAAAAGGCTATAGCCCGCGGCCTCGGCGACTATTTCCGCAGCTGCGCGCTGGGCATTTCTTGCCATTTAGGGCGAGCTTCTGACCGTAGCCTCCCACAGGCACGAGGACCCTCGAAAAGGCTGTACATATTTCCGATGACCGAGCCCCGAAACCCCTGACCCCCGCGGACCACAGGCTATAGCCACCTGCCTCAGTGACTATTTCAGCGCTGCGGGCATTTCTTGCAATTTTAGGGCAGGCTTGACCGTAGCCTCCCAGGCACACGAGGACCCTCGAAAAGGCTGTACATATTTCCGATGACGGGCCGAACCCCCCTCCCCAACCCCCGCAGACCACAGGCTATAGCCCACCGGCCTCGGCGACTATTTCACGCGCTGCGCCGCTGGGCATTTCTTGCCATTTTAGGGCAGGCTTATGACCGTAGCCTCCCACTGGGCACACGAGGACCCTCGAAAATGCTGTACCCATTTCCGACGACCAGAGCCCCCAAAAGCCCTCCGCAACCCCCGCGGTCCAAAGGCTATAGCCCGCCGGCCTCGGCGACTATTTCACGCGCTGCGCCGCTGGGCATTTCTTGCCATTTTAGGGCAGGCTTCTGACCGTAGCCTCCCACTGGGCAGACGAGGACCCTCGAAAAGGCTGTACATATTTCCGATGACCAGAGCCCCCGAAACCCCCTCCCCGCGGACCACGGCTATAGCCCACGGCCTCGGTGACTATTTCACCAGCGCTGTGCGCTGGGCATTCTTGCCATTTTTGGGTTGGCCTCTGACGGTAGCTTCCCACTGGGCACCGGAGGACCCTCGACACGACTGTACCCATTTCCGGCGCCCGAACCCCGAACTCCCTCCCAGTCCCGCCGACCAAAGGCTATAGCCCACCGGCCTCGGCGACTATTTCACGCGCTGTGCCGCTGGGCATTTCTTGCCATTTTAGGGCAGGCCTCTGACCGTAGCCTCCCACTGGGCACACGAGGACCCTCAAAAAAGACTGTACCGATTTCCGACGCTCAGAGCCCCCGAACGCCGCTCCCCAACCCCCGCGGACCAAAGGCTATAGCCCACCGGTCTCGGCGACTATTTCACGTGCTGCGCCGCTTTACATTTCTTGCCATTTTAGGGCAGGATTATGACCGTAGCCTCCCACTGGGCACACGAGGACCCTCGAAAAGGCTGTACCCATTTCCGACGACCAGAGCCCCCAAAACCCCCTCCGCAACCCCCGCGGTCCAAAGGCTATAGCCCGCCGGCCTCGGCGACTATTTCACGCGCTGCGCCGCTGGGCATTTCTTGCCATTTTAGGGCAGGCTTCTGACCGTAGCCTCCCACTGGGCACACGAGGACCCTCGAAAAGGCTGTACATATTTCCGATGACCAGAGCCCCCGAAACCCCCTCCCCAACCCCCGCAGACCACAGGCTATAGCCCACCGGCCTCGGTGACTATTTCACGCGCTGCGCCGCTGGGCATTTCTTGCCATTTTAGGGTAGGCCTCGACGTAGCCTTCCACTGGGCACCGAGGACCCTCGAAAGACTGTACCCATTTCCGGCGCGGCCGAACTCCCTCCCAGATCCCCGCGGACCAAAGGCTATAGCCCACCGGCCTCGGCGACTATTTCACGCGCTGTGCCGCTGGGCATTTCTTGCCATTTTAGGGCAGGATTATGACCGTAGCCTCCCACTGAGCACACGAGGACCCTCGAAAAGGCTGTGCCATTTCCGGCGAGCCTCAAAACACCCTCCCGGCCCCGCGGACTAAAGGCTATAGCCCACCGGCCTCGGTGACTATTTCTCGCGCTGCGCCGCTGGGCATTTCTTGCCATTTTAGGGCAGGCTTCTGACCGTAGCCTCCCACTGGGCACACGAGGACCCTCGAAAAGGCTGTACATATTTCCGATGACCAGAGCCCCGAAACCCCTCCCGACCCCCGCGGACCAAGGCTATAGCCACCGGCCTCGGTGACTATTTCCTGCTGTGCGCTGGGTATTTCTTGCCATTTTAGGGCGGGCCTCGGCCGTAGCCTCCTGGGCACCACGAGGACCCTCAAAAGACTGTACCGATTTCCGGCGCCAGGCCCCGAGCGCGCTCCCCGACCCCAGCGGACCAAAGGCTATAGCCCGGCCTCGGCGACTATTTCCGCTGTGCGCTGGGCATTTCTTGCCATTTTAGGGCAGGATTATGACCGTAGCCTCCCACTGAGCACCGAGGACCCTCGAAAAAGGCTGTACCCATTTCCGGCGAGGCCTCGAAACACCCTCCCGGCCCCGCGGACTAAAGGCTATAGCCCACCGGCCTCGGTGACTATTTCTCGCGCTGCGCTGGGCATTTCTTGCCATTTTAGGCAGGCTTCGGACCGTAGCCTCCACTGGGCTGCGAGGACCCTCGAAAGGCTGTAATTTCCGATGACCGAGCCCCGAGCCCCTCCCGGCCCCGCGGACCAGGCTATAGCCCACGGCCTCGGTGACTATTTCCTGTGCTGCGCGCTGGGCATTTCTTGCCATTTAGGGTGAGCCTCGGACCGTAGCCTTCCACTGGGCACCGAGGACCCTCGAAAAGGCTGTACCATTTCCGGCGGGCCCGAACTCCCTCCCCAGTCCCCGGACCAAGGCTATAGCCCACCGCCCTCGGCGACTATTTCCTGCTGTGCGCTGCTGGGCATTTCTTGCCATTTAGGCGGGATTATGACCGTAGCCTCCCAGGCACGAGGACCCTCGAAAAGGCTGTACCCATTTCCGACGACCAGAGCCTCCGAAAAACACTCCCCAACCCCCGCGGACAAAACGCTATAGCCAACCGCCCTCGGTGACTATTTCTCGCGCTGCGCCGCGGGGCATTTCTTGCCATTTTAGGGCAGGCTTCTGACCGTAGCTTCCCACTGGGCAGACGAGGACCCTCGAAAAGGCTGTACATATTTCCGATGACCAGAGCCCCCGAAACCCCCTCCCCAACCCCCGCAAACCAATAGCTATAGCCCACCGGCCTCGGTGACTATTTCACGCGTTGCGCCGCTGGGCATTTCTTGCCATTTTAGGGCAGGCTTCTGACCGTAGCCTCCCACTGGGCAGACGAGGACCCTCGAAAAGGCTGTACATATTTCCGATGACCAGAGCCCCCGAAACCCCCTCCCGGCCCGCGGACCACAGCTATAGCCCACGGCCTCGGTGACTATTTCCGCCTGTGCCGCTGGGCATTCTTGCCATTTTAGGGTAGGCCTCTGACCGTAGCTTCCCCTGGGCACCGAGGACCCTCGAAAAGGCTGTACCCATTTCCGGCGCCGAACCCCGAACTCCCCTCCCATCCCCCAGCCAAGGCTATAGCCAAACGGCCTCGGCGACTATTTCACGCTGTACGCCGCTTGGAATTTCTTGACATATTAGGGCAGGCCCTCGACCGTAGCCTCCCAGGGCACGAGGACCCTCAAAAGGCTGTACCGATTTCCGACGCCGAGCCCCGAGCGCTCCCCGGCCCCGCGGACCAGGTTATAGCCCACGGTCTTGGCGACTATTTCACGTGCTGCGCCGCTTTACATTTCTTGCCATTTTAGGGCAGGCTTATGACCGTAGCCTCGCACTGGGGCAACGAGGACCCTCGAATAGACTGTACCCATTTCCGGCCAGCCCCCAAAACCCCTCAGCGGTCCATAGCCCGACCTCGGCGACTATTTCAGCCGCGCTGGGCATTTCTTGCCATTTTAGACCCTCGAGGCTGTACATATTTCCGATGAGAGCCGAGCCTCTCGGTGACTATTTCAGCAGCTGCGCTGGGCATTTCTTGCCATTTTAGGGAGCCTCTGACCGTAGCTTCCCCCTTTGGGCACGAGGACCCTCGAAAAGGCTGTACATATTTCCGATGACGAGCCCCGAACTCCCTCCCAGTCCCCAGACCACACGCTCTAGCCCACCGGCCTCGGAGACTATTTCGTGCGTTGTGCCGCTGGGCATTTCTTGCCATTTTAGGGCAGGCCTCTGACCGTACCCTCCCGCAGGCACGAGGACCCTCGAAAAGGCTGTACGATTTCCGGCGCCCGGGCCCCGACGCCCTCCCATCCCGACCCCGCGGACCGAGGCTATAGCCCACGGCCTCGGCGACTATTTCACGTGCTGCGCGCTTTACATTTCTTGCCATTTAGGGCAGGATTATGACCGTAGCCTCCCAGGCACGAGGACCCTCGAAAAGGCTGTACCCATTTCCGGCGACGAGCCCCCCCCGGCCCGCGGTCCAAAAGGCCCACCGGCCTCGGTCGGCGACTATTTCCGCGTGCTGCGCGCTGGGCATTTCTTGCCATTTTAGGGCAGGCTTATGACCGTAGCCTCCCACTCGGTTCTCGAGGACCCTCGACAAGTCTGTACATATTTCCGATGACGAGCCCGACCCCTCCCAGACCCCGCGGACCAGGCCGCGGCCTCGGTGACTATTTCCGCTGCGCGCTGGGCATTTCTTGCCATTTAGGGGAGCTTGACCGTAGCCTCCCCTTTGGGCAGGCGAGGACCCTCGAAAAGGCTGTACATATTTCCGATGACGAGCCCCGAAACCCCCTCCCAACCCCGAGACCACGGCTATAGCCCACCGGCCTCGGTGACTATTTCCTTGTGCGCGCTGGGCATTTCTTGCCATTTTAGGGTGGGCCTCGACCGTAGCCTCCCCTTTGGGCACCGAGGACCCTCGAAAAAGGCTGTACCCATTTCCGATGGCCGAGCCGAAACTCCCTCCCCGCGGACCAAAAGGCTATAGCCCACCGGCCTCGGTGACTATTTCCAGCGCTGTGCGCTGGGCATTTCTTGCCATTTTGGGCAGGCCTTGACCGTAGCCTCCCCGCTGGGCACGAGGACCCTCGAAAAGACTGTACCATTTCCGAGCCCCGAACCCCTCCCGGCCCCGACCAAAGGCTATAGCCCACCGGCCTCGGCGACTATTTCGCGCGCTGCGCCGCTGGGCATTTCTTGCCATTTTAGGGCAGGCCTCTGACCATAGCCTCCCACGGGGCATACGAGGACCCTCAAAAAGACTGGACCCATTTCCGGCGAAGCCCCGAACTCCCTCCCCATCCCGCGGTCCACAGGCTATAGCCCACCGGCCTCGGCGACTATTTCGCACGCTGCGCCGCTGGGCATTTCTTGCCATTTAGGGCAGGCCGTAGCCTCCCCCAGGCTGCGAGGACCCTCGAAAAGGCTGTACATATTTCCGATGACGAGCCCGAAACCCCTCCCAGCCCCGCGGACCAAGGCTATAGCCCACGGCCTCGGCGACTATTTCCGCAGCTGCCGCTGGGCATTTCTTGCCATTTTAGGGCAGGCCTTCGACCGTAGCCTCCCCTTTGGGCACCGAGGACCCTCGAAAAGGCTGTACCCATTTCCGATGACCGGGCCGAAACTCCCCTCCCAGCCCAGGACCAGGCTATAGCCCACCGGCCTCGGTGACTATTTCCGCGCTGTGCGCTGGGCATTTCTTGCCATTTAGGGCGGGCCTCTGACCGTAGCCTCCCTGGGCACGAGGACCCTCGAAAAGGCTGTACCATTTCCGGCCAGGCCCCGAACTCCCTCCCCCGGCCCCGCGGACCAAAGGCTATAGCCCACCGGCCTCGGCGACTATTTCCGCAGCGCTGTGCTGGGCATTTCTTGCCATTTAGGGCGAGCCTCGACCGTAGCCTCAGCTGGGCACCGAGGACCCTCGAAAAAGGCTGTACCATTTCCGGCGAGCCCCGAACCCCTCCCGGCCCCGCGGACCCAAGGCTAGCGCCCACCGGCCTCGGTGACTATTTCGCGCGCTGCGCTGCTGGCATTTCTTGCCATTTTAGGGCGGGCCTCGACCGTAGCCTCCCTGGGCACCGAGGACCCTCGAAAAGGCTGTACCCATTTCCGGCGCCCGAGCCCCGAACTCCCTCCCCGACCCCAGGACCAAAGGCTATAGCCCACCGGCCTCGGTGACTATTTCACGCGCTGTGCCGCTGGGCATTTCTTGCCATTTTAGGGCAGGCCTCTGACCGTAGCCTCCCACTGGGCACACGAGGACCCTAAAAAAAGACTGTACCGATTTCCGACGCTCAGAGCCCCCGAACGCCGCTCCCCAACCCCCGCGGACCAAAGGCTATAGCCCACCGGCCTCGGCGACTATTTCACGCGCTGTGCCGCTGGGCATTTCTTGCCATTTTAGGGCAGGATTATGACCGTAGCCTCCCACTGAGCACACGAGGACCCTCGAAAAGGCTGTACCCATTTCCGACGACCAGAGCCTCCGAACACCTCCCCGGCCCAGCGGACTAAAGGCTATAGCCCACCGGCCTCGGTGACTATTTCTCGCGCTGCGCCGCTGGGCATTTCTTGCCATTTTAGGGTAGGCCTCTGACCGTAGCTTCCCACTGGGCACCCGAGGACCCTCGAAAAGACTGTACCCATTTCCGACGCGAGCCCCGAACTCCCTCCCCGACCCAGCGGACCAAGGCTATAGCCCACCGGCCTCGGCGACTATTTCGCAGCTGTGCGCTGGGCATTTCTTGCCATTTTAGGGCAGGCCTCTGACCGTAGCCTCCCAGGCACGAGGACCCTCGAAAAGGCTGTACCATTTCCGGCGCTCGAGCCCCCGACGCTCCCGGCCCCAGCGGACCAAGGCTATAGCCCACCGGCCTCGGCGACTATTTCACGCGCTGTGCGCTGGGCATTTCTTGCCATTTTAGGGCAGGATTATGACCGTAGCCTCCCAGCACGAGGACCCTCGAAAGGCTGTACCCATTTCCGACGACGAGCCTCCGAACCCTCCCGACCCTGCGGACTAAAGGCTATAGCCCACCGGCCTCGGTGACTATTTCTCGCTGCGCGCTGGGCATTTCTTGCCATTTAGGCAGGCTTGACCGTAGCCTCCCCGGGCACACGAGGACCCTCGAAAAGGCTGTACATATTTCCGATGACCAGAGGCCCCCCAAACCCCCCCCCAACCCCGCGGACCAAAGGCTATAGCCCACCGGCCTCGGTGACTATTTCACAGCGTTGCGCGCTGGGCATTTCTTGCCATTTTAGGGTGAGCCTCGACCGTAGCTTCCCACTGGGCACCGAGGACCCTCGAAAAATGTACCCATTTCCGGCGAGAACCCCGAACTCCTCCCCGATCCCAGCGGACCAAAGGCTATAGCCCACCGGCCTCGGTGACTATTTCCTGCTGCGCTGGGCATTCTTGCCATTTTAGGGCGGGCTTGACCGTAGCCTCCCTTGGGCACCGAGGACCCTCGAAAAGGCTGTAAATATTTCCGATGACGAGCCCCGAACCCCCTCCCCAACCCCGCGGACCAAAGGCTATAGCCCACCGGCCTCGGTGACTATTTCACACGCTTGCGCTGGGCATTTCTTGCCATTTAGGGTAGGCCTCGACCGTAGCTTCCCACTGGGCACCGAGGACCCTCGAAAGACTGTACCCATTTCCGGCCGAACCCCGAACTCCCCTCCCAGTCCCCGACCAAGGCTATAGCCCACCGGCCTCGGCAACTATTTCGCGGGCTATGCCGCTGGGCATTTCTTGCCATTTAGGGCGGGATTATGACCGTAGCCTCCCAGGCACGAGGACCCTCGAAGGCTGTGCCATTTCCGGCGACCGAGCCTCGAAACACCCTCCCAACCCCGCGGACCTAAAGGCTATAGCCCACCGGCCTCGGTGACTATTTCTCGCTGCGCCGCTGGGCATTTCTTGCCATTTTAGGGCGGGCTCTGACCGTAGCCTCCAACTGGGCACACGAGGACCCTCGAAAAGGCTGTACATATTTCCGATGACCAGAGCCCCCGAAACCCCCTCCCCAACCCCCGCGGACCAAAGGCTATAGCCCACCGGCCTCGGTGACTATTTCACGCGTTGCGCCGCTGGGCATTTCTAGCCATTTTAGGGAAAGCCTCTGACCGTATCTTCCCAGGCACCGAGGACCCTCGAAAGAATGTACCCATTTCCGGCGAGAACCCCGACGCCCCTCCCAGCCCCGCGGACCAAGGCTATAGCCCACGGCCTCGTTGACTATTTCACGCTGTGCGCTGCTGGGCATTTATTTCCATTTTAGGGCAGGCCTCGACCGTAGCCTCCCCTTGGGCACCGAGGAACCTCGAAAGGCTGTACCGATTTCCGGCCTCGAGCCCCGACGCGCTCCCCAACCCCAGCGGACCAGGCTATAGCCACCGGTCTCGGCGACTATTTCACGTGCTGCGCGCTGGCATTTCTTGCCATTTTAGGGCAGGATTATGACCGTAGCCTCCCATGGGCACGAGGACCCTCGAAAGGCTGTACCCATTTCCGGCGACCGAGCCTCCGAAACACCCTCCCAAGCCCCAGCGGACTAAAGGCTGTAGCCCACGGCCTCGGTGACTATTTCTCGTGCTGCGCGCTGGACATTTCTTGCCATTTTAGGGCATGATTATGACCGTAGCCTCCCACTGGGCACGAGCACCCTCGAAAGGCTGTACCCATTTCCGGCGTCCGAGCCTCGAAACACCCTCCCGGCCCCAGCGGACCAGGCTATAGCCCACCGGTCTCAGCGACTATTTCGAGCGCTGCGGCGCTGGGTATTTCTTGCCTTTTTAGGGCAGGCCACTGACCGTAGCCTTCCCCCAGGCACACGAGGCCCCTCGAAAGGACTGTACCCATTTCCGGCGACGAGCCCCGACGCCCTCCCGGCCCCCGCCGACCAAAGGCTATAGGCCCACCGGCCTCGGTGACTATTTCACGCGCTGCGCGCGGGCATTTCTTGCCAATTTTAGGGCAGGCCTCGGACCGTAGACTCCCAGCTGGGCACGAGGACCCTCGAAAAAGGCTGTACCCATTTCTGATGCCAGGCCCGAACTTCCCTCCCCGGCCCCAGCGGACCAAAGGCTATAGCCCACCGGCCTCGGACTATTTCACGCAGCGATGCGCGCTGGGCATGTCTTGCCATTTTAGTGCGGGGCTCTGACCGTAGCCTCCCCGGGGCACCACGAGGACCCTCGAAAGACTGTACACATTTCCAACCGAGCCCCGAACCCCTCCCGGCCCCACGGACCAAGGCTATAGCCCACCGGCCTCGGCGACTATTTCACGCGCTGCGCGCTGGACATTTCTTGCCATTTTAGGGCATGATCATGACCGTAGCCTGCCCAGGCACACGAGGACCCTCGAAAGGCTGTACCCATTTCCGGCCCAGAGCCCCGAACGCCCTCCCGGCCCCAGCGGACCACAGGCTATAGCCCACCGGTCTCGGCGACTATTTCACGTGCTGCGCCGCTGGACATTTCTTGCCATTTTAGGGCATGATTATGACCGTAGCCTCCCACTGGGCACACGAGGACCCTCGAAAAGGCTGTACCCATTTCCGACGTCCAGAGCCTCCGAAACACCCTCCCCACCCCCCGCGGACCAAAGGCTATAGCCCACCGGCCTCGGTGACTATTTCACGCGCTGCGCCGCTGGGCATTTCTTGCCATTTTCGGGCAGGCCCTGACCGTAGCCTCCCACTGGGCACGCGAGGACCCTCGAAAAGGCTGTACCATTTCCGGCGACCCGAGCCCCGAGCGCCCTCCCGGCCCCGCCGGACCAAGGCTATAGCCCACGGCCCCGGCGACTATCTCACGCGCTGCGCCGCCTGGCATTTCTTGCAATTTTAGGCGGGCCTCTGACCGTAGCCTCCCACTGGGCACGAGGACCCTCGAAAAGGCTGTACCCATTTCCGGCGAGCCCCGAACTTCCCTCCCGGCCCCAGCGGACCAGGCTATAGCCCACCGGCCTCGGTGACTATTTCCGCGCTGCGCGCTGGCATTTCTTGCCATTTTAGGGCAGGCCTCGACCGTAGCTTCCCACTAGGCACACGAGGACCCTCGAAAAACTGTACCCATTTCCGACAACGAGCCCCGAGCGCCTCCCCGGCCCCGCGGACCAAAGGCTATAGCCCACGGCCTCGGCGGACTATTTCACGCAGCTGCGCGCTGGCATTTCTTGCCATTTTAGGGCAGGCCTCTGACCGTAGCCTCCCAGGCACCACGAGGACCCTCGAAAAACTGTACCCATTTGACCGAGCCCGAGCGCCTCCCAGCCCCAGCGGACCAAAGGCTATAGCCCACCGGCCTCGGTGACTATTTCACGCTGCGCTGGACATTTCTTGCCATTTAGGGCAGGCTCTGACCTTAGCCTCCCGGGCACACTAGGACCCTCAAAAGACTGTACCCATTTCCGGCGAGCCCGAGCCCCGAGCCCTCCCCGGCCCCGCGGACCAAAGCTATAGCCCACCGGTCTCGGCGACCATTTCACGTGCTGCGCCGCTGGACATTTCTTTCCATTTTAGGGCAGGCTTCTGACCGTAGCCTCCCCAGGCACGTGGACCCTCGAAAGACTGTACCCATTTCCGGCGACGAGCCCCGAAACCCCTCCCGGCCCCGTGGACCAAAGGCTATAGCCCACCGGCCTCGGCGACTATTTCACGCTGCGCGCTGGGCATTTCTTGCCATTTTAGGCAGGCCTCGACCGTAGCCTCCCAGGCACGAGGACCCTCGAAAGACTGTACCCATTTCCGACGCAGGCCCCAAACCCCTCCCGGCCCCGGACCAGGCTATAGCCCACCGGCCTCGTGACTATTTTATGCGCTGCGCCGCTGGGTATTTCTTGCCATTTTAGGGCAGGCCTCTGACCGTAACCTCCCACTGGGCACACGAGGACCCTCGAAAAGACTGTACATATTTCCG
The DNA here is from genome assembly GCA_030449925.1 of Citropsis articulata. NCBI lineage: Eukaryota > Viridiplantae > Streptophyta > Magnoliopsida > Sapindales > Rutaceae > Citropsis > Citropsis articulata. The sequence goes on from JASUUH010000159.1 coordinate 233,045, forward strand.
ACGACCAGAGCCCCCGAAACCCCCTCCCCAACCCCCGCGGACCAAAGGCTATAGCCCACCGGCCTCGGTGACTATTTCACGCGCTGCGCCGCTGGGCATTTCTTGCCATTTTAGGGCAGGCCTCTGACCGTAGCCTCCCCATGGGCACACGAGAACCATCGAAAAGACTGTACCCATTTCCGACGCCATGAGCCCCCGAACGCCCCTCCCCAACCCCCGGACCAAAGGCTATAGCCCACCGGCCTCGGTGACTATTTCACGCGCTTTGCCGGTGGGCATTTCTTGCCATTTTAGGGCAGGCCTCGACCGTAACCTCCCCAGGCACCGAGGACCCTCGAAAGACCCTACCCATTTCCGGCGAGCCCCGAACCCCCTGACCCCAGCGGACCAAAGGCTATAGCCCACCGGCCTCGGTGACTATTTAAGCGCAGCGCAGCTGGGAATTTCGTTCCAATTTAGGGCAGGCCACTGACCGTATCCGACCACTGGGCACACGAGGACCCTCGAAAAGACTGTACCCATTTCCGACGCCCCTCCCCAACCCCCGCGGACCAAAGGCTATAGCCCACCGGCCTCGGTGACTATTTCACGCGCTGCGCCGCTGGTCATTTCTTGCCATTTTATGGCAGGCCTCTGACCGTAGCCTCCCACTGGGCACACGAGGACCCTCGAAAAGACTGTACCCATTTCCGACGACCCGAGCCCCCGAAACCCCCTCCCGACCCCGCGGACCAAATGCTATAGCCCACAGGCCTCAGTGACTATTTCACGCGCTGCGCCGCTGAGCATTTTTTGCCATTTTAGGGCAGGCCTCTGATCGTAGCCTCCCACTGGGTACACGAGGACCCTCGAAAAGACTGTACCCATTTCCGACGACCAGAGCCCCCGAACCCCCCTCCCCACCCCCCGCAGACGTAAGGCTATAGCCCACCGTCCTCGGTGACTATTTCATGCGCTGCGCCGCTGGGTATTTCTTGCCATTTTAGGGCAGGCCTCTGACCGTAACCTCCCACTGGGCACACGAGGACCCTCGAAAAGACTGTACCCATTTCCGACGACCAGAGCCCCCGAACCCCCCTCCCCACCCCCCGCAGACGTAAGGCTATAGCCCACCGTCCTCGGTGACTATTTCACGCTGCGCGCTGGGTCATTTCTTGCCATTTTATGGCGGGGCCTCGACCGTACTTCCCCAGGCACAGGACCCTCGAAAAGGCTGTACCCATTTCCGGCGGCGAGCCTCCGAAACCCCTCCCACCCCGCGGACCAAAGGCTATAGCCCACCGGCCTCGGTGACTATTTCACCGCTGCGCGCTGGGCATTTCTTGCCATTTATGGCGGGCCTCGACCGTAGCCTCCCAGGCACGAGGACCCTCGAAAGACTGTACCCATTTCCGGCCCAGGCCCGACCCCCTCCCCGGCCCAGCGGACCAGGCTAGCCCACCGGCCTCGGTGACTATTTCACCTGGCTTGGGCATTTCTTCCCATTTTAGGGCAGGCCTCTGACCGTAGGTTCCCCCTGAGCACACGGGGCCCCTCAAAAGACCCTACCCATTTCCGGCGACGAGCCCCGAACCCCCTCCCCGGCCCCGCGGACCAAATGCTATAGCCCACCCGCCTCGTGACTATTTTATTCGCTGCGCCGCTGGGTATTTCTTGCCATTTTATGGCAGGGCCTCGACCGTAACTTCCCCTGGGCACCACGAGGACCCTCAAAAATTGTACCCATTTCGGCGAGCCCCGAGCGCGCCTCGGACCCCAGCGGACCAAAGCTATAGCCCACCGGCCTCGGCGACTATTTCACAGCGCTGCGCGGGGACATTTTGCCATTTTAGGGCAGGCTTCTGACCTTAGCCTCCCAGGGCTGAGGACCCTAAAAGCTGTACCCATTTCCGGCAGGCGCCGACGCCCTCCCGGCCCCAGCGGACCAAAGGCTATAGCCCGGGTCTCGGCGACTATTTCACGTGCTGCGCCGCCCGGACATTTCTTGCCATTTAGGGCAGGCTTCTGACCGTAGCCTCCCCAGCTGCACCACGAGAACCCTCGAAAAGGCTGTACCCATTTCACGAGCCCCGACCCTCCCCGGCCCCAGCGGACCAAAGGCTATAGCCCACCGGCCTCGGTGACTATTTCGCTCGCTGCGCCGCTGGGCATTTCTTGCCATTTTAGGGCAGGCCCCTGACCGTAACCTCCCCAGGCTGCACGAGGACCCTCAAAAGGTGTACCCATTTCCGATGCAGGCCCCGAGCGCCCCTCCCGACCCCCGCGGACCAAGGCTATAGCCCGCGGCCTCGGCGACTATTTACGCTGCGCGCTGGACATTTCTTGCCATTTAGGGCGGGGCTTCTGACCTTAAGCCTCCCACTTTGGGCACCACGAACACCCTAAAAGACTGTACCCATTTCCAGCTCATGAGCCCCGAACCCCCTCCCGGACCCCGCGGAAGGCTATAGCCCACCGGCCTCGGCGACTATTTCACGTGCTGCGCGCTGGGACATTTCTTGCCATTTTAGTGCAGGCTTCGACCGTAGCCTCCCCGCTGGGCACCGAGGACCCTCGAAAAGGCTGTACCCATTTCCGGCGACGGTGCCCCGAACACCCTCGACCCCGCCAGACCAAGGCTATAGCCCTACCGGCCTCGGTGACTATTTCACGCGCTGCGCCGCTGGGCATTTCTTGCCATTTAGGGCAAGCCTCTGACCGTAGCCTCCCACTGCGCACACCAGGACCCTCGACAAGACTGTACCCATTTCCGATGCAGGATCCCGAACTTCCCTCCCGGCCCCAGCGGACCCAAGGCTATAGCCCCCCGGCCTCGGCGACAATTTCACGCGTCGCCGCTGGGGCATTTCTTGCCATTTAGGGCACTTCGACCGTAGCCTCCCCGGGCACCGAGGACCCTCAAAGGCTGTACCATATTTCGGCGGACGAGCCCGAAACCCCTCCCGACCCCGCCGGACCAAAGGCTATAGCCCACGGCCTCGGCGACCATTTCCAGCAGCTGCGCGCTGGGCATTTCTTAGCCATTTAGGCAGGCCTCGACCGTAGCCTCCCAGCTGGGCGAGGACCATCGTAAAGCTGTACCCATTTCCGATGACGAGCCCGAAACCCTCTCCCCGACCCCAGCGGACCAAAGGCTATAGCCCGCCGGCCTCGGCGACTATTTCGCGCGCGCTGCGCGGCATTATCATTTTAAGGCGGGCTTCTGATGTAGCCTCCCAATGGGCTGCGAGGACCCTCGAAAACTGTACCCAATTTCCGACAGCAGGCCCCGACCCCCTCCCCGACCCCGCGGACCAAAGGCTATAGCCCACCCGGCCTCGGCGACTATTTCGCAGCTGCCCGCTGGGACATTTCTTCCATTTAGGGCGGGCTTGACCGTAGCCTCCCAGGCACACTAGGACCCTCGAAAAGACTGTACCATTTCCGTGACGGGCCTCAAAACACCCTCCCCAGCCCCAGCGGACCAAAGGCTATAGCCCACCGGCCTCGGCGGTATTTCCGCGATGCTGGGCATGTCTTGCCATTTTAGGGCATGCTTGACCATAGCTTCCCAGGGCACACGAGGACTCTCGAAATGACTGTACCATTTCGATGCCCAGGCCCGAGCCCCTCCCAACCGCCCATGGGACCAAAGGCTATGGCCCCGGCCTCGGCTACTATTTCACGGCTGTGGGCATTTCTTGCCATTTTAAGGGCAGGCCTCTGACCGTAGCCTCCAGGCACCGAGGACCCTCGAAAAGACTGTACCCATTTCCGACAACGAGCCCCGAACCCCCTCCCGACCCCGCCCGGACCAAGGCTATAGCCCACGGGCCTCGGTGACTATTTCACGCGCTTTGCGCCTGGCGTTTTGCCATTAGTGCAGGCCTCGGCCGTAACTTCCTGGGCCGAGGACCCTCGAAAGATTGTACCCATTTCCGGCGTCCGAGCCCGACGCCCCTCGACCCAGCGGACCAAAGGCTATAGCCCACCGGCCTCGGCGACTATTTCCTGTGACGCCCGCTTGGCTGTTTCTTCCCATTTTAAGGCGGGCTTCGTAGCCGTAGCCTCCAGCGGGCACACTGGGACCCTCGAAAGACTGTACTGTTCCGGCGAGCAGGCCTCGAAACACCCTCCCAACCCCTGCGGACCAAAGGCTGCAGCCCACCGGCCTCGGTGACTATTTCACGCGCGCTGCGCATTCGCTGGGCATTCTTGCCATTTAGGGCAGGCCTCGACCGTGGCCTCCTTTGAGCACGAGGACCCTCGAAAAGGCATACCCATTTCGGATGCCCAGGCCCAGAACTTCCCTCCCAACCCCAGCGGACCAGCTATAGCCCGACCTCGGCGACAATTTCACGCGTGCGCGCCGGCATGTCTTACCATTTTGGGCGGGGCCGACCGTAGCCTCGCTGAGCTGCGAGGACCCTCGAGAAAGCGTACCCATTTGAGCGACCGAGGCCCCGAAACCTCCTCCCCAACCCCATGGACCGAGGCTATAGCCACGGACCTCGGTGACTATTTCGGTAGCTGGGCATTTTTGCCATTTTAGGAAGGCCTCTGACCGTAGTCTTCCAGCGGGCACGAGGACCCTCGAGCTGTACCCATTTAGGCGCCCCGCCTCCCAACCCCCGGACCAAGGCTATAGCCACCGGCCTCGGCGGCTATTTCACCGCTGCGCTGGGCATTTCTTGCCATTTAGGCACGACCGTAGCCTCCAGGCCTGCGAGGACCCTCGAAAAGGCTGCCATTTCCACGAGCCCACGCGCCTCCCAGCCCGCGGACCAAAGGCTGTAGCCCACCGGCCTCGGTGACTATTTCACCTGCCGCTGGACATTTCTTGCCATTTAGGGAGCCTCGACGTAGCCTCCAGGCACACGAGGACCCTCGAAAAGACTGCACCCATTTCGCGGCCCCCCCCTCCCCAACCCCAGCGGACCTAATGCTATAGCACACCGGCCTCGGCAACTATTACACGCCTTGCGCGCTGAGCATTTCTTACCATTTAGGGCGGCCTCGACGTAGCCTCCCCTTTGGGCACGCGAGGACCCTCGAAAAAGACTGTACCCATTTCCGATGCAGGCCTAAACCCCTCCCCAACCCCAGCGGACCAAAGGCTATAGCCCGGCCTCGGTGACTATTTCAGCAGCTGCGCTGGGCGAATTTTTGCCATTTTAGGGCAGGCCTCGACCGTAACCTCCCACTGGGCACCACGAGGACCCTCGAAAGACTGTACCCATTCGGCGCAGGCCCGCCCCAACCCCGTGACCAAAGGCTGCAGCCCCGGCCTCGGTGACTATTTCCCAGCGGCGCTGGGCATTTCTTGCCATTTTAGGGCAAGCGTCTGTAGCCTCCCCGGGGCACACGAGGACCCTCGAAAAGACTGCACCCATTTCGCCCCTCCCAACCTCCGCCGGACCTGGGTTTATAGCCACCGGCCTCGGCAACTATTCCACGCCTTTGCGCGCTGGGCATTTCTTACCATTTTAGGGGCGGGCCGTAGCCTCCAGGCACGCGAGGACCCTCGAAAGTGTACCCATTTCCGATGCAGGCCCTGGCCCCTCCGGCCCCCGCGGACCAGGCTATAGCCCACGGCCTCGGTGACTATTTCACGCTGCGCATTTTGCCATTTAGGGCAGGCCTCGACCGTAGCCTCCCAGGCTGCGGACCCTCGAAAGACTGTACCCATTCCGGCGAGGCCCGAAACCAGCTGACCCCGGACCAAAGGCTATAGCCCACGGCCTCGGTGAAAATTTCCAGCGCTGCGCCCGGCAGGTATTTCTTGTCATTTTAGGGCGGGCCTCTGACCGTAGCCTCCCAGGCACACGAGGACCCTCGAAAACTGCCATTTCCGGCGCCGACCCCAGCGGACCAGGCTATAGACCACCGGCCTCGGCGACAATTTCCTGCGCACGGCTGGGCATTTCTTGCCATTTAGGCGGCCTGACGGCCGTAGCCTCCCTTGGGCGCGAGGACCCTCGAAAGACTGTACCCATTTCCGATGCAGGCCGAGCGCCCTCCCGGCCCTGCGGACCGAGGCTATAGCCCACGGCCTCGGTGACTATTTCACAGCAGCTGCGCGCTGGACATTTCTTGCCATTTAGGGCGGGCTTGACCGTAGCCTTCAGCACCACGAGGACTCTTGTAAAGGCTGTACCCATTTCCGATGACGGGCCCCGAAACCCCCTCCCGACACCGCGGACCAGCTATAGCCTCGGCCTCGGTGACTATTTCACCTTGCGCGCTTGCAATTTTTGCCATTTTGGGCGGGCCTCGAGTAGCCTCCCAGGCACGAGGACCCTCGAAAAAGGCATGCCATTTCCGGCGAGCCCTCGAAACCCGCTCCCCAACCCCGTGACCAAAGGCCTGGCCACCGACCTCGGTGACTAATTCAGCTGCGCCTTTGGGCATGTCTTGCCATTTTAGGCGGGGCCGTACCGTAGCCTCCACAGGCACACGAGACCCTCGTAAAAGGCATGCCATTTCCGATGACGGGCCCGAGCCTTCTCCCCAACCCCGCGGACCAGGCTGCCACCGGCCTCGGTGACTATTTCAGCGCTGTGCGCTGGGCATTTCTTGCTATTTTAGGGCGGGCCTCGGCCGTAGCCTCCCAGCTGGGCACGAGGACCCTCGAAAGGCATGTACCCATTTCCGGACGAGCCCTAAACCCCCTCCCGGCCCCGCGGACCAGGCTATAGCTCACCGGCCTGGGTGACTATTTCCACAGCGCCCGCTGGGCATTTCTTGCCATTTAGGGCGGGCTTGACCGTAACCTCCCACAGGCTGCGAGGACCCTCGAAAAGGCTGTACCCATTTCGACAGCGAGGCCCTAAACCCCTCCCCAACCCCGCGGACCAAGGCTATAGACCACGGCCTCGGCGGCTATTACCGTTGGGCATTTCTTGCCATTTTAGGGCTGGCCCTGACCGTAACCTCCCACTGGGCACGCGAGGACCCTCGAAAAGACTGTACCCATTTCCGACGACCAGAGCCCCCGAAACACCTTCCCCAACCCCCGCGGACCAAAGGCTATAGCCCACCGGCCTCGGCAACTATTTGACGCACTGCGTCGCTTGGCATTTCTTGCCATTTTAGGGCAGGCTTCTGACCGTAGCCTCCCACTGGGCACACGAGGACCCTCGAAAAGACTGTACCCATTTCGGCGGACGGGCCCGAAACCCCTCCCGGCCCGCGGACCAAAGGCTATAGCCAACCGGCCTCGGTGACTATTTCACGCGCTCCGCCACTGGGCATGTCTTGCCATTTTAGGGCAGGCTTCTGACCGTAGCCTCCGACTGGGCACACGAGGACCCTAAAAAAGAATGTACCCATTTCGGCGGACGGGCCCCGAAACCCCTCCCAGCCCTGCGGACCAGGCTATAGCCCACGGCCTCGGTGACTATTTCCCGTCTTTGCGCTGGTATTTTAATGCCATTTAGGCGGGCCTGACCGTAGCCTCCCCCTGACGCGAGGACCCTCGAAAAAGGTACCCATTTCCGGCGAGCCCTAAACCCCTCCCCAACCCCCGCGGACCAAAGGCTATAGCTCACCGGCCTAGGTGACTATTTCACGCGCTGCGCCGCTGGGCATTTCTTGCCATTTTAGGGCAGGCTTCTGACCGTAGCCTCCTACTGGGCACACGAGGACCCTCGAAAAGACTGTACCCATTTTCGACAACCAGAGCCCCCTAAACCCCTCCCCAACCCCCGCGGACCAAAGGCTATAGACCACCGGCCTCGGCGACTATTACACGCGCTGCACCGCTGGGCATTTCTTGCCATTTTAGGGCTGGCCCTGACCGTAACCTCCCACTGGGCACGCGAGGACCCTCGAAAAGACTGTACCCATTTCCGACGACCAGAGCCCCCGAAACACCTTCCCCAACCCCCGCGGACCAAAGGCTATAGCCCACCGGCCTCGGCAACTATTTGACGCACTGCGTCGCTTGGCATTTCTTGCCATTTTAGGGCAGGCTTCTGACCGTAGCCTCACCCAGGCTGCGAGGACCCTCGAAAAGGCATGTACCCATTTCGGCGGCCGGGCCCGAAACCCTCCCGGCCCAGCGGACCAAGGCTATAGCCCACCGGCCTCGGTGACTATTTCAGCGCTGCGCTGGGCATTTCTTGTCATTTAGGGCAGGCCTCGACCGTAGCCTCCCACAGGCACGAGGACCCTCGAAAAGGCATGTGCCATTTCGGCCCCTCCCCAACCCCCGCGGACCAAAGGCTATAGCCCACCGGCCTCGGCGACTATTTCACGCGCTGCGCCGCTGGGTATTTATTGCCATTTTAGGGCAGGCCCTGACCGTAGCCTCCCACTGGGCACGCGAGGACCCTCGAAAAGACTGTACCCATTTCCGACGCCCCTCCCCAACCCCCGCGGACCAAAGGCTATAGCCCACCGGCCTCGGCGACTATTTCACGCGCTGCGCCGCTGGACATTTCTTCTCATTTTAGGGCAGGCTTCTGACCGTAGCCTCCCACTGGGCACGCGAGGACCCTCGAAAAGACATGCCATTTCCGGCGGAGGCCCGAAACACCTTCCCAGCCCAGCGGACCAAGGCAATAGCCCACCGGCCTCGGCGACTATTTTGACTGCGTCGCCAGCATTCTTGCCATTTTAGGGCAGGCTTCTGACCGTAGCCTCCCACTGGGCACACGAGGACCCTCGAAAAGACTGTACCCATTTCCGACGACCCTCCCCAACCTCCGCGAACCAAAGGCTATAGCCCACCGGCCTCGGCGACTATTTCACGCGCTGCGCCGCTGGGTATTTATTGCCATTTTAGGGCATGCCCTGACCGTAGCCTGCCACTGGGCACGCGAGGACCCTCGAAAAGACTGTACCCATTTCTGACGACCAGAGCCCCCGAAACCCCCTCCCCAACCCCCGCGGACCAAAGGCTATAGCCCACCGGCCTCGGTGACTATTTCACGGGCTGCGCCGCTGGGCATTTCTTGTCATTTTAGGGCAGGCCTCTGACCGTAGCCTCCCACGGGGCACACGAGGACCCTCGAAAAGACTGTACCCATTTCCGACGACCCTCCCCAACCTCCGCGAACCAAAGGCTATAGCCCACCGGCCTCGGCGACTATTTCACGCGCTGCGCCGCTGGGTATTTATTGCCACTTTAGGGCAGGCCACGTAGCCTGCCACCAGCGCGAGGACCCTCGAAAAGGCCTGTACCCATTTCCGACAGGCCCCGACGCCTCCCAGCGGCCCAGGCTATAGCCCACCATCCTCGGCGACTATTTCACGCTGCGCTGCGCTGGACATTTCTTGGCATTTTAGGGCGGGCTTGACCGGAGCCTCCAGGCACGAGGACCTCGTAAGTATGCCATTTCGATGACGGCCCCGAAACCCCCACCCCAACACCCCCGGACCAAAGGCTATAGGCCACCGGCCGCAGTGACTATTTCCCCCGCTGCGCCCCAGTGCATTTCTTGCTATTTTAGGGCAGGCCTCTGGCCGTAGTCTCCCCAGGCACGAGAACCCTCGAAAGACTGTACCCATTTCGGCGGGCCCCGTCCCTCCCAACCCCGCGGACCAGGCTATAGCCCACCGGCCTCGGCGACTATTTCCCGCGCTGCGCCGCTGGGCAAGCCTTGCCATTTTAGGGCAGCCTTCTTACAGTAGCCTCCCACTGGGCACGCGAGGACCCTCGAAAAGTGCCATTTCCGGCGGCCAGCCCCTAAACCCCTCCCGATCCCGCGGACCAGGCTATAGCTCGGCCTCGGTGGCTATTTCACGCTGCGCGCTGGGTATTTCTTGCCATTTAGGGCGAGGCTTGACCGTAGCCTCCCCAGGCACACGAGGACCCTCGAAAAGCGTACCCATTTTCGGACCGGGGCCCTAAACCCCCCCCAACCCCCGCGGACCAAAGGCTATAGCCCACGGCCTCGGTGACGATTTCCAGCGTTGCGCGGCTGGGCATTTTTGACATTGTAGGGCAGGCCTCGGCCGTAGCCTCCCAGGCACACAGGACCCTCGAAAACTGTACCCATTTCCGGCGGCGGGCGAAACCCCCTCCCAACCCCCCGGACCAAAGGCTGTGCCCACGGCCTCGATGACTATTTCCGCGCTGCGCTGCTGGGCATGTCTTGCCATTTTGGGCGGGCGTCGACCGTAAGCCTCCCAGGCTGCGAGGACCCTCGAAAAGGCTGTACCCATTTCGGCGGAGGCCCCGAGCCCCTCCCAGCCCCGCGGACCAAAGCCTGGGCCACCGGCCTCGATGACTATTTCCAGCGCTGCGCTGGGCATTTCTTGTCATTTAGGGCAGGCCTCGACCGTAGCCTCCACAGGGCACAGAGGACCCTCGAAAAGGCTGTACCCATTTCCGGCCCCTCCCCAACCCCGTAGACCAGGCTATAACCCACGGCCTCGGTGACTATTTCACGCTCGCGCTGGGCATTTCTAGCCATTTTGGGCGAGCTTCTGACCGTAGCCTCCAGCGGGCACGAGGACCCTCGAAAGACTGTACCCATTTCGTGACTAGAGCCCCGACGCCCCTACCCAATCGCGGACCAGGCTATAGCCCACCGGCCTCGGTGACTATTTCCTTGCTGCGTCGCTGGTCATTCTTGTCATTTTAGGCAGGCCTCGACCGTAGCCTCCCCAGGCACGAGGACCCTCGAAAAGGCTGTACCATTTCGGCGCCCTCCCCAACCTCCAGCGGACCAGCTATAGCCCACGGCCTCGGCGACTATTTCAGCTGCTGCGCGCTGGTATTGTTGCCGTTTTAGGGCGAGCCCTGACCGTAGCCTCCCGCCCCAGGCGCGAGGACCCTCGAAAAACTGTACCCATTTGACAGGCCCCGAGCGCCTCCCCAACCCCGCGGACCAAAAGGCTATAGGCCACCATCCTCGGTGACTATTTCTGCGCTGCGCCGCTGGATATTTCTTGGCATTTTAGGCGAGCTTGACCGGAGCCTCCCAGCTGGAGACCCTCGTAAAGACGTACCCATTTCCGATGACGAGCCCACTGAAACCCCTCCCAACCCCGCGGACCAAAGGCTATAGCCCACCGGCCTCGGCGACTATTTCACGCGCTGCGCGCTGGGCATGTCTTGCCATTTAGGGCAGGCTTGACCGTAGCCTCCAGGCCGCGAGGACCCTCGAAAAGCTGTACCCATTTCAGGCGACGAGCCCCTAAACCCCCTCCCAACCCCGCGGACCAAGGCTATAGCTCACCGGCCTCGGTGGCTATTTCCGCAGCGCTTCTTGGGTATTTCTTGCCATTTTAGGGCAGGCTTCTGACCGTAGCCTCCCAGGCTACGAGGACCCTCGAAAAGAATGTACCCATTTCCGACGACCGGGGCCCTAAGCCCTCCCAGCCCAGCGGACCAAAGGCGATATCCCACGGCCTCGGTGACTATTTCACCGCGCTGCGCGCTGGGCATTTTGCCATTGTAGGGCAGCCCTCGACCGTAGACTCCTGGGCACGCACGGGACCCTCGAAAAGCATGTACCCATTTCGGCGGCCGAGGCCGAAACCCCTCCCCACATGGACCAAAAGGCTATAGGCCACCATCCTCGGTGACTATTTCCACCAGCTGCGCGCTGGATATTTCTTGGCATTTAGGGCGGGCTTGGCGGAGCCTCCCACTGGGCTCATGAGGACCCTCGTAAAGACTGTACCCATTTCCGATGACCAGAGCCCCTGAAACCCCCTCCCCAACCCCCGCGGACCAAAGGCTATAGCCCACCGGCCTCGGCGACTATTTCACGCGCTGCGCCGCTGGGCATGTCTTGCCATTTTAGGGCCGGCTTCTGACCGTAGCCTCCAGCGACGCGAGGACCCTCGGAAACTGTACCCATTTCCGGCGACCTAAACCCCTCCCAACCCCGCGGACCAAAGCCTATAGCCACGGCCTCGTTGACTATTTCCAGCTGCTGCTGGGCATTTCTTGTCATTTAGGGCAGGCCTCGGACCGTAGCCTCCCACCAGGGCACACGAGGACCCTCGAAAAGGCATGTACCCATTTCCGGCGCCTCCCCAACCTCCAGCGGACCCAGCTAGCCCACCGGCCTCGGCGACTATTTCACGCTGCTGCGCTGTTTATTGCCGTTTAGGGCAGGCCTGACCGTAAGCCTCCCAGGCGCGAGGACCCTCGAAAAACTGTACCCATTTTGACGCAGGCCCCGAGCCCCTCCCAACCCCAGCGGACCAAGGCTATAGGCCACCATCCTCGGTGACTATTTCACCTTCTGCGCTGGATATTTCTTGGCATTTTAGGCGGGCTTGACGGCGGAGCCTCACTTGGGCTCATGAGGACCCTCGTAAAGGCTGGACCCATTTCCGATGACGAGCCCACGAAACCCCCTCAGCCCCAGCGGACCAAAGGCAATAGCCACGGCCTCGGCGACTATTTCACCGCTGCGCTGGGCATGTCTTGCCATATTAGGGGCGCTCTTGTAGCCTCCCAGGCACCACGAGGACCCTCGAAAACTGTACCCATTTCCGACGACGGGCCCTAAACCCCTCCCCAACCCCCGCGGACGTTATTTCCAGCGCTGCGCCCCTGGGCATTCTTGCTATTTTAGGGCAGGCCTCGACGTAGTCTCCCAGCTGGGCACGAGGACCCTCGAAAAGATGCCATTTCCGGCCCAGCCCCGAAACCCCTCTGACCACCGCGGACCAAAGGCTATAGCCCACCGGCCTCGGTGACTATTTCCCGCGCTGCGCCGCTGGGCATGTCTTGCCCTTTTAGGGCAGGCGTCTGACAGTAGCCTCCCTGGGCTGCGAGGACCCTCGAAAAGGCTGTACCAATTTCGGCGGGCCGAAACCCCTCCCAGCCCCAGCGGACCAAGGCTATAGGCCACCGGCCTGATGACAATTTCCAGGCTGCGCGCTGGGCATTTCTTGTCATTTTAGGGCGAGACCTCTGACCGTAGCCTCCCCGCAGGGCTGAGGACCCTCGAAAAGAGCGGTGCCATTTCCGACGCACCTCCCCAACCCCCGTAGACCAAATGCTATATCCCACCGGCCTCGGTGACTATTTCACTCGCTGCGCCGCTGGGCATTTCTTGCCATTTTAGGGCAGGCCCTGACCGTAGCCTCCCACTGGGCACACGAGGACCCTCGAAAAATGCCATTTGAGACACCAGGCCCCACGCCCCTCCCCGGCCGGGGGCCAAAGGCTATAGCCCACCGGCCTCGGTGACTATTTGACGCGCTGCGCCGCTGGACATTTCTTGCCATTTTAGGACAGGCTTCTGACCGTAGCCTCCCACTGGGCACACGAGGACCCTCGAAAAGACCGTACCCATTTCTGACGACCAGAGCCCCCGAAACCCCCTCCCCAACCCCCGCGGACCAAAGGCTATAGCCAACCGGCCTCGGTGACTATTTCACGCGCTCCGCCACTGGGCATGTCTTGCCATTTTAGGGCAGGCTTCTGACCGTAGCCTCCGACTGGGCACACGAGGACCCTAAAAAAGAATGTACCCATTTGCGGCGGCGAGCCGAAACCCCTCCCGACCCCTGCGGACCAAAGGCTATAGCCCACCGGCCTCGGTGACTATTTCCGTCTGCGCCGCTGGTATTTATTGCCATTTAGGGCAGGCCCACCTAGCCTCCAGCTGAGCGCGAGGACCCTCGAAAGACTGTACCCATTTCCGGCTGACCAGGCCCGAAACACCTTCCCGGCCCCAGCGGACCAAGGCTATAGCCCGGCCTCGGCGACTATTTCAGCGCTGCGCGCTGGGCATGTCATTGCCATTTTAGGCGGGCTTCGACCGTAGCCTCCCCAGGCGCGAGGACCCTCAAAAATGTACCCATTTCCGGCGAGCCCGAAACACCTTCCCCGACCCCGACCAAAGGCTATAGCTCACGGCCTCGGTGGCTATTTCCTGCCTTGCGCTGGGTATTTCTTGCCATTTTAGGGCGGCGTCGGCGGTAGCCTCCCACTGAGCGCGAGGACCCTCGAAAAAGCTGTACCCATTTCCGGCGACGAGCCACTAACCCCTCCCCAGGCCCCATGAGACCAAAGGCTATAGCTCACCGGCCTCGGTGGCTATTTCACCAGCTGCGCTTGGCTGGTATTCTTGCCATTTTAGGGCAGTGCGTCGACCGTAGCCTCCCACTGGGCACACGAGGACCCTCGAAAAGAATGTACCCCTTTCCGGCGACCGGGCCCTAAACCCCTCCCGGACCCCAGCGGACCAGCTATAGCCCACCGGCCTCGTTGACTATTTCACGCTGCGCGGCTGGGCATTTTGCCATTGTAGGGTGAGCCTCGCCGTAGCCTCCCTTTGGGCACACAGGACCCTCGAAAAGCTGTACCCATTTCCGGCGGCCAGGCCCCGAAACCCCTCCCCGACCACCGCGGACCAAGGCTAGCCCACCGGCCTCGGTGACTATTTCTGGCGCTGCGCTGGGCATTCTTGTCATTTAGGGCTGGCCTCGACCGTAGCCTCCCGCGGGCTGAGGACCCTCGAAAAAACTGTACCCGTTTCGGCGTCCTCCCAACCCCGCGGACCGGCCTATATCCCACGGCCTCGGTGACTATTTCCTCATTGCGCCCGCTGACATTTCTCGCCATTTAGGGCAGGCCTCGGCCGTAGCCTCCCACCCAGGCGCAGGACCCTCGAAAAGACTGTACCCATTTCGTGACCAGGCCGACCCCATCCCAACCCCAGCGGACCAAAGGTTATAGCCAACGGCCTCGGTGACTATTTCACGCGCGCTCCGGGCATGTCTTGCCATTTTAGGGCAGGCTTCTGACCGTAGCCTCCCACTGGGCACACGAGGACCCTAAATAAGAATGTACCCATTTCCGATGACCAGGGCCCCCGAAACCCCCTCCCCAACCCCCTCGGACCAAAGGCTATAGCTCACCGGCCTCGGTGACTATTTCCCGCGCTGCGCCGCTGGGCATGTCTTGCCATTTTAGGGCGAGCTTGGCCGTAGCCTCCCCGAACACACGAGGACCCTCGAAAAAGACTGTACCCATTTCTGACCAGGCCCCGAAACCCCTCTGACCCCAGCGGACCAAGGTTATAGCCAACCGGCCTCGGTGACTATTTCACAGCGCCCGCGCTGGGCATGTCTTGCCATTTTGGCGGGCTTGACCGTAGCCTCCCACTGGGCACACGAGGATCCTAAAAAAGAATGTACCCATTTCCGATGACCAGGGCCCCCGAAACCCCCTCCCCAACCCCCTCGGACCAAAGGCTATAGCTCACCGGCCTCGGTGATTATTTCCCGCGCTGCGCTGCTGGGCATGTCTTGCCATTTTAGGGGCGAGCTTGACCGTAGCCTCCCTCACAGGCACCACAGCGACCCTCGAAAAGACTGTGCCATTTCGGCGACCATGGCCCCGAAACCCCTCCCGACCCCCGGACCAAAGGCTATAGCCCACGGCCTCGGTGACTATTTCCGCAGCGCTGCGCGCTGGGCATGTCTTGCCATTTTATGGCGGGCTTCTGACCGTAGCCTCCAGCTGCGAACACGAGGACCCTCGAAAAGGCTGTACCCATTTCGGCGACCAGCCACGGCGCCCCCGGCCCCAGCGGACCAAAAGTTATAGCCACCGGCCTCGGCGACTATTTCACGCTGCGCGCTGGGCATGTCTTGCCAATTCGGCGGGCTTGACCGTAGCCTCCCCTTTGGCACCACGAGGCCCTCGAAAAGACTGTACCCATTTCCGATGACAGGCCGAAACCCCTCCCGGCCCCCGCGGACCAGGCTATAGCCCCACCGGCCTCGGCGACAATTTCAGCGCTGCGCGCTGGTATTTCTTGCCATTTTGGGGCAGGCTTCTGATTGTAGCCTCCCAGGCTACGAGACCCTCGAAAGACTGTACCCATTTAGAAGACCAGGCCCCGAAACCCCTCCCCAACCCCCGCGGACCGACGGCTATAGCCCACCGGCCTCGGTGACTATTTCCCAGCGCTGCGCGTTGGGCATTTCTTGCCATTTAGGCGGGCCTGACCGTAGCCTCCCAGGTACGAGGACCCTCCAAAGACTGCCATTTCGGACACTGAGCCCCGAGCGCCCTCGCCAACCCGCGGACCAAGGCTATAGCCCACCGGCCTCGGCGACTATTTCGCAGCTGCGCGCTGGGCATGTCTTGCCATTTTAGGGCAGCCTTGACCGTAGCCTCCAGGGCTGAGGACCCTCGAAAGACCGTACCCATTACGGCGACGCCCGAAATCCTCCCCGGCCCCGCGGACCAGGCTATGCCCAGCGGCCTCGGTTACTATTTCACCCAGCTGCGCGCTGGGCATTTCTTGTCATTTTAGGGCAAGCCTCTGACCGTAGCCTCCCACAGGCACGAGGACCCTCGAAAAGGCATGTACCCATTTGCGGCGGCCTCCCGACCCCCAGCGGACCAAATGCTATATCACCGGCCTCGGCGACTATTTCACCTTTGCGCGCTGGGCATTTCTTGCCATTTAGGGCAGGCCCTGACCGTAGCCTCCCCTCAGTGCGAGGACCCTCGAAATAGTATGCCCATTTCGACACCGAGCCCCCGCCTCCCAGACCCTGCGGGCAAAAGGCTATAGCCCACGGCCTCGGTGACTATTTCAGTAGCGCGCTGAGCATTTCTTGCCATTTAGGGCGGGCCTCTGACCGTAGCCTCCACTGTGTACGAGGACCCTCGAAAGACTGTACCCATTTCGGACGCCAGGCCCCCAGCGCCCCTCCGACCCCTGCGGACCAGCTATACCCACCGGCCTCGGTGACTATTTCCGCAGCGCTGCGCGCTGGGCATGTCTTGCCATTTTAGGGCGGGGTTCTGACGTAACCTCCTTTGGGCACCACGAGGACCTCGAAAAGGCTGTACCCATTTACGAGGCAGGCCCCGAAACCTCCCAGCCCCCACGGACCAAAAGGCTGTGCCCACCAGCCTCGGCGACTATTTCCTTATGCGCGCTGGGCATGTCTTACAATTTTAGGGCGGGCTTGACCGTAGCCTCCCCAGCCAGCCACGAGGACCCTCGAAAAGACGTACCATTTCTGAAGGAGCCAGAGCCTCCCAGCCCCACGGACCCAGGCTATAGCCCACGGCCTCGGTGACTATTTCCCGCTGCGCCGTTGGGCATTTCTTGCCATTTTGGGCGAGCCTCGGCCGTAGCCTCCAGCTGGTACGAGGACCCTCAGACTGTGCCATTTCGGACACCTAGAGCCCCCGAACGCCCCTCCCAAACCCCCGCGGACCAAAGGCTATAGCCCACCGGCATCGGCGACTATTTCACGCGCTGCGCCGCTGGGCATGTCTTGCAATTTTAGGGCAGGCTTCTGACCGTAGCCTCCCACTGGGCACACGAGGACCCTCGAAAAGACCGTACCCATTTCTGACGACCAGAGCCCCCGAAACCCCCTCCCCAACCCCCGCGGACCAAAGGCTATAGCCCAACGACCTCGGTTACTATTTCACTCGCTGCGCCGCTGGGCATTTCTTGTCATTTTAGGGCAGGCCTCTGACCGTAGCCTCCCACGGGGCACACGAGGACCCTCGAAAAGACTGTACCAATTTCCGACGCCCCTCCCAAACCCCCGCAGACCAAAGGCTATATCCCACCGGCCTCGGCGACTATTTCACGCGCTGCGCCGCTGGGCATTTCTTGCCATTTTAGGGCAGGCCCTGACCGTAGCCTCCAGGCGCGAGGACCCTCGAAAAGGCTGTGCCCATTTCGACACCGAGCCCCTAACGCCCATCCCAGCCCCGGGCAAAGGCTATAGCCCACCGGCCTCGGCGACTATTTCCGCAGCTGCGCCGCTGGGCATGTCTTGCCATTTTGGGGCATGCTTGACCGTAGCCTACCACCAGGCTGCGAGGACCCTCGAAAAACGTACCCATTTCGGCGGACAGGCCGAAACCCCTCCCAACCCCCGGAATAAAGGCTATAGCCCACGGCGGTGACTATTTCCAGCGCTGCACAGGCCTTGCCATTTGAGCGGGCCTCGGCCGTAACCTCCCCAGGTACCGAGGACCCTCGAAAAGACTGTACCATTTCCGGCGGAGCCCCGAAACACGTTCCCCAACCCCAGCGGACCAAAGGCTATAGCCACGGGCTTGGCGACTATTTGACACGCTGCGCGCTGGGCATTTTGCCATTTTACGGCGGGCTTCTGACCGTAGCCTCCCAGGCACGAGGACCCTCGAAAGGCGTACCCATTTTCGTGACGAGCCCTAAACCCCCCAACCCCATGGACCAAGGCTGTAGCCCTCGGCCTCGGTGACTATTTCCTGCGCGCTGCTTGCAGGTATTTTGCCATTTAGGGCAGGCCTCGACCGTAGCCTCACTGGGCACACGAGGACCCTCGAAAAGGCTGTATCCATTTCGTGACGGGCCCCTTAAACCCATCCCGGCCCAGCGGACCAAAGGTATAGCCCACCGGCCTCGTTGACTAATTCGCAGCGCTGCGGCTGGGTGTTCTTGCCATTTAGGGCGAGCTTACGGCCGTAGCCTCCCAGCTGAGCGCGAGGACCCTCAAAAGCTGTACCCATTTCGGCGGCGGGCCCGAAACCCCTCCCAGCCCGCGGACCAAGGCAATAGCCCACGGCCTCGGTGACTAATTCTGCGCTGCGCCCGGTGGGTGTTTCTTGCCATTTAGGGCAGGCCTCCTCGGCCGTAGCCTCCCACTCCAGGCACTGCGAGGACCCTCGAAAATACTGTACCCATTTCCGGCGCCCAGGCCCCGACGCCCCTCCCAGCCCCAGCGGACCAAGGCTATAGCCCGGCATGACTATTTCGCGCGCTGCGATGGGCATTTCTTGCCATTTTAGGGTAGGCTTCTGACCGTAGCCTCCCAGCTGCGTACGAGGACCCTCGAAAAAGACTGCCATTTCGTGACGAGCCCCCTAAACCCCCAGCCCCGCGGACCAGGCTATAGCCCTCGGCCTCGGTGACTATTTCGCGCTGCGCCCTGGGTATTTTTGCCATTTTAGGGCAGGCCTCGACGTAGCCTCAGCTGGGCACCACGAGGACCCTCGAAAAGCTGTATCCATTTCGGCGACGAGCCCCGAAACCCCCTCCCCAACCCCCGGACCAAAGGCTATACCCCAACGGCCTCCGAGACTAATTCCCGCCCTGCGCTGGGCATGTCTTGCCATTTTAGGGCAGGCTTCTGACCGTAGCCTCAGCTGCGCTGCGAGGACCCTCGAAAGACTGTACCCATTTCCGGCGGACGGAACCCGAAACCCCCCAACCCCGTGGACCAGGCTATAGCCCACACCTCGGTGACTATTTCACCGCGCGGCGGGCATTCTTGTCATTTAGGGCAGGCCTCTGGCCGTAGCCTCCAGCGGGGAACGAGGACCCTCAAAAGACTGTACCTATTTCCGGCGCCTCCCCAGCCAGCGCGGACCAAGGCTATAGCCACGGCCTCGGTGACTATTTCCGCTGCGCTGCGCCGCTGAGCATTCTTGCCATTTTAAGGCGGTTTCTGACCGTAGCCTCCCATTTGGGAACCACGAGGTCCCGCGAAAACCTTGTACTCATTTCGGCGTCGAGCCCTTAAACCCCCTCGCCAACCCCCGCGGACCATAGGCTATAGCCCACAGGCCTCGGTGACTATTTCAGCCTTTCGCGCTGGGTATTTTGCCATTTAGGGCAGGCCTCGACCGTAGTCTCCCAGCCCAGGCTGCAGGACCCTCGAAAAGGCGTATCCATTTCGGCGGGCCCGAAACCCCCTCCCCAACCCCCGCGGGCCAAAGGCTATAGCCCACCGGCCTCGGCGACTATTTCACGCGCTGCGCCACTGGGGATTTCTTGCCATTTTAGGGCAGGCCTCTGACCCTAGCCTCCCAGTGAGCACACGAGTACCCTCGAAAAGACTGTACCCATTTCCGACGAGCAGAGCCCCCGAACGCCCCTCCCCAACCCCCGCGAACCAAAGGCTATAGCCCACCGGCCTCGGTGACTATTTCACGCGCTGCGCTGTTAGGCATTTCTTGCCATTTTAGGGCAGGCTTCTGACCGTAGCCTCCCACTGGGCACACGAGGACCCTCGAAAAGACTATACCAATTTCCGACGACCTTGGCCCCCAGCGCCCCTCCCAACCCCATGAACCAAGGCTATAGCCCACCGGCCTCGGCGACTATTTCACCACTTCTTGGCTGAGGATTTCTTGCCATTTTAGGGCGGGCTTCGACCGTAGCCTCCCCGCTAGCGCACGGACCCTCGAAAAGACTGTACCCATTTCCGGCGAACCCCGAAACCCCCAACCCCGTGGACGAGGCTATAGCCCACGCCTCGGTGACTATTTCCAGCGCCCGGCGCGCTGGGCATTTCATGTCATTTTAGGGCGGGGCCTCGGACCGTAGCCTCCAGCAGGGAACCGAGGACCCTCAAAAGACTGTACTATTTCGGCCCTCCCCAACCCGCGCGGACCAAAGGCTATAGCCCACCGGCCTCGGTGACTATTTCACGCGCTGCGCCGCTGGGCATTTCTTGCCATTTTAAGGCAGGCTTCTGACCGTAGCCTCCCACTGGGAACACGAGGTCCCTTGAAAACACTGTACTCATTTCTGACGTCCAGAGCCCCTTAAACCCCCTCGCCAACCCCCGCGGACCATAGGCTATAGCCCACCGGCCTCGGTGACTATTTCCTTGTACGCCCGCTGGGTATTTTGCCATTTTAGGGCGGGCCTCGGACCGTAGTCTCCCAGCCCAGGCTGCGAGGACCCTCGAAAAGGTATCCATTTCGTGACGGGCCCAAACCCCTCCCAACCCCCGGGCCAAAGGCTATAGCCCACCGGCCTCGGTGACTATTTCCACCTGCGCCGCTGGTTATTTCTTGCCATTTTAGGGCGGGCCTCGACGTAACTTCCACTGGGCACCGAGGACCCTCAAAGACTGTACCCATTTTCGTGACAGGCCCTAAACCCCCTCGGCCCCGCGGACCAGGCTATAGCCCGCGGGCTCGGCGACTATTTCCTTGCTGCACCGCAGGGCATTTCTTGCCATTTTAGGGCAGGCCTCTGACCGTAGCCTCCCACTGGGCACACGAGGACCCTCGAAAAGACTGTACCCATTTCCGACGACCAGAGCCCCCGAAATCCCCTCCCCAACCCCCGCGGACCAAAGGCTGTAGCCCACCGGCCTCGGTGACTATTTCCCGCGCTGCGCCGCTGGGTATTTCTTGCCATTTTAGGTCAGGCCTCTGACCGTAGCCTCCAGGTACCGAGGACCCTCGAAAGGCTACCCATTTTCGTGACGAGCCCCTAAACCGCTCCCGGCCCCGGGACCCAAAAGGCTATAGCCCACCGGCCTCGGCGACTATTTGGCCGCTGCGCGCTTGGCATTCTTGCCATTTTAGAGGCAGGCTTCTGACCGTAGCCTCCCAGCTGGGTACCACGGACCCTCGAAAAGACTGCCCCATTTCGGCGGCGAGCCTTAAACCCCATCCCCAACCCCGCGGACCAAAGGTATAGCCACGGCCTCATTGAGTAATTCACGGCGCTGCGCGCTGGGTGTTTCTTACCATTTTAAGGGCAGGCTTCGGCCGTAGCCTCCCATGGGCACGAGGACCCTCGAAAAGACTGTACCCATTTCGTGACGGGCCGAAACCCCTCCCAAACCCCCGCGGACCAAAGGCTATAGCCCCCCGGCCTCGGTGACTAATTCACACGCTGCGCCGATGGGTGTTTCTTGCCATTTTAGAAGGCAGGCCTCGGACCGTAGCCTCCCAGCTGGGCACGAGGACCCTCGAAAATACATGCCATTTCCGGCCGGCCCGAGCGCCCTCCCCCCCCGGACCAGGCTATAGCCCGGCGCATCGGCGACTATTTCACGCGCTGCGCCCTTTGGGCATTTCTTGCCATTTTAGGGTGAGCTTCTGCCGTAGCCTCCCAGCTGCGTACCGAGGACCCTCGGAAGCGGCTGTACCATTTCGGCGACGAGCCCCTAAACCCCCTCAACCCCGCGGACCAAGGCCGCGCCCCAGGCTCGGTGACTATTTCCCGCTGCGCGTGGGCATTTTGCCATTTAGGGCAGGCCTCGACCGTAGCCTCCCACTGGGCACCAGGACCCTCGAAATAATTGTATCCATTTCGGCGACGAGCCCCGAAACCCCCACCCCTGACCCCAGCGGACCAAAGGCTGGCCACCGGCCTCGGTGACTATTTCCGCCTTGTTGCGCTGTGTGTATTTCTTGCCATTTAGGGCAGGCTTGTGACCGTAGCCTCGCTGGGCACCGAGGACCCTTGAAAAGACTGTACCCATTTCCGGCGACGAGCCCTGAAACCCCATCCCAACCCCGCGGACCAAGGCTATAGCCACGGTCTCGGTGACAATTTCTGTAGCAGCTGCATTTCTTACAATTTTAGGGACTTGACCGTAGCCTCCCCAGGCACCGAGGACCCTCGAAAAAGACTGTACCCATTTTGAAGACCAGGCCCTGGCCCCTCCCCACCCCCTTGGACCAAAGGCTATAGCCCACCGGCCTCGGTGACTATTTCACGCGCTGCGCGCTGGTATTTCTTGCCATTTTAGGGGCGGGGCTTGACCGTAACCTCCCATGGGCACCACGAGGACCCTCGAAAAGGCTGTGCCATTTAGGCACGGAACCCCGAAACCCCCTAACCCCGTGGACAGGCTATGGCCCACGCGCCATTGACTAATTCACGCGCGCCAGCGCTGGGCATTTCTTGTCATTTAGGGCAGGCCTCTGACCGTAGCCTCCAGCTCGGAACACCAGCACCCTCGAAAAGACTGTACCATTTCGGCGCCCTTCCCTGACCAGCGCGGACCGAGGCTATATTACCGGCCTCGGTGACTATTTCCGCAGCGCTGCGCGCTTGGCATTTCTTGCCATTTTAAAAGCGGGCTTCTGGCCGTAGCCTCCGCAGAACACGGTCGCCCTTGAAAAGGCTGTACTCATTCGGCGTCGAGCCGCCTTAAACCCCTCGCCAACCCCAGCGGACCAAAAGGCTATAGCCCCACGGCCTCGGTGACTATTTCCGCTTATGCGCTGTTGGTATTTTTCATTTTAGGGCGGGCCTCGACCGTAGCATCCCACTGGGCACCACGAGGACCCTCGAAAGCGTATCCATTTCGTGACCAAGAGCCCCGAAACCCTCCCGGCCCAGCGGACCAAAAGGCTATAGCCACGGCCTCGGTGACTATTTCCTGTATTGCGCTTGCTGGCATGTCTTGCCATTTTAGGCGGGGCTTCTGACCGTAACCTCAGCTGGGCACCGAGGACCCTCGAAAACATGCCATTTCCGGCGGACCGGAACCCCGAAACCCCCTAATCCCCGTGGACCAAAGGCTATAGCCACGGCCTCGGTGGACTATTGACGCTGCGCGCTGGGCATTCTTGCCATTTGGGCTTGACGTAGCCTCCCACTGGGCTGCGAGGACCCTCGAAAAGACTGTGCCATTTCCGAGGACGAGCCGGAACCCCTCCCAACCCGTGGACGAAGGCTATGGCCACCGGCCTCGGTGACTATTTCAGCGCTCAGTTTGGGCATTCTTGCCATTTAAGGTAGGCTTCTGACCGTAGCCTCCAGCACAGGGAACAGGGTCCTCGAAAAGGCTGTACTCATTTATTGACGGGCCCGAAACCCCTCCCCGGCCCCAGCGGACCGAGGCTATAGCCCACCTGCCTCGGTGACTATTTCACGCGGCGCGCTCATTTCTTGTCATTTAGGGCAGGCCTCTGACCGTAGCCTCCAGAGGGAACACGAGGACCTCGAAAAACTGTACCCATTTCCGGCGCCCCTCCCCAACCCTTGCGGACCAAAGGCTATAGCCCGCGGCCTCGGCGACTATTTCATGGCAGCTGCGCCAGAGCATTTCTTACCATTTAAGGGCAGGCCTCTGACCGTAGCCTCCCACTGTGCACTCTAGGACCCTCGAAAAAACTGTGCCATTTCCGACGCGGGGCCCGAAATCCCTCCCACCCCAGCGGACCAAGGCTGTAGCCACCGGCCTCGGTGACTATTTCACGCGGCTGCGCGCTAGGCATTTCTTGCCATTTAAAGGCGGGCTTCGTAGCCTCCAGCAGAACACGGGTCCCTCGAAAGACTGTACTCATTTCGGCGTCCAGCCCCGGCCAACCCCGCGCGCAAGGCTATAGCCACCGGCCTCGGTGACTATTTCCGCGCGCCCGGCGCGCTTGTTGGGTATTTTTGCCATTTTAGGGCAGGCCTCTGACCGTGTAGCCTCCAGGCTGAGCACCCCTCGAAAAGATTGTATCCATTTCTGGCGACCATTGCCCCGAAACCCCTCCCCACCCCAGCGGACCAAGGCTATAGCCCACGGCCTCGGTGACTATTTCCGCTGCGCTGCTGGGCATGTCTTGCCATTTAGGGCGAGGCTTCGGCCGTAGCCTCCCAGGTACCACGAGGACCCTCGAAAAGACTGTACCCATTTCCGGCGGACCAGAACTTCCCGAAACCCCCCTAACCCCGTGGACCAAAGGCTATAGCCCACGGGCGTCGGTGACTATTTCAGCTGCGCCGCGCGGGCATTTCTTGCCATTTAAAGCGGGCTTGACCGTAGCCTCCCGAACACGAGTCCTCTCGAAAAGACTGTACTCATTTACGGCGTCAGGCCCTTAAACCCCTACGCCCAGCACCCCGCGCACCAAAGGCTATAGCCCACCGGCCTCGGTGACTATTTCGAGCGCCGCGCCGCGGGGTATTTCTTGCCATTTTGGGCAGGCTTCTGACCGTAGCCTCCCAGGTACCGAGGACCCTCGAAAAGGCTGCCCATTTCGACGGCGAACCCAAACCCCCACAACCCCGTGGACGAAAGGCTATAGCCCACGGCCTCATTGACTATTAATTGACGCTGCGCGGCTGGGCATTTCTTGCCATTTTGGGGGCTTCGACCGTAGCCTCCCGCACCACGAGGACCCTCGAAAAGACTGCCATTTCGAGACGAGCCCGGAACTCCTCCCAACCCCGTGGACGAAAGGCTATAGCCACGGCCTCGGTGACTATTTCCGCCTTTGCGCGCTGGGCATTTCTTGCCATTTAAAGGCTTGACCGTAGCCTCCCTGGGAACACGAGGTCCTCGAAAAGCTGTACCCATTTTGTGACGAGCCCCTAAACCCCTCCCTCCCCCGCGGACCAAAGGCTATAGCCTACCGGCCTCGGTGACTATTTCCCGCGCTGCGCCGCTGGGCATTTCTGGCCATTTTAGGGCAGGCTTGTCACCGTAGCCTCTCACTTTGGGCTACGAGGACCCTCAAAGGCTGTGCCATTTCGATGACGAGCCCGAAACCACCTCCATAACCCCCGCGGACCGAAGGCTATAGGCCACCGGCCTCAGTGACTATTTCCCGCGCTGCGCCGCTGGGCATTTCTTGCTATTTTAGGGTAGGCCTCTGACCGTAGCCTCCCACTGGGCACACAAGGACCCTCGAAAATACTGTACCCATTTCCGACGCCACGAGCCCCGACGCCTCCCAGCCCCCACGGACCCGAAGGCTATAGCCCACGGCGGCGACTATTTCACCTTGTGCGCGCTGGCCATTTCTTTCCATTTAGGGCATACTTGCTGACCGTAGCCTCCCACTGCGCGGACGAGGACCCTCGAAAGGGCTGTACCCATTTTGACGAGCCCTAAACCCCCTCAGCCCCAGCGGACCAAAGGCTATAGCCAATGGGCTCGGTGACTATTCCGCAGCTGCGCTTGGGCATTTTGCCATTTTAGGGCAGGCCTCGTACCGTAGCCTCCCAGGCACACGAGGACCCTCGAAATAATTGTATCCATTTCGGCAGGCCCCGAAACCCCTGCCCGGCCCCAGCGGACCAAGGCTATAGCCCACCGGCCTCGGTGACTATTTCACCGCGCGCTGTGTATTCTTGCCATTTAGGGCAGGCTTGTGACCGTAGCCTCCCAGGCTACGAGGACCCTTGAAAAATGTACCCATTTCCGACGAGCCCACAAACCCATCCCGACCCAGCGGACCAAAGGCTATAGCCACGGTCTCGGTGACAATTTCTGCAGCTTGCGCTGGCATTCTTACAATTTGGGGCTTCTGACCGTAGCCTCCCCCAGGCACGAGGACCCTCGAAAAGGCTGTACCCATTTTGAAGACGAGCCCTAAACCCCTCCCAGCCCCCGCGGACCAGGCTATAGCCCCACGGCCTCGGTGACTATTTCGCAGCGCTGCGCGCTGGGTATTTCTTGCCATTTTAGGCGGGCTTCTGACGTAGCCTCACTGGCACCACGAGGACCCTCGAAAAGGCTGCCATTTCCGACGGAACCCCGAAACCCCAACCCCGTGGACAGGCTATAGCCCACCTCGGTGACTAATTCACGCGCGCGCGCTGGGCATTTCTTGTCATTTTAGGGCAGGCCTCTGACCGTAGCCTCAGCAGGGGAACACGAGACCCTCGAAAGACTGTACCCATTTCCGGCGCCCCAACCAGCGGACCAAGGCTATAGCCCACCGGCCTCGGTGACTATTTCGCAGCTGCGCGCAGCATTTCTTGTCATTTTAAGGCAGGCTTCTGTGCGTAGCCTCCCACTAGGAACACGTGGTCTCTTGAAAAGACTGTAGTAATTTCTGACGTCAAGAGCTCCTTAAACCCCCTAGCCAACCCGCGCGGACCAAAGGCTATAGCCCACCGGCCTCGGTGACTTTTTCAGCAGCTGCGCGCTGGGTATTTTTGCCATTTAGGGCAGGCCTCGACCGTAGCATCCCAGCTGGGCACGAGGACCCTCGAAAAGGCTGTATCCATTTCGGCGACAGGCCGAAACCCCTCCCCGGCCCCGCGGACCAAAGGCTATAGCCCACCGGCCTCGGTGACTATTTCAGCGCTGCGCGCTGGGCATGTCTTGCCATTTTAAGGGCGGGCTTCTGACGTAACCTCCCAGGCTGCACGAGGACCCTCGAAAAACTGTACCCATTTCCGGCGGCGGAACCCCGAAACCCCCACAACCCCGTGGACCGAAAGGCTATAGCCCACGGCCTCGGTGACTATTGTGTGACGCGCAGCTGGGCATTTCTTGCCATTTTAGGGCTTGACCGTAGCCTCCCAGGCTACGAGGACCCTCGAAAGACTGTACCCATTTCAGGGACCAGGCCCGGGAACCCCCTCCCGACCCCGTGGACCGAGGCTATAGCCACCGGCCTCGGTGACTATTTCACCTTAGCTGCGCGCTGGGCATTTCTTGCCATTTTAAGGTGACTTCGGCCGTAGCCTCCCCTTTGGGAACACGAGGTCCTCGAAAAAATGTACTCATTTCGATGACCCAGGCCGAAACCCCCTCCCCAACCCCCGCGGACCAAAGGCTATAGCCCACCTGCCTCGGTGACTATTTCACGCGCCGCGCCGCTGGGCATTTCTTGTCATTTTAGGGCAGGCCTCTGACCGTAGCCTCCAACGGGGAACACGAGGACCCTCGAAAAGACTGTACCCATTTCCGACGCCCCTCCCCAACCCGCGCGGACCAAAGGCTATAGCCCACCGGCCTCGGCGACTATTTCACGCGCTGCACCGCAGGGCATTTCTTGCCATTTTAGGGCAGGCCTCTGACCGTAGCCTCCCACTGGGCACACGAGGACCCTCGAAAAGACTGTACCCATTTCCGACGACCAGAGCCCCCGAAATCCCCTCCCCAACCCCCGCGGACCAAAGGCTGTAGCCCACCGGCCTCGGTGACTATTTCCCGCGCTGCGCCGCAGGGCATTTCTTGCCATTTTAGGGCAGGCCTCTGACCGTAGCCTCCCACTGGGTACACGAGGACCCTCAAAAAGACTGTACCCATTTCGGCGAGCCCCTAAACCCCTCCCAGCCCCAGCGGACCAAAGGCTATAGCCCACCGGCCTCGGCGACTATTTGTATCGCATCGCGGCATTTCTTGCCATTTGGGCAGGCTTCTGACGGAGCCTCCCAGCTGGGCACCAGGACCCTCGAAAAACTGTACCCATTTCCGGCCTTGAGCCCCGAACTTCCCTCCCAGACCCCAGCGGACCAAAGGCTATAGCCCGGCCTCGGCGACCGTTTCGCAGCTGCTGCGCTGGGTATTCTTGCCATTTTATGGCGAGCCTCGACCGTAGCCTCCCCGGGCTACCGAGACCCTCAAAAGGCTGTACCCATTTCCGGCGACGAGGCCCTAAACCCCTCCCAGCCCCAGCGGACCAAAGGCTATAGCCCACCGGCCTCGGTGACTATTTCAGCTGCGCGCTGGGCATTTTGCTATTTTAGGGCAGGCCTCGACCGTAGCCTCCCCAGGCTGGGCACCACGAGGACCCTCGAAAGTGTATCCATTTCGGCGACGAGCCCGAAACCCCTGCCCAAACCCCGGAGTCCAAAGGCTATTGCCCACCGGCCTCGGTGACTATTTCACCGCTGCGCTTGTTGTGTATTTCTTGCCATTTTAGGGCAGGCTTGTGACGTAGCCTCATGGGCACACGAGGACCCTTGAAAAATTGTACCCATTTCCGGACCCGGGCCCCGAGCCATCCCGACCCCAGCGGACCAAGGCTATAGCCCACGGTCTCGGTGACAATTTCAACGCGTGCCATTGGGCATTTCTTACAATTTTACAGGGGCTTCTGACCGTAGCCTCCCCAGGCACGAGGACCCTCGAAAAGACTGTACCCATTTCCGAGGACGAGAGCCCCTGGAACCCCCTCCCCAACCCCCGTGGACCAAAGGCTACAGCCCACCGGCCTCGGTGACTATTTCACGCGCTGCGCCGCTGGGTATTTCTTGCCATTTTAGGGCAGGCTTGTGACCGTAGCCGCCCACGGGGCACGAGGACCCGCGAAAGACTGTACCCATTTTGAGACGAGCCCCTAAGCCCCTCCCCGACCCCGCGGACCGCAAGGCTATAGCCCACCGGCCTCGGTGACTATTTCCTGCTGCTCGCGCTCGGCATTCTTGCCATTTTATGGCGGGCTTCTGACCGTAGCCTCCCAGCACAGGCTGCGAGGACCCTCGAAAAAGCACCCATTTCGTGACGAGAACCCCGAAACCCCCCAACCCCGCGGACCAAAGGCTATAGCCCGCACTCGGTGACTAATTCACCGCGCGCTGGGCATTTCTTGTCATTTTAGGGCAGGCCTCGGCCGTAGCCTCCAGGGGAACACGAGGACCCTCGAAAGAGCATGTACCCATTTCGGCGCCCGCTGACCCCGGACCAGGCTATAGCCCACCGGCCTCGGTGACTATTTCACCTTCGCAGCAGCATTTCTTGCCATTTAAGGCGAGCTTCGGACCGTAGCCTCCACTTTGGGAACACGAGGTCGCGAAAAAGCTGTACTCATTTCCGGCGTCCAGGCCGCCGACCCCCTCCCCAACCCGCGGACCAAAGGCTATAGCCCACCGGCCTCGGTGACTATTTCACGCGCTGCGCGGCTGGTATTTTTTGCCATTTTAGGCAGGCCTCGGCCGTAACGCCATGCTGAGCTGCGAGGACCCTCGAAAAGGCGTATCCATTTCGGCGACGGGCCCGAAAGCCTCCCCAACCCCGGACCAAGGCTATAGCCCACGGCCTCGGTGACTATTTCACAGCTGCGCGCTGGGCATGTCTTGCCATTTTAGGCAGGCTTCTGACCGTAGCCTCAGCTGGGCTGCGAGGACCCTCGAAAAATTGTACCCATTTCGGCGACGAACCCCAAAACCCCCAACCCCGTGGACCAAAGGCTATAGCTCACGGCCTCGGTGACTATTATTGCGCCGCTGGGCATTTCTTGCCATTTAGGGGCTTGACCGTAGCCTCCCGCGCTGAGCACACGAGGACCCTCGAAAAACATACCCATTTCCGTTGAGGCCGGAACCCCCTCCCGACCCCGTGGACGAGGCTATAGCCCACGGCCTCGGTGACTATTTCCAGCGCTGCGCGCTGGGCATTTCTTGCCATTTAAGGTAGGCTTCTGACCGTAGCCTCCCACTGAACACGAGGTCCTCGAAAATACTCATTTCGATGACGAGCCCGAAACCCCCGACCCCACCCCCGCGGACCAAAGGCTATAGCCCACCGGCCGCGGTGACTATTTCACGCGCGGCGCATTCTTGTCATTTAGGGCAGGCCTCGACCGTAGCCTCCAGCAGGGAACACGAGGACCTCGAAAAGGCTGTACCCATTTCAGCGCCTCCCAACCCCCGCGGACAAAGGCTATAGCCCACCGGGCTCGGCGACTATTTCAGCGCTGCACCGCGGGCATTTCTTACCATTTTAGGGCGGGCCTCGACCGTAGCCTCCCAGGCACCGAGGACCCTCGAAAGACTGCCATTTCCGGACGGGCCCGAAATCCCTCCCGACCCCGCGGACCAAAGGCGTAGCCCACGGCCTCGGTGACTATTTCCAGCTGCGCGCGAGCATTTCTTACCATTTAAGGGCGGGCCTCGTAGTAGCCTCCCAGGTACGAGGACCCTCAAAAACTGTACCCATTTTCGGCGAGCCCCTAAAGCCCCTCCCAGCCCCGCGGACCAAAAGGCTATAGCCCACCGGCCTCGGCGACTATTTGGCGCTCTGCGCCTTGGAATTTCTTGCCATTTTAGGGCGGGCTTCTGGCGAGCCTCCCAGGCACGAGGACCCTCGAAAAGCTGCCCATTTCCGGCGAGGCCCAGGCGTCCCTCCCAGCCCCAGCGGACCGAGGCTATAGCCCACCGGCCTCGGCGACCGTTTCACGCAGCGCTGGGTATTTCTTGCCATTTTATGGCGGGGCCTCGACCGTAGCCTCCCATGGGCACCGAGGACCCTCAAAAGGCATGCCCATTTCGAGACAGGCCCTAACCCCTCCCGGCCCAGCGGACCAAGGCTACAGCCCGTACCTCGGTGACTATTTCGCACGCTGCGCCGCTGGGCATTTTTGCCATTTTAGGCGGGCCTCGCCGTAGCCTCCCAGGCACCACGAGGACCCTCGAAAGATTGTATCCATTTCGGCGACGGGCCCGAAACCCCCGCCCCAGCGGACCAAAGGCTATAGCCACCGGCCTCGATGACTATTTCACCCGCTGCGCCGCTGTGTATTTCTTGCCATTTAGGGCGGGCTTGTGACCAGCCTCCCCAGGCACCACGAGGACCCTTGAAAAAGTACCCATTCCAAGCGACCAGGCCCGAAACCCCATCCCCAACCCCCGCGGACCAAAGGCTATAGCCCACCGGTCTCGGTGACAATTTCCCGCGCAGCGCCGCTGGGCATTTCTTACAATTTTAGGGGCTTCTGACCGTAGCCTCCCACTGGGCACACGAGGACCCTCGAAAAGACTGTACCCATTTCCGAGGACCAGAGCCCCTGGAACCCCCTCCCCAACCCCGGGGACCAAAGGCTACAGCCCCACCTCGGTGGCTATTTCACCAGCTGCGCGCTGGGTATTTCTTGCCATTTAGGGCGGGGCTTGTGACCGTAGCCTCCCAGCGGGCACGAGGACCCTCGAAAAGGCTGTACCCATTTCGAAGGCCGAGCCCTAAACCCCTCCCGACCCGCGGACCAAAGGCTATAGCCACGGCCTCGGTGACTATTTCACCAGCTGCGCGCTTTCGGTATTCTTGCCATTTATGGCGAGGCTTCTGACGTAGCCTCCACTTTGGGTACGAGGACCCTCGAAAAAGCGTACCCATTTCCGGCGCCAGGCCCCAGAACTTCCTCCCAGCCCCAGCGGACCAAGGCTATAGCCACCGGCCTCGGCGACCGTTTCACCAGCTGCGCTGGGTATTTCTTGCCATTTATGGCGGGCCTCGACCGTAGCCTCCCTTGCACTGACGAGGACCCTCAGACTGTACCCATTCCGAGCAGGCCCCTAAACCCCTCGGCCCCGCGGACCAAGGCTATAGCCACGGCCTCGGTGACTATTTCACAGCTGCGCGGCTGGGTATTTCTTGCCATTTTAGGCAGGCTTGTGACGTAGCCTCCACCAGGCACACGAGGACCCTCGAAAGACTGTACCCATTTCGAAGACGAGCCCCCTAAAGCCCCTCCCCCCCGCGGACCAAGGCTATAGCCCACGGCCTCGGTGACTATTTCCGCGCTGCGCGCTCAGTATTTCTTGCCATTTTTATGGCGAACTTACAACCGTAGCCTCCCCGGGCACCGAGGACCCTCGAAAAAGGCTGTACCCATTTCCGTGACGAACCCCGAAAACCCCCGAACCCCCGTGGACCAACGGCTATAGCCCACCTGCCTCGGTGACTAATTCACGCGCCCGCGCGCTGGGCATTCTTGTCATTTAGGGCAGGCCTCGACCGTAGCCTCCAGCGGGGAACGAGGACCCTCGAAAAGCGTACCCATTTCGGCGGCCCACCCGCGCGGACCAGGCTATAGCCCACGGCCTCGGTGACTATTTCACAGCTGCGCGCTTGGCATTTCTTGCCATTTTAAAGGCGAGGCTTCGACCGTAGCCTCCAGCTGGAACCACGAGGTCCCAGAAAAAGCTGTACTCATTTCGGCGTCCAGGCCCTTAAACCCCTCGCCAACCCCAGCGGACCAGGCTATAGCCCACCGGCCTCGGTGACTATTTCACGCAGCTGCGCCGCTGGGTATTTTTGCCATTTAGGGCAGGCCTCGGCCGTAGCATCTGGGCACCGAGGACCCTCGAAAGACTGTATCCATTTCGGCGGAGGCCCGAAACCCCTCCCAACCCCGCGGACCAGGCTATAGCCACGGCCTCGGTGACTATTTCCAGCGCTGCGCTGGGCATGTCTTGCCATTTTAGGGCGGAGCTTCGGCGTAGCCTCAGGCACCGAGGACCCTCGAAAAGGCATACCCATTTCAGGCGACGAACCCCGAGCCCCCTAACCCCGTGGACCAAAGGCTATAGCCACCGGCCTCGGTGACTATTGGACTGCGCTGGCTGGGCATTCTTGCCATTTGAGGGCTTGACCGGTAGTAGCCTCCCGCAGGCACACGAGGACCCTCGAAAAAGGCGCCATTCAGGGACGGGCCCGGAACCCCTCGACCCGTGGACCAAAGGCTATAGCCCACCGGCCTCGGTGACTATTTCACGCGCTGCGCCGCTGGGCATTCTTGCCATTTTGAGGTAGGCTTCTGACCGTAGCCTCCCACTGGGATCACGAGGTCCCTCGAAAAGACTGTACTCATTTCTGACGTCCAGAGCCCCTTAAACCCCCTCGCCAACTCCCGCGCACCAAAGGCTATAGCCCACCGGCCTCGGTGACTATTTCAGCGCCGCGCCGCTGGGTATTTCTTGCCATTTTAGGGCAGGCTTCTGACCGTAGCCGACCCCTGGGCACACCAGGACCCACGAAAAGGCTGTACCATTTCGATGACGAGCCCCCTCCCCAACCCCCGCGGACCAAAGGCTATAGCCCACCGGCCTCGGTGACTATTTCACGCGCTGCGCCGCTGGGCATGTCTTGCCATTTTAGGGCAGGCTTCGGACCGTAGCCTCGCTGGGCACTGCGAGGACCCTCGAAAGTACCCATTTCCGGCGACCGAACCCGAAACCCCCAACCCCGTGGACCAAAGGCTATAGCCACCGGCCTCGGTGACTATTCGCGCTGGGCATTCTTGCCATTTAGGGGCTTGACGTAGCCTCCCCTTTGGGCACGAGGACCCTCGAAAAGTGTACCCATTTCCGTGGACGGGCCGGAACCCCTCCCCCCGTGGACCCAGGCTATAGCCCACCGGCCTCGGTGACTATTTCCAGCTGCGCGCTGGGCATTTCTTGCCATTTAAGGTGAGCTTCTGACCGTAGCCTCCACTTTGGGAACGAGGTCCTCGAAAAACTGTACTCATTTCGATGACGAGCCCGAAACCTCCCCGGCCCCGCGGACCAAAGGCTATAGCCCACGCCTCGGTGACTATTTCACGCGCGCGCGCTGGGCATTTCTTGTCATTTAGGGCAGGCCTCTGACCGTAGCCTCCAGCAAGGAACGAGGACCGTCGAAAAGGCATGCCCATTTCCGGCGCCCCTCCCCAACCGGCGGACCAAAGGCTGGCCCACCGGCCTCGGCGACTATTTCTGCGCTGCACCAGGCGCATTTCTTGCCATTTAGGCGGGCCTCGACCGTAGCCTCCCCGGGCACCGAGGACCCTCGAAAACTGTACCCATTTCCGTGACGAGGCCCCGTCCCTCTGACCCCAGCGGACCAAAGCGCAGCCCACCGGCCTCGGTGACTATTTCCAGCTGCGCGCAGGCATTTCTTGCCATTTTAGGGCAGGCCTCGACCGTAACCTCCCCAGGGTACGAGGACCCTCATGTACCCATTTTGACGAGCCCTAAACCCCCTCCCCAACCCCCGCGGACCAAAGGCTATAGCCCACCGGCCTCGGCGACTATTTGACGCTCTGCGCCGCTTGGAATTTCTTGCCATTTTAGGGGCTTCTGACCGTAGCCTCCCACTGGGCACACGAGGACCCTCGAAAAGGCATGCCATTTCAGACGCCCGAGGCCCCGAACTTCCCTCCCGGCCCCCCGGACCAAAGGCTATAGCCCACGGCCTCGGCGACCGTTTCCTGCGCGCGCTGGGTATTTCTTGCCATTTATGGCGGCCTCGTACCGTAGCCTCCCCTTTGGGCACCGAGGACCCTCAAAAGGCTGTACCCATTTCGAAGGCAGGCCCCTAAGCCCCTCCCGACCCAGCGGACCAAAGGCTAGCCACCGGCCTCGGTGACTATTTCACAGCTGCTGCGCGGCTGGGCATTTTGCCATTTTAGGGCGAGCCTCGACCGTAGCCTCCCCGCTGGGCACGAGGACCCTCGAAAGATTGTATCTATTTCGGCGACGAGCCCCGAAACCCCACAACCCCGCGGACCAAAGGCTATAGCCCACCGGCCTCGGTGACTATTTCCGCAGCTGCGCGCTGTGTATTTCTTGCCATTTAGGGCAGGCTTGTGACCGTAGCCTCCTTTGGGCACCACGAGGACCCTTGAAAAATGTACCCATTTCCGGCGACGGGCCGAAACCCATCCCCAGCCCCGCGGACCAAAGGCTATAGCCCACGGTCTCGGTGACAATTTCCAGCAGCGCCAGCTGAGCATTCTTACAATTTAGGGCTTCTGACCGTAGCCTCCCAGGCACGAGGACCCTCGAAAGACTGTACCCATTTCCGAGGACGAGCCACAGGAACCCCTCCCCGACCCGTGGACGAAGGCTGACCCACAGCCTCGTGACTATTTCCGCGCTGCGCTGGGTATTTCTTGCCATTTTAGGGCGGGGCTTGTGACCGTAACCTCCTTGGGCTACGAGGACCCTCGAAAGACTGTACCCATTTTGAGACCCGAGCCCTGAGCCCCTCCCGGCCGCGGACCAAGGCTATAGCCCACCGGCCTCGGTGACTATTTCAGCAGCTGCGCCCTCAGTGTTCTTGCCATTTTATGGCGGGCTTGACCGTAGCCTCACTGGGCACCACGAGGACCCTCGAAAGACTGTACCCATTTCCGTGACGGAACCCCGAAAACCCCTCAACCCCGTGGACGAGGCTATAGCCCACCTCGGTGAATAATTCCGCAGCGCGCCGCTGGGCATTTCTTGTCATTTAGGGCGGGCCTCGACCGTAGCCTCAGCAGGGCTGCGAGACCCTCGAAAAGACTGTACCCATTTTGGCGCCTTCCAACCAGCGGCGGACCGATGGCTATAGCCCACCGGCCTCGGTGACTATTTCCGCAGCTGCGCGCTTGGCATTTCTTGCCATTTAAAGTGAGCTTCTGACCGTAACCTCCCCTTGGGAACGAGGTCCTTGAAAAGACTGTACTCATTTCGGCGTCGAGCCCTTAAACCCCTCGCCAACCCAGCGGACCAAAGGCTATAGCCACCGGCCTCGGTGACTATTTCGCGCTGCGCTTTGGGTATTTTGCCATTTTAGGCAGGCCTCGACCGTAGCATCCCAGCTGGGCTGCGAGGACCCTCGAAAAGACTGTATCCATTCGGCGACCCGGGCGAAACCCCTCCCCAACCCCGGACCAAGGCTGGCCCGCAACCTCGGTGACTATTTCACCTTGACGCGCGCTGGGCATGTCTTGCCATTTAGGCGGGCTTGACCGTAGCCTCCCACTGAGGCACGAGGACCCTCGAAAGGCTGTACCCATTTCCGACGAACCCCGAAACCCCCACAACCGTGGACGAAGGCTATAGCCCACGGCCTCGGTGACTATTAACCTGCGGCTGGGCATTTCTTGCCATTTTAGGGCTTCGACCGTAGCCTCCCATGGGCACCGAGGACCCTCGAAAAGGCTGCCATTTCCGAGGACGAGCCGGAACCCTCCCCGACCCCGTGGACCAAAGGCTATAGCCACCGGCCTCGGTGACTATTTCAGCTGCGCGCTGGGCATTTCTTGCCATTTTAAGGTGAGCTTCTGACCGTAGCCTCCCACTGGGAACCACGAGGTCCTCGAAAAGGCATGTACTCATTTCGGCGTCGAGCCCCGCCCCTCGCCAGCGCGCACCAAAGGCTATGCCCGGCCTCGGTGACTATTTCAGCGCTTCGCATGGGGTATTTCTTGCCATTTTTAAGGGGCTTCTGACCGTAGCCTCGCCTTGGGCTACGAGGACCCTCGAAAAAGGCTGTACCATTTCGATGACCCAGGCCGAAACCCCTCCCAACCCAGCGGACCAAAGGCTATAGCCACCTGCCTCGGTGACTATTTCACGCGCCAGCGCACTGGGCATTCTTGTCATTTAGGGCAGGCTTGTGACCGTAGCCTCCCACTGGGCACACGAGGACCCTCGAAAAGACCGTACCCATTTCCGACGCCCCTCCCCAACCCGCGCGGACCAAAGTCTATAGCCCACCTGCCTCGGCGACTATTTCACGCGCTGCACCGCAGGGCATTTCTTGCCATTTAGGCGGGCCTCGACGTAGCCTCCCCATTTGGCTACGAGGACCCTCGAAAAGGCTGTACCATTTCCGGCGAGGCCCCGAAATCCCTCCCCAACCCCGGACCAAAGGCTGTAGCCCACGGCCTCGGTGACTGACTATTTCAGCGCGCTGCGCGCGGGCATTTCTTGCCATTTTGGGCAGGCCTCGCCGTAACCTCCCAGGTGCGAGGACCTCAAAAGGCGTACCCATTTCGTGACGAGCCCTAAACCCCTCCCAACCCCAGCGGACCAAGGCTATAGCCACCGGCCTCGGCGACTATTTGGCGCTCTGCGCCCGGCAAATTTCTTGCCATTTTAGGGCAGGCTTGGCCGAAGCCTCAGCCAGGCACCGAGGACCCTCGAAAAGCACCCATTTGCGCCCAGCCCGAACTTCCTCCCAACCCCAGCGGACCAGGCTATAGCCCACCGGCCTCGGCGACCGTTTCACGCGCTGCGCGCTGGGTATTTCTTGCCATTTATGGCGGGCCTCGACCGTAGCCTCCCCAGGGCACGAGACCCTCAAAAAGCATGTACCCATTTCCGGCGACGAGCCCGCCCCCCATCCCAAACCCCGCGGACGAAGGGTATAGCCCACCGGCCTCGTTGACTAATTCACCGCGCTGCGCGCTGGGTGTTTCTTGCCATTTAGGGCGGGCTTCGGACGTAGCCTCCCAGGGCACACGGGACCCTCGAAAAGCTGTACCCATTTTTGGCGACTAGAGCCTCAAAACCTCCTCCCCAACCCCGCGGACCAAGGCTATAGCCCACGGCCTCGGTGAATAATTCTACTGCAGCCATTGGTGTTTCTTGCCATTTAGGCAGGCCTCGTGGTAACCTCCCAGGCACCACGAGGACCCTCGAAAATCGTACCCTTTCGGCGAGCCCCTCCCCCCTGACCCCAGCGGACCCAGGCTATAGCCTCGGCCTCGGTGACTATTTCACGCCTGCGCGCTGGGTATTTTGCCATTTAGGCAGAGCCTCTGAGTAGCCTCCACGGGCACACGAGGACCCTCGAAAAGACTGTACCCATTTCGAGGCGAGAGCCTGGAACCCCCTCCCAACCCGTGGACCGAGGCTACAGCCCACCGGCCTCGGTGACTATTTCACCCTGCGCGCTGTGTATTTCTTGCCATTTAGGGCAGGCTTGTGGCCAGTAACCTCCCAGGCACCGAGGACCCTTGAAAAAAGTACCCATTTCCGGCGACGAGCCCGAAACCCCAAACCCCATCCCCCGCGGACCGAGGCTAGCCCACCGGCCTCGTTGACTAATTCACAGCTGCGCGCTGGGTGTTCTTGCCATTTTGGGCAGGCCTTGACGTAGCCTCCAGGCACACAGGACCCT
Source organism: Citropsis articulata (assembly GCA_030449925.1). Classification (NCBI taxonomy): domain Eukaryota; kingdom Viridiplantae; phylum Streptophyta; class Magnoliopsida; order Sapindales; family Rutaceae; genus Citropsis; species Citropsis articulata. The sequence goes on from JASUUH010000159.1 coordinate 271,046, forward strand.
CGAAAAAATGCCATTTCGGCGAGCCTCGAAACCTCCTCCCCAACCCCGCGGACCAGGCTATAGCCCACCGGCATCGGCGACTATTTCACGCTGCGCGCTGGGCATTTCTTGCCATTTAGGGTAGGCTTCGGCCGTAGCCTCCCACTGCGTACGAGGACCCTCGAAAGACTGTACCCATTTCGTGACGGCCAGGCCCTCCCACCCCGACCCCGCGGACCAGGCTATAGCCCTCGGCCTCGGTGACTATTTCCTGCGCGCTGGGTATTTTTGCCATTTAGGGCGGAGCTCTAACCGTAGCCTCCCACTTGGGCAGGCACGAGGACCCTCGAAAAGGCATGCCATTTAGGGCGAGCCCTGGAACCCCCCGACCCCAGTGGACCAAAGGCTCAGCCCACGGCCTCGGTGACTATTTCAACGCTGCGCGCTGGGTATTTCTTGCCATTTAGGCGGGCTTGTGACCGTAACCTCCACTGGGCTACGAGGACCCTCGAAAAGCTGTACCCATTTTGAAGACGAGAACCCTAAACCCCCTCCCAGCCCCGCGGACCAAAGGCTATAGTCACGGCCTCGGTGACTATTTCACAGCAGCCTCGCCCGGCTCGGCATTTCTTGCCATTTATGGCAGGCTTCTGACCAAGCCTCCCACTGGGCACCCGAGGACCCTCGAAAAGACTGTACCCATTTCGGACGACCAGAGCCCCCGAACGTCCCTCCCCAACCCCCGCGGACCAAAGGCTATAGCCCACCGGCCTCGGCGACTATTTCACGCGCTGCGCCGCTGGGCATGTCTTGCCATTTTAGGGCAGGCTTCTGACAGTAGCCTCCCACTGGGCACACTAGGACCCTCGAAAAGACTGTACCCATTTCCGACGACCAGAGCCCCCGAAACACCTTCCCCAACCCTGCGGACCAAAGGCTATAGCCCACCGGCCTCGGTGACTATATCACGCGCTGCGCCGCTGGGCATTTTTTGCCATTTTAGGGCAGGCTTCTGACCGTCGCCTCCTACTGGGCACACGAGGACACTCGAAAAGGCATGCCCATTCCGGCGACGGCCCCGAAACCCCTCCCAACCTCCGTGGACCAAAGGTTATAGCCCCACCGGCCTCGGCGGATTATTTGTGGCGCTGCGCGCTGGGCATTTCTTACCATTTAGGGGCTTCTGACGTAGCCTCCCAGGCACCACGAGGACCCTCGGACTGTACCCATTTCGAGGACGAGCCCCGGAACCCTCCCAGCCCCGTGGGCCAAGGCTGAGCCACGGCTCGGTGACTATTTCACGCGCTGCGCCGCTGGGTATTTCTTGCCATTTTAGGGCAGGCTTGTGACCGTAGCCTCCCACTGGGCACACGAGGACCCTCGAAAAGACTGTACCCATTTTTGATGACCAGAGCCCCCTAAACCCCCTCCCCAACCCCCGCGGACCAAAGGCTATAGCCCACCGGCCTCGGTGACTATTTCACGCGCTGCGCCGCTGGGCATTTCTTACCATTTTATGGCAGGCTTCTGACCGTAGCCTCCCACTGGGCACACGAGGACCCTCGAAAAGACTGTACCCATTTCGGACGACCAGAGCCCCCGAATGGCCCTCCCCAACCCCCGCGGACCAAAGGCTATAGCCCACCGGCCTCGGCGACTATTTGACGCGCTGCGCCGCTTGGCATTTCTTGCCATTTTAGGGCAGGCTTCTGACCGTATCCTGCCACTGGGCACACGAGGACCCTCGAAAAGACTGTACCAAATTTCCGACGACCAGAGCCCCCTAAACCCCCTCCCCAACCCCCGCGGACCAAAGGCTATAGCCCACCGGCCTCGGCGACTATTTGACGCGCTGCGCCGCTTGGTATTTCTTGCCATTTTAGGGCAGGCTTCTGACCGTAGCCTCCCACTGGGCACACGAGGACCCTCGAAAAGACTGTACCCATTTCCGACAACCAGAGCCCCCGAAACTCCCTCCCCAACCCCCGCGGACCAAAGGCTATAGCCCGCCGGCCTCGGCGACTATTTCACGCGCTGCGCCGCTGGGCATTTCTTGCCATTTTAGGGCAGGCTTCTGCCGTAGCCTCCCAATGGGCATACGAGGACCCTCGAAAATACTGTACCCATTTCCGACAGCCAGAGCCCCCCCACCCCCCACCCCGCGGACCAGGCTATAGCCACAGACTTGGAGACTATTCGCGCTCCGCGTGGGACATTTCTTGCCATTTTGGGTAGGCTTCTAACCATAGTCTCCCCTTTGGGCTGCGAGGACCCTCGAAGGGTGTACCCATTTCGGCGAGGCCCCAGGCGCCCCTCCCGGCCCAGCGGACGAAAGGCTATAGCCCACCGGCCTCGGCGACTATTTCACGCGCTGCGCCGCTGGGCATTTCTTGCCATTTTAGGGCAGGCCTCTGACCGTAGCCTCCCACTGGGAACACGAGAAACCTTGAGAAGACTGTACCCATTTCCAACTCCCAGAGCCCCCGATCCCCCCACCCCAACGCCCGCGGACCAAAGGCTATAGCCCGCCGGCCTCGGCGACTATTTCACGCGCTGCGCCGCTGGATATTTCTTGCCATTTTAGCGCAGGCTTCTGACCCTAATCTCCCATTGGGTACACGAGGACCCTCGAAAAGACTGTACCCATTTCTGACACCCAGAGCCCCCGAAACCCCCTCATCAACCCTCGCGGACCAAAGGCTATAGCCCACCGGCCTCAGCGACTATTTCAAGCGCTGCGCCGCTGGGCATTTCTCGCCATTTTAGGGCAGGCTTCTGACCGTAGCCTCCCACTGGGCACACGAGGACCCTTGAAAAGAGTGTACCCATTTCCGACGCCAAGAGCCCCAGAACTTCCCTCCCCAACCGCCGCGGACGAAAGGCTATAGCCCACCGGCCTCGGCGACCATTTCACGCGCTGCGCCGCTGGGCATTTCTTGCCATTTTAGGGCAGGCTTCTGACCGTAGCCTCCCACTGGTCACACGAGGACCCTCGGAAAGACTGTACCCATTTTTGACGCCCAGAGCCCACGAACTCCCCTCCCCAACCCCCGCGGACCAAAGGCTATAGCCCACCGGCCTCGGTGACTTTTTCACGCGCTGCGCCGCTGGGCATTTCTTGCGATTTTAGGGCAGGCTTCTGACCGTAGCCACCCACTGGGCACAGCAGGACTCTCGAAAAGACTGTACCCATTTCCGATGACAAGAGCCCCCGAACCCCCCGCCCCAGCCCCCGCGGACCAAAGGCTATAGTCCCCCGGCCTCGGCGAGTATTTCGCGCGCTGCACTGCTAGGCATTTCTTGCCATTTTAGGGCAGGCCTCTGACCGTAGCCTCCCACTGGGCACACGAGCACCCTCGGCGTACTCATTTCGGCGAGCCCCTGACCCCGCCCCAGCGGACCAAAAGGCTATAGCCCACCGGCCTCGGTGACTATTTCCGCAGCGCTTTGCGGCTGGGCATTTTCCCTTTTAGGGCAGGCCTCTGACCGTAGCCTCCCAGGAACACGAGGGACCCTCGAAAAGCATGCCATTTCCGATGACGAGCCCGAAACACCTTCCCCAATCCCGCGGACCAAAAGCTATAGCCACGGCCTCGGTGACTATTTCCAGCGCTGCGCGGCTGAGCATTTCTTGCCATTTTAAGCGGGCCTCGGACGTAGCCTCCACAGGCTGCGAGACCTCGAAAAGACTGTACCCATTTCCGACGCGCCTCCACAACCCCGGCGGACCAAAGGCTATAGCCCACCGGCCTCGGTGACTATTTCACGCGCTGCGCCGCTGGGTAATCTTTGCCATTTTAGGCCAGGCCTCTGACCGTAGCCTCCACTTTGGGCTGCGAGGACCCTCGAAAAGACTGTACTCATTTCGTGACCGAGCCCTAAACCCCGCCCAAACCCCAGCGGACCAAAGGCTATAGCCCCACCGGCCTCGGTGACTATTTCCAGCGCTTTCGCTGCTGGGCATTTCTTGCCATTTTAGGGCGGGGCCTCGACCGTAGCCTCACTGGGCACACGAGGACTCTCGAAAGACTGCCATTTCGAAGGCAGGCCCGAGCCTCCCAGCCCAGCGGTCCAAAGGCTATAGCCCACCGGCCTCGGTGACTATTTCCAGCGCCCGCTGGGCATTTCTTGCCATTTAGGGCGGGCCTCGGACCGTAGCCTCCCGCTGGTACGAGGACCCTCGAAAGACTGTACCCATTTTGGGCCCCAGAGCCCCGAGCGCCCTCCCAGCCCCAGCGAACAAGCGGCTGCAGCCCCACCGGCCTCGGCGACTATTTCCCAGCTGCGCGCTGTACATTTCTTGCCATTTTGAGGCGGGCCTCTGACCGTAGCCTTCACTTTGGGTACGGTACCCTCGAAAAGATTACTATTTCCGGCCCGAGCCCCGAGCGCCCTCCCAACCCCAGCGCGGACCAAAGGCTTTAGCCACCGGCCTCGGGCTATTTCGCAGCGTTAGCGCAGCTGGGCATATCTTGCCATTTAGGGCAGGCTTGTGACCGTAAGCCTCCCAGCATGGGCACGAGGACCTCGAAAAGACTGTACCCATTTCCGATGCCGAGCCCGAACCCCTCCCCGGACCCAGCGGAGCAAGGGCTATAGCCCACGGCCTCGGTGAATATTTCACTTGGCAGCTCGCGCTGGGCATTCTTGCCATTTTAGGGGCAGGCTTCTGACCGTAGCCTCCCACAGGCACGGGAGGACCCTCGAAAAGACTGTACCCATTTCCGATGCCCAGAGCCCCACAACGTCCCTCCCCACCCTCCGCGGACCACCGGCTGGAGCCCACCGGCCTCGGCGACCGTTTCCCGCGCTGCGTCGCTGGGCATTTCTTGCCATTTGAGTTCAGGCATCTGACCGTAGCCTCCACACAGGCACCCGAGGACCTCGAAAAGACTGTGTACCCATTTCGGCGCCCTCCCCAACCCCGTGGACCAAAGGCTATAGCCCACGGCCTCGGTGACTATTTCAGCAGCTGCGCCGCGCTGGGCATTTCCTTGCCGTATGTCGGCATGCCTCTGACCGTAGCCTCCCAGTATGGGCTGCAGGGACCCTCGAAAAGACTGTGCCATTTCCGACGCAGGCCCCGAGCAGCCCTCCCAGCGGACCAAGGCTATAGCCCACCGGCCTCGTGACTATTTCTGCACTGCGGCTGGACATTTCTTGCCATTTAAGGGCAGGCTTCTGACCATACCCTGCCACCTGGGCTTTCCGAGGACCCTCGTAAAAGGCTGTACCATTTCCGGCGACCCGAGCCCCAAACCCCTCCCAGCCCAGCGGACCAAGGCTATAGCCCGGCCTCGGTGATTATTTCCGTGCTTTGCGCCCTGGGGCATTTCTTTCCATTTTAGGGCAGGCCTCGGCCGTAGACTCCCAGCACCAGGCTGCGAGGACCCTCGAAGACTGTACCCTATTTATTTCGCCCGGCCCCGGCCCTCCCCAACCCGCGCGGACCAAAGGCTATAGCCCACCGGCCTCGGTGACTATTTCACGCGCTGCGCCGCTGGGCATGTCTTGCCATTTTAGGGCAGGCTTGTGACCGTAGCCTCCCACTGGGCACACGAGGACCCTCGAAAAGACTGTACCTATTTCCGACGCCCAAAGCCCCCGAACGGCTCTCCCCAACCCGCGCGGACCAAAGGCTTTAGCCCACCGGCCTCGGTGACTATTTCCCGCACTGCGCCGCTGGGCATTTCTTGCCATTTTACGGCAGGCCTCTGACCGTAGCCTCCCACTGAGCACACGAGGACCCTCGAAAAGACTGTACCCATGTCCGACGCCCAGAGCCCCCGAACGCCCCTCCCCATCCCCTGCGGACCAAAGGCTATAGCCCACCGGCCTCGGCGACCGTTTCACGCGCTGCGCCGCTGGGCATTTCTTGCCATTTTAGGGCAGGCCTCTGACCGTAGCCTCCCACTGGGCACACGAGGACTCTCGAAAAGACTGTACCCATTTCCGACGACCAGAGCCCCCCGCTTCCCAACCAGCGGACCGAGGCTATAGCCCACCGGCCTCGGTGACTATTTCCAGCTGCGCGCTGGGCATTTCTTGCCATTTAGGGCAGGCCTGCGACGTAGCCTACCCAGGGCAAGCGAGGACCCTCGAAAAGACTGTACTCATTTCGGCGAGCCCCTAAGCCCTGCCCAGCCCAGCCGGACCAAAGGCTATAGCCCACCGGCCTCAGTGACTATTTCACGCTGCGCGCTGGGCATTTTGGCATTTTAGGCGGGCCTCGGCGTAACCTGCCACGGGCACCGAGGACTCTCGAAAAGAGTATGCCATTTCGGCGACGGGCCCCAATCCCTCCCAATCCCTCAGACCAAAGGCTATAGCGCACCGGCCTCGGTGACTATTTCACGTGCTGCGCCGCGGGGCATGTCTTTCCATTTTAAGGGCGGGCCTCGTAGCCTCCTCACGGGCACCACGAGGACCCTCGAAAGACTGTACCCATTTCCGGCCCTCCCAGCCTCGTGGACCAAAGGCTATAGCCCACCGGCCTCGGCGACTATTTCACGCGCTGCGCCGCGGGGCATGTCTTTCCATTTTAGGGCAGGCTTCTGACCGTAGCCTCCCACTGGGCACACGAGGAACCTCGAAAAGACTGTACCCATTTCCGACGCCCCTCCCCAACCCCCGTGGACCAAAGGCTATAGCCCACCGGCCTCGGCGACTATTTCACGCGCTGCGCCGCTGGGAATTTCTTGCCATATTAGGGCAGGCCTCGGTAGCCTTCACCCAGGCACCACGAGGACCCTTGAAAGTGTACCCATATCCGGCGAGCCCCGAACTTCCCTCCCAACCCCAGCGGACCAAGGCTATAGCCCGACACAGGCGACTATTTCCGTCTTGCGCGCTGGGCATGTCTTGCCATTTTAGGCGAGCTTGACCGTAGCCTCTGCCACAGGCGCACGGAGGACCCTCGAAAAGACTATACCCATTTCGACAACAGGCCCCGAAACCCCTCCCCAACCCCGTGGACCAAGGCTATAGCCCACGGCCTCGGCGACTATTTCAAGCGCTGCGCTGGGCATTCTCTTCATTTTGGGCAGGCTTTGGACCGTAGCCTCACTGGGCTACGAGGACCCTTGAAAAAGTGTGCCATTTCCGGCGCCAGGCCCCGAACTTCCCTCCCCAACCCCCGCGGACCTGAGGCTATGGCCCACCGGCCTCAGGGACTATTTCCCGCGCTGCGCCGATGGGCATTTCTTGCTATTTTCGGAAGGCCTCTGACCGTAGCCTCCAGGCACGAGGACACTCGAAAAACTGTACCCATTTCGGCGACCAGAACCCCGCACCCCCACTAACCAGGCTATAGACCACGGACTGGCGACTATTTCCGCATTTCTTGCCATTTAGGGCGGGCTTCGACCGTAGCCTCCAGCAGGCACCTGACACCCTCGAAAAGACTGTACCCATTTCCGGCGCGGGCCCAGGCTTCCTCCCCCCACCGCCGGCCAAAGGCTATAGCCCACCGGCCTCGGCGACTATTTCACGCGCTGCGCCGCTGGGCATGTCTTTCCATTTTAGGGCAGGCTTCTGACCGTAGCCTCCCACTGGGCACACGAGGAACCTCGAAAAGACTGTACCCATTTCCGACGCCCCTCCCCAACCCCCGTGGACCAAAGGCTATAGCCCACCGGCCTCGGCGACTATTTCACGCGCTTCGCCGCTGGACATTTCTTGCCATTTTAGGGCAGGCCTCTGACCGTAGCCTCCCACTGGGCACACGAGGACCCTCGAAAAGACTGTACCCATTTCCGACGACCAGAGCCCCCGAAACCCCCTCCCCAACCCCCCCGGACCAAAAGCTATAGCCCACCGGCCTCGGCGACTATTTAACGCGCTTCGCCGCTGGGCATTTCTTGCCATTTTAGGGCAGCCTTCTGACCGTAGCCTCGCAGGCTGCGAGGACCCTCGAAAACTGTACCCATATCCGGCGCGAGCCCCGAGCGCCCCTCCCCGGCCCGCGGACCAAAGGCTATAGCCACCGGCACAGGCGACTATTTCCTGCGCTGCGCTGGGCATGTCTTGCCATTTTGGGCGGGCTTGACCGTAGCCTACCTCTGAGCGCAGGGGACCCTCGAAAGACTATACCCATTTCCGACAACGAGCCCGAAACCCCTCCCCAACCCCGTGGACCAAAGGCTATAGCCCCACCGGCCTCGGACTATTTCACGCGCTGCGCCGCTGGGCATTCTGCCATTTAGGGCGGGGCTTGACGTAGCCTGAGCACGAGACCAAAGAGTGTACCCATTTCCGGCGCCAAACCCCGAACTTCCCTCCCCAACCGCCCGCGGACGAGGCTATAGCCCACCGGCCTCGGCGACCATTCAGCTGCGTTGCCATTTAGGGAAGGCCTCGACCGTAGCCTCCCCAGGCACGAGGACACTCGAAAGACTGTACCCATTTCCGGCGACCGACCCGAACCCCCACCCCAACCCCATGAGACCAAGGCTATAGACCACCCGGACTCGGCGACTGTTTCGCGCGTTGAGCCGCTGGGCATTCTTGCCATTTAGGGCAGGCTTCGACCGTAGCCTCCCGCTGGGCACGAGCACCCTCGAAAAGGCGTACCCATTTCCGGCAGGCCCCGAACTTCCTCCCCGACCACCGCGGACCAAGGCTATAGCCCACCGGCCTCGGCGACCATTTCACCGCGCGCGCGCTGGGCATGTCTTTCCATTTTGAGGGCGGGCTTGACGTAGCCTCAGCTGGGCTGCGAGGAACCTCGAAAGACTGTACCATTTCGGCGCCCTCCCGGCCCCGTGGACCAAGGCTATAGCCCACCGGCCTCGGCGACTATTTCCTTGCGCTGCGCTGGAATTTCTTGCCATATTAGGCGGGCTCGGCCGTAGCCTTCCACGGGCACCGAGGACCTCGAAAAGATTGTACCCATTTCCGGCGAGGCCCCCTCCCCTCGCCCCACGGACCAAAAGCTATAGCCCACGGCCTCGGCGACTATTTCCGCGCTGGACATTTCTTGCCATTTTGGGGCGGGCTTGACCGTAGCCTCCCCAGCTACGAGGACCCTCGAAAAGACTGTACCCATATCCGGCGCGAGCCCCAGGCGCCTCCCCAACCCAGCGGACCAAGGCTATAGCCCACCGACTGGCGACTATTTCCTGACTGCACGGCGGGCATGTCTTGCCATTTGGGGCGGCTTGACCGTAGCCTGCTGGCGGCACGAGGACCCTCGAAAGACTATACCCATTTCCGACAAGCGAGCCCCGAAACCCCTCCCAACCCCGTGGACCAAGGCTATAGCCCACCGGCCTAGGCGACTATTTCAAGAGCTGCGCTGGCATTTCTCATTTAGGGCGGGCTTCTGCCGTAGCCTCCCAGGCACACGAGGACCCTTGAAAAGGTGTACCCATTTCCGGCGCCAGAGCCCCAGAACTTCCCTCACAACGCCCGCGGACGAAGGCTATAGCCCACGGCCTCGGCGACCATTTCACGCTGCGCTGAGCATTTCTTGCCATTTAGGGAAGGCCTCGGACCGTAGTAGCCTCCCAGGCACGAGGACACTCGAAAAGACTGTGCCATTTCCGGCGGCGAACCCCCACCCCGGCCCGCCAAAGGCTATAGACCACCGGACTCGGCGACTATTTCACGCGTTGCGCCGCTGGGCATTTCTTGCCATGTTGGGCCCGCTTCAGACCGTAGCCGCCCACTGGGCACACGAGCACCCTCGAAAAGGCGTACCCATTTCCGGCGCCCAGGCCCCCTTCCTCCCCACCGCGGACCAAAGGCTATAGCCCACCGGCCTCGGCGACCATTTCACGCGCTGCGCCGCTGGGCATTTCTTGCCATTTTATTTCAGGCTTCTGACCGTAGCCTCCCACTGGGCACACGAAGACCCTCGAAAAGACTGTACCCATTTCCGACACCTAGAGCCCCAGAACTTTTCTCCCCAACCGCCGCGGACCAAAGGCTATAGCCCACCGGCCTCGGTGACTATTTCCCGCGCTGCGCCGCTGGGCATTTTTTGCCATTTTAGGGCAGGCCTCTGACCGTAGCCTCCCACTGGGCACACGAGGACTCTCGAAAAGACTGTACCCATTTCCGACGACCAGAGCCCCCGAAACCCGCTCCCCTACCCCTCGGACCAAAGGCTATAGCCCACCGGCCTCGGTGACTATTTCCCGCGCTGCGCCGCTGGGAATTTCTTGCCATTTTAGGGCAGGCTTCTGACCGTAGCCTCCCACTGGGCACACGAGGACCCTCGAAAAGATTGTACCCATTTCCGACGACCAGAGCCCCCTAAACCCCCTCCCCAACCCCCGCGGACCAAAAGCTGTGCCCACGGCCTCGGCGACTATTTCACGCAACCGCGCTGGACATTTCTTGCCATGTTATGGAAGGCTTCTGACCGTAGCCTCCCACTGGGCACACGAGGACCCTCGTAAATCCTGTACCCATTTCCGCGACCAGGCCCCGAAACCCCTCCCGACCCCGCGGACCAAGGCTATAGCCACGGCCTCGGTGACTATTTCCACGCCTGCGCGCTGGGCATTTCTTGCCATTTAGGGCAGGCCTCGACCGTAGCCTCCCCCCTGGGCACACGAAGACCCTCGAAAAGACTGTACCCATTTCCGATGCCCAGGCCCCCGCGCCCTCCCCAACCCCCGCGGACCAAAGGCTATAGCCCACCGGCCTCAGTGACTATTTCCCGCACTGCGCCGCTGGGCATTTCTTGCCATTTTAGGGCAGGCCTCTGACCGTAGCCTCCCACTGGGCACACGAAGACCCTCGAAAAGACTGTACCCATTTCCGACACCTAGAGCCCCAGAACTTTTCTCCCCAACCGCCGTGGACCAAAGGCTATAGCCCACCGGCCTCGGTGACTATTTCCCGCGCTGCGCCGCTGGGCATTTCTTGCCATTTTAGGGCAGGCCTCAGACCGTAGCCTACCACTGGGCACACGAGGACCCTCAAAAAGACTGTACTCATTTTCGATGACCAGAGCCCCCTAAACATCCGCCCAAACCCCCGCGGACCAAAGGCTATAGCCCACTGGCCTCGGTGACTATTTCACGCGCTGCGCCGCTGGGCATTTTTTGCCATTTTAGGGCAGGCCTCTGACCGTAGCCTCAGCTGGGCACGAGGACACTCGAAAAGACTGTACCCATTTCCGACGACCCGAGCCCCCGAAACCCGCTCCCCTACCCCTCGGACCAAAGGCTATAGCCCACCGGCCTCGGTGACTATTTCCCAACCGCGCTGGACATTTCTTGCCATTTGGGCAGGCTTCTAAGTAGCCTCCCAGGCACGAGACCCTCGTAAAGCCTGTACCCATTTCGGCGACCAGGCCTCAAACCCCTCCCGGCCCGCGGACCAAAGGCTATTGCCCACCGGCCTGGGTTACTTTTTCCCGCGTTGGTCCGGTGGGTATTTGTTGCCTTTTTAGGCAGGCCTCTGACCGTAGCCTCCCACTGGGCACTCGAAGACCCTCGACAAGACTGTACCCATTTCCGGCCCAGAGCCCCGAGCCCCTCGCCCAACCCCGGACCAAAGGCTATAGCCCACCGGCCTTGGCGACTATTTCAGCGCGCCGCTGGGCATATCTTGCCATTTTAAGGCGGGCTTCGTAGTAGCCTGCGGGCACGAGGACCCTCGAAAAGCTGTGCCATTTCCGACAGCAGGCCCCAGAACCCCTCCCCAACCCGTGGAGCAAAGGCTATAGCCCACGTGCCTCGGCGACTATTTCAAGCGCTGCGCTTCGCTGGGCATATCTTGCCATTTAGGGCGGGCTTGACGTAGCCTCCCAGCTGGGCACCACGAGGACCCTCGAAATACTCTACCCATTTCCGGCAAGAGCCCGAGAACTTCCCTCCCGACCGTCGCGGACCAAAAGGCTATAGCCCACCGGCCTCGGCGACTATTTCACGCGCTTCGCCGCTGGACATTTCTTGCCATTTTAGGGCAGGCCTCTGACCGTAGCTTCCCACTGGGCACACGAGGACGCTCGAAGAGGCTGTAGCCATTTCCGACGTCCAGAACCCCCGCACCACCCACCCCAACCCCCGCGGACCAAAGGCTATAGACCACCGGACTCGGCGACTATTTCACGTGATGCGCCGCTGGGCATTTCTTGCCATTTTAGGGCGAGCTTCTGACGTAGCCTCGCTGGGCTGCGAGGACCCTCGAAAAGACTGTACCCATTTCCGGCGACCAGCGCCCCGAAACCCCTCCCCAACCCAGCAAAGGCTATAGCCCACGGCCTCGGTGACTATTTCCCAGCTGCGCGCTGGGCATTTCTTACCATTTTAGGGCGAGCCTCGACCGTAGCCTCCCACTGGGCACGAGACCCTCGAAAGACTGCCCATTTCCGGCGAGCCACGAACTCCCTCCCAACCCCATGGACCAAAGGCTATGGCCCACCGGCCTTGGCGACTATTTCACCCTGCGCGCTGGGCATGTCTTGCCATTTTAGGGCGAGCTTGGACCGTAGCCTGCCCAGGCCGCGAGGACCTCGAAAAACTGTACCCATTTCCGACAACGAGCCCCAGAACTTCCCACTGACCCCGCGGACCAAGGCTATAGCCCACGGCCTCGGCGACTATTTCCGCGCCGCGCTGGACATTCTTGCCATTTTAGGCAGGCCTCTGACCGTAGCTTCCCAGCTGGGCTGCGAGGACACTTTCGAAGAGGCTGTGCAATTTCCGGCGACCAGAACCACCGCCACTCCAACACCAGCGGACCAGGCTATAGACCACGGTTCGGCGACTATTTGACGTGATGCGCCGCTGGGCATGTCTTGCCATTTAAGCGCGGGCTTCTGACCGTAGCCTCCCCACTGGGCCTGAGGACCCTCGAAAGACTGTACCCATTTCCGGCGACCACGCCCGAAACCCCTCCCCAACCCCAGCGGACCAAGGCTATAGCCCACCGGCCTCGGTGACTATTTCCCGCCTTTCGCGCTGGGCATTTCTTGCCATTTTAGGGCAGGCTCTCACCGTAGCCTCCCGGGCTGCACGAGACCCTCGAAAGACTGTACCCATTTCAGGCGCCCGAGCCACGAACTCCCTCCCCAACCCCGGACCAAAGGCTATAGCCCACGGCCTTGGCGACTATTTCACCCGCTGCGCGCTGGGCATGTCTTGCCATTTAGAGCTTGACCGTAGCCTACTGCCCAGGCGCGAGGACCCTCGAAAAGACTGTACCATTTCCGACAACGAAGCACGAAACCCCTCCCCAACCCCGTGGAGCAAAGGCTATAGCCCGACCTCGGCGACTATTTTCAAGCTGCGCGCTGGGCATTTCTTGCCATTTAGGGCGGGCTTGACGTAACCTCCACTGGGCACTGCGAGGACCCTCGAAAATACTGTACCCATTTCCGGCAAGGCGAACTTACCTCCCCAACCGCCCCGCGGACCAAAGGCTATAGCCCAGCGGCCTCGGCGACCATTTCCGCAGCTATGCGGCTGGGCATTTCTTGCCATTTAGGGCAGGCCTCGACCGTAGCCTCCAGGCTGCGAGGACACTCGAAAAGGCTGTACCCATTTGGACGACGAACCCCGCACCCCACCCCGCGGACCAGGCTATAGACCACGGACTCGGCGACTATTTCACGTGATGCGCTGGGCATTTCTTGCCATTTTAGTGCAGGCTTCGGCCGTAGCCTCCCGCGGGCACCGAGGACCCTCGAACAGGCTGTACCCATTTCCGGCGCGGGCCCGAACTTCCTCCCGGCCCCGCGGACCAAGGCTATAGCCCACCGGCCTCGGCGACCATTTCACAGCGTTGCGCGCTGGGCATTTCTTGCAATTTTAGGGCGGGCTTTTGACCGTAGCCTCCCAGGCACCGAGACCCTCGAAAGACTGTCGCATTTCCGACACCCAGGCCAAGAACTTTTCTCCCCAACCGCCCAGCGGACCAAGGCTGCCAGCCCGGCCTCGGTGACCATTTCACGCTGCGCGCGAGATTTCTTGCCATTTAGGGCAGACCTCGGACGTAGCCTCCCCACAGGCTGCGAGGACACTCGAAAAGGCTGTATCCATTTACGGCCGGAACCCCGAACCCCCTCCCGACCCCAGCGGACCAAAAGGCTGATAGCCCACCGGCCTCGGCGACTATTTCATTCGATCGCCGCTGGGCATTTCTTGCAGATTTAGGCGATCTTCTGACCTTAGCCTCCCACTGGGCACACGAGGACCCTCGAAAAGACAGTACCCATTTTCGACGCCCAGAGCCCCAGAACTTTTCTCCGCAACCCCCGCGGACCAAAGGCTATAGCCCGCCGGCCTCGGCGACCATTTCACGCGCTGCGCCGCTGGGTATTTCTTACCATTTTAGGGCAGGCTTCTGACCGTAGCCTCCCACTGGGCACATGGGGACCCTCGAAAGACCGTACCCATTTCCGGCGCCCGGCCCGAACTTCCTCCCAGCCCCATGAGCCAAGGCTATGGCCACGGCCTCGGCGACCATTTCAGCTGCGCGCTGGGGCATTTCTTGCCATTTTAGGGCAGGCCTCGAGTAGCCTCCCAGGCTCACGAGGACCCTCGAAAGGCTGTAGCCATTTCCGATGACGAGCCCCTAAACCCCTCCCAGCCCCCCGGACCAAAGGCAATAGCCCCCCGGCCACGGCGAACGTTTAACGCGCAGCGCCGCGGGGCATTTCTTGCCATTTGAGGCCAGGCCTCTAACCGTAGCCTCCCACTTTGGGCTACGAGGACCCTCGAAAGAGCGTACCCATTTCCGGCACCCAGAGCCGCAGAACTTTTCTCCCCAACCGCCGCGAACCAAAGGCTATAGCCCACGGCCTCGGCGACCATTTCCTGTATTTGCGCGCTGGGCATATCTTGCCATTTAGGGCGGGCTTGGACCGTAACCTCCCACTTGGGCACCGAGGACCCTCGTAAAGGCTGTAACCATTTTCGTGACCCGAGCCCCGAAACCCCTCCCCGAACCCCGGACCAAAGGCTAGCCCAGCCTCGATCCTGTTCACCTTCTGTGCGCGCTGACATTTCTTGCCATTTAGGGCAGGCCTCGATCGTAGCCTCCCAGGCACACAAGGACCCTCGAAAGACTGTACCCATTTCCAGCCCCACAACCCCGAGCCCCTCCCCGGCCCAGCGAACAGGCTAACTGCGGCCTCGGCGACTATTTCGCGTGCGCCTTTGGGCATGTCTGGCCATTTAGAGGCGGGGCTTAACCTCCGGTGGGCGCAGAAAAACCTCGAAAGACTGTACCCATTTCCGACAACGAGCCCCGAAACCCCTGCCCAACCCCGTGGACCAAGGCTATAGCCCACGGCCGGCGACTATTTCAAGCGCTGCGCGCTGAGGCATTTCTTGCCATTTTAGGGCGGGCGTCTGACCGTAGCCTCCCCGGGCTACGAGGTCCCTCGAAAGACTGTGCCATTTCCGACACAGGCCCGAACTTCCCTCCCAGGCCCCAGCGGACCAAAGGCTATAGCCCGGCCTCGGTGACAATTTCGCAGCGCGCTTGGCATTTCTTGCCTTTTTCGGGCAGGCTTCAGACCGTAGCCTCCCATTGGGCAGCCGTGGACCCTCGAAAAACTATACCCATTTCGCTGCCGGGCCCAGAACATTTCTCCCCAACCGCGAACCAAAGGCTATAGCCCACCGACCTCGGCGACCATTTCCAGCTGCGCGCTGGGCATTTCTTGCCATTTTAGGGCAGGCCTCGACGTAGCCTCCCGCGGGCACCACGAGGACCCTCGAAAAGACTGTACCCATTTCCGGCACCGAGCCCCAGAACTTTTCTCCCCAACCCCATGAACCAAAGGCTATAGCCCACGGCCTCGGCGACCATTTGCGCAGCTCGCGCTGGGCATTTTTCCATTTTCGGGCAGGCCTCTGGCCGTAGCCTCCCCCTGGGCACACGAGGGACCCTCGAAAAGCTGTGCCATTTCCCTCCCACAACCCCGACGCCCCTCAGCCCCAGACGAGGCTATAGCCAGCCCCAGCCTCGGCTATTTCCTGTGCGCCTCACAGGCATGTCTTGCAATTTTAAGGCGGGCTTGTTGTAACCTCCAGTGGGCACTGAAAACCCTCGAAAAAGCCATGTACCCATTTGAGCCAGGCCGAGCCCCCTACCCAACCCCGTGGACCAAAGGCAAAAGCCCACCGGCCAAGCGCCCGGCTATTTCAAGCGGCTGCGCGCTGAGCGACTCTTGCCAATTTAGGCGAGCGTCGTAGTAGCCTCCAGCCTTCCACCCGGAAGGCTACGAGGACCCTCGAAAGACTGTAGCCATTTCCGACACCCGGAGCCCCTAACTTCCCTCCCGACCCCAGCGGACCCAGCCTCTAGCCCACCGGCCTCGGTGACCATTTCACGCGCGCACCGCTGGGCATTTCTTGTCATTTTAGGGCAGGCTTCTGACCGTAGCCTCCCACTGGGCACACGAGGACCCTCGAAAAAACTGTACCCATTTCCGCTGCCCAGAGCCCCAGAACATTTCTCCCCAACCGCCGCGAACCAAAGGCTATAGCCCACCGGCCTCGGCGACCATTTCACGCGCTGCGCCGCTGGGCATTTCTTGCCATTTTAGGGCAGGCCTCTGACCGTAGCCTCCCCAGGCACCACGAGGACCCTCGAAAGCTGTGCCATTTCGGCCCAGAGCCCCAGAACATTTCTCCCCAACCGCCGCGAACCAAAGGCTATAGCCCACCGGCCTCGGCGACCATTTCACGCGCTGCGCCGCTGGGCATTTCTTGCCATTTTAGGGCAGGCCTCTGACCGTAGCCTCCCACTGGGCCCACGAGGACCCTCGAAAAGACTGTAGCCATTTCCGGCCCGAGGCCAAACCCCTCCCCAGCCCGCCCGGACCAAAGGATATTGCCCACAGGCCTCGGTGACCTATTTCACAGCGGCGCGCGCTTCTTGCCATTTTAGGGCAGGCCTCGACCGTAGCCACCCAATGGGCCCACGAGGACCCTCGAAACGTCTGTACCCATTTCCAACAACGAGCCGACCCCTCTGACCCCGCGGACCAAGGCTATAGCCCACCGGCCTCGGCGACTATTTCACGCGCGCTGCGCGGGCATTTCTTGCCATTTAGGGCAGGCCTCGTAGCCTCCCACTGGGCACCACGAGGACCCTCGAAAGACTGTACCCATTCCGGCCCGGCCCCGAAACCCCTCCCCAACCCCCGCGGACCAGGCTATAGCCCACGGCCTCGACTATTTCTGCGCTATTTCTTGCCATTTTAGGGCAAGCCTCGACCGTAGCCTCCCAGGGCACACGAGGACCCTCGAAAAATTGTACCCATTTAGCGCGGAACCCCGAAACCCCTCACACCCGCGGACCAAAGGCTATAGCCCACCGGCCTCGGCGACTATTTCGCGCAATGCGCAGCTGGGCATTTATTGCCATTTTAGGGCAGGCCTCGGACCGAAGCCTCCCAGCAGGCTGCGAGGACCCTCGAAAAACTGTACCCATTTCCGGGCCGGGCCCCGAACTTCCCTCCCGGCCCCAGCGGACCAAAGGTCTATAGCCCACCGGCCTCGGCGACTATTTCACGCGCTGCGCCGCTGGGCATTTCTTGCCATTTAGGGCAGGCCTCTGACTGTAGCCTCCCCAGGCACACGAGGACCCTCGAAAAGACTGTACCCATTCTTTGGACGAGAACCCCGAAACCCCTCCCCGGCCCCGCGGACCAAAGGCTATAGCCCACCGGCCTCGATGCCTATTTCACGCGCTGCGCTGGGCATTTCTTGCCATTTAGGGCAGGCCTCGACCGTAGCCTCCCCAGCCACGAGGACCCTCGAAAAAGGCGTACCCATTTGACGCGGCCCCGAAACCTCCCCGGCCCCAGCGGACCGAGCTATAGCCGCCGGCCTCGGCTATTTTCCGCAGCTGCGCGCTGGGCATTTCTTGCCATTTTAGGGCAGGCCTCTGACCGTAGCCTCCCACTGGGCACACGAGGACCCTTGAAAAGACTGTACCCATTTCGGCAGGCCCCCTCCCCGGCCCAGCGGACCAAGTCTATAGCCCACCGGCCTCGGCGACCATTTCGCGCATTGCGTCGCTGGGCATTTATTGCCATTTTAGGGCAGGCCTCTGACCGTAGCCTCCCAGGCACACGAGGACCCTCGAAAAGCTGTAGCCATTTCGATGCCCGGGCCCTAACCCTCCCCAACCCCCGTGGACCAAAGGCTATAGCCCACCGGCCTCGACGACCATTTCACGCGCTGCGCCGCTGGGCATGTGTAGCCATTTTAGGGCAGGCATCTGACCGTAGCCTCCCACGGGGCACACGAGGACCCTCGAAAAGACAGTACCCATTTCGAGCCTCCCCAACCCCCCGACCAAGGCTATAGCCCCCCCGGCCTCGCGGCCCGCCCGGCACTGCTGCCTGGCTTTGCCATTTAGGGCAGGCCTCTGACCGTAGCCTCCCACAGGGCACACGAGGACCCTCGAAAAGACTATGCCATTTCCGGCGCTCCCCGCCGCCGTGGACCAAGGCTATAGCCCACCGGCCTCGGCGACTATTTCACCAGCTGCGACGCTGGGCATTTCTTGCCATTTTAGGGCAGGCCTCTGACCGTAGCCTCCCACTGGGCACACGAGGACCCTCGAAAAGACTGTACCCATTTCCGGCACCCAGAGCCCCAGAACTTTTCTCCCCAACCGCCGCGAACCAAAGGCTATAGCCCACCGGCCTCGGCGACCATTTCACGCGCTGCGCCGCTGGGCATTTCTTGCCATTTTAGGGCAGGCCTCTGACCGTAGCCTCCCACTGGGCACACGAGGACCCTCGAAAAGACCGTACCCATTTCCGGCGCCCAGAGCCCCAGAACTTTTCTCCCCAACCGCCGCGAACCAAAGGCTATAGCCCACCGGCCTCGACGACCATTTCACGATCTGCGCCGCTGGGCATTTCTTTGCCATTTTAGGGCAGGCCTCGACCGTAGCCTCCCCAGGCACGAGGACCCTCGAAAAGACGTGCCATTTCCGGCCAGGCCCCAGAACTTTTCTCCCCAGACCGCCCGCGAACTAAAGGCTATAGCCCACCGGCCTCGGCGACCATTTCACGATCTGCGCCGCTGGGCATTTCTTGCCATTTAGGCGGGCCTCGACCGTAGCCTCCCTTTGGGCACAGGACCCTCGAAAAAGGCCATTACCATTTCCAGCGAGCCCCAGAACTTTCTCCCCGACCGCCCCATGAACCAAAGGCTATAGCCCACCTCGGCGATGACCATTTCACAGCGCTGCGCAGGCATTTCTTGCCATTTTAGGCGAGCCTCTGACCGTAGCCTCATGGGCCCACGAGGACCCTCGAAAGACTGTAGCCATTTCGGCGGAGCCCCGAAACTTCCTCCCCAACCCCGCCCGGACCAAAGGCTATAGCCCAGGCCTCGGCGACCGTTTCACCTGGCAGCTGGGCATTTCTTGCCATTTCGGGCAGGCCTCTGGCCGTAGCCTCCCATGGGCTGCGAGGACCCTCGAAAAGACTGTACCCATTTCCAGCGCGGAGCCAGACTTTTCTCCCCGGCCCGCCCGCACCAAAGGTATGGCCCACCGGCCTCGTGACCATTTCCCGCTGCGCGCTGGGCATTTCTTGCCATTTAAGGGCAGGCCTCGACCGTAGCCTCACCCAGGCCCCGAGGACCCTCGAAATGACTGTAGCCATTTCCGGCCCCCCCCCAGCCTCCCCCAGCGGACCAGGCTATAGCCCCGGCCTCGATGACCATTTCACAGCAGCTGCGCGCTGGGCATTTCTTGCCATTTTAGGCGGGCCTCGAACCGTAGCCTCCCAGGGCACACGAGGACCCTCAGAAAAACTGTACCCATTTCGTAGCGCCTCCCCAACGCCCCGTTGACCCGAAGGCTATAGCCCACCGACCTCGGCGACTATTTCACCCAGCTGCGCCCGGCTGAGCATTTCTTGCCATTTTAGGGCAGCCCTCGACCCGTAGCCTCCCCGATGGGCACGAGGACCCTCGAAAAGACTGTACCATTTCCAGCGCCCGAGCCCCAGAGCGTCCCTCCGGCCAGCCCCATGCGGACCAAGGCTATTTAGCCCACGGCCTCGGCGACCATTTCACCTTGCGCGCTGGGCATTTCTTGCCATTTTAGGCGAGCCTCACGTAGCCTCCCACGCAGGCACCACGAGGACCCTCGAGGCATGCCATTGCTTTGTGACGGGCGAACCCGAAACCCCTCCCCAGCCCCGCGGACCCGAGCTATAGCCCAGGCCTCGATGACTATTTCACCAGCTGCTGCTTGCTGGGCATTTCTTGCCATTTTAGGGCAAGCCTCTGACCATGTAGCCTCACGCTGGGCACGAGGACCCTCGGCATGCACCCATTTCCGGCAGGCCCAGACTTCCTCCCGGCCCCGCGGACCCAAAGTCTATAGCCCACCGGCCTCGTGACCATTTCAGCTGCGCTGGGCATTCTTGCCATTTAGGGCAGGCCTTTGACTGTAGCCTCCCAGCACAGGCACGAGGGACCCTCGAAAAGGCTGTGCCATTTCGGCCGGGCCGAACTTCCTCCCAACCCCATTAACCAAGTCTATAGCCCACCGGCCTCGGCGACCATTTCACCGCTGCGCGCGGGCATTTCTTGCCATTTTAGGGCAGGCCTCTGGCCGTAGTGCCCAGCCCAGGCGCACGAGGACCCTCGAAAGGCTGTACCCATTCTGTGACGGAACCCCAGAAACCCCTCCCAGCCCCAGCGGACCAAGGCTATAGCCGGTATCGATGACTATTTCACGCGCTGCGCGCGGGCATTTCTTGCCATTTAGGGCAAGCCTCGACCGTAGCCTCCCAGGGCACACGAGGACCCTCGAAAGACTGTACCCATTTCCGGCGCGCCCCGAACGTCCTCCCCAACCCCCGCGGACCAAAATCTATAGCCCACCCGCCGAGGCGAACATTTTTCGCTGCGCCGCTGGGCATTTCTTGGAATTTTAGGGCAGGGCTCTGAACGTAGCCTCCCACTGGGCACACGAGGACCCTCCAAAAGACTGTACCCATTTCCGTCGCCGAGCCCAGAACTTCCCTCCCGGCCCCAGCGTGACCAAAGTCTATAGCCCACCGGCCTCGGCGACCATTTCACGCTGCGCGCGGGCATTTCTTGCCATTTAGGGCGGGCCTCGACCGTAGCCTCCCACAGGCTACGAGGACCCTCGAAAAGGCTGTACCCATTCGGCCAGAACCCCAGAACTTCCCTCCCGGCCCAGCGGACCAGGCTATAGCCACGGCCTCGGTGACTATTTCACGCGCTGCGCGCGGGCATTTCTTGCCATTTTAGGGCAGGCCTCGACCGTAGCCTCCCCAGGCACACGAGGACCCTCGAAAGACTGTACCCATTCTTGGCGGAACCCGAAACCCCTCCCCGGCCCCAGCGGACCAAAGGCTATAGCCACCGGCCTCGGTGACTATTTCACGCGCTGCGGCGCTGGGGATTTCTTGCCATTTTAGGGCAGCCTCGAACCGTAGCCTCGGCTGGGCACGAGGACCCTCGAAAAGACTGTACCCATTTCCGACGCCCAGAGCCCCAGAACTTCCCTCCCCAACCCCCGCGGACCAAAGGCTATAGCCCACCGGCCTCGGCGACCATTTCACGCGCTGCGCCGCTGGGCATTTCTTGCCAGTTTAGGGCAGGCCTCTGACCGTAGCCTCCCACAGGGCACACGAGGAGCCTCGAAAGACTGTAGCCATTTCCGATGACGAGCCCCTAAACCCCTCCCGGCCCAGCGGACCAAGGCTATAGCCCACCGGCCTCGGCGACCGTTTCCTGCAGCTGCGCTAGGCATTTCTTGTTATTTTAGGGCGGGCCTCAGACCGTAGCCTCCCACAGGGACCACGAGGACCCTCGAAAAGACTATACCCATTTCCGGCGAGCCCCAACCCCAGGTGGACCAAAAGGCTATAGCCCACGGCCTCGGCGACTATTTCACCGCGCTGCGCGCTGGGCATTTCTTGCCATTTTAGGGCAGCCCTCGACCGTAGCCTCCCAATGGGCACACGAGGACCCTCGAAAGACTGCCATTTCAGCGCCCCAGGCCCCGAGCGTCCCTCCCCAACCGCGGACCAAAGGCTATAGCCACCGGCCTCGGCGACCATTTCACGCTGCGCGCTGGGCATATCTTGCCATTTTAGGGCGGGCTTCGGCCCGTAGCCTCCCAGGCACCGAGGACCCTCGTAAAGACTGTGCCATTTCCGGCGCCAGGCCCGAGCGTCCCTCCCCAACGCCCGCCGGACCAAGGCCCACCGGCCTCGGCGACCATTTCCGCGCTGCGCGCTGGACATTTCTTGCCATTTTAGGGCGGGCCTCGACCGTAGCCTCCCAGCTGGGCACACGAGGACCCTCGAAAAGGCGTAGCCATTTCCTGACGAGCCCCTGACCCCTCCCAGCCCGCGGACCAAAGGCTATAGCCCACCGGCCTCGACTGCCGTTTCACACGTTGCGCTACTGGGCATTTCTTGTCATTTTAGGGCAGGCCTCAGGCCGTAGCCTCCCGCGGGGCACAAGAGGACCCTTGAAAAAGGCCGATTTCCGATCTCCCAACCCCCGTGGACCAAAGGCTATAGCCCACCGGCCTCGGCGACTATTTCACGCGCTGCGCCGCTGTGCATTTCTTGCCATTTAAGGGCAGCCCTCTGACCGTAGCCTCCCAATGGGCACACAAGGACCCTCGAAAAGACTGTACCCATTACCAGCGAGCCCCAGGCGTCCCTCCCAGCCCCGCGGACCGAAGGCTATAGCCCACCGGCCTCGGCGACTATTTCACCTGCGCTGGGCATTTCTTGCCATTTTAGGGCGGGCTTGGCCGTAGCCTCCCAGGCACACGAGGACCCTCGTAAAGCAGTACCATTTATGACCAGCCCGAAACCCATCCCAACCCCAGCGGACCAAGGCTATAGCCCACCGGCCTCGGCTATTTCACCTTGCGCCGCGGCTGGGCATTTCTTGCCATTTAGGGCGGGCTTGACCGTAGCCTCCCGGGCACGAGGACCCTCGTAAAGGCAGTACCATTTATGCGGCAGAGCCCATCCCCAACCCCAGCGGACCAAGGCTATAGCCCACCGGCCTCGGCGACCATTTCACGCTGCGCGCTGGGTATTTCTTGCCATTTTAGGCGACTTCGACCGTAGCCTCCCATGGGCTGCGAGGACCCTCGAAAAACTGTACCATTTCCGGCGCGAGTCGAACTTCCCTCCCCAACCCGCGGACCAAGGCTATAGCCCACCGGCCTCTGCGACCGTGTCACGAGCTGCGCTGCTGGGCATTTCTTGCCATTTTAGGCAGGCCTCGGCCGTAGCCTCCCAGGGCACCGAGGACCCTCGAAAAGAATGTACCCATTTCCGGCGAGCCCCCAAACCCCTCCCAGCCCCCGGACCAAAGCTATAGCCTCGGTGACTATTTCACGCGCTGCGCGCTGGCATTTCTTGCCATTTAGGCGGGGCTTGACCGTAGCCTCCCAGGCTACGAGGACCCTCGAAAGACTGTACCATTTCTATGACGAGCACCCTAAACCCCTCCCCAACCCCCGCGGACCAAGGCTATAGCCCACCGGCCTCGGCGACGTTTCACCTTGTTGCGCGGCTGGCATTTCTTGCCATTTTAGGGCGGGCCTCGACCGTAGCCTCCCCCTGGGCACACGCGGACCCTCGAAAATAATGTACCCATTTCCGCCGACCCTTGCCCCTAAACCCCCTCCCCAACCCCCGCGGACCAAAGGCTATAGCCCACCGGCCTCGGCGACTATTTCACGCGCTGCGCCGCTGTGCATTTCTTGCCATTTAAGGGCAGCCCTCTGACCGTAGCCTCCCAATGGGCACACAAGGACCCTCGAAAAGACTGTACCCATTACCAACGCCCAGAGGCCCCGGACGTCCCTCCCGACCCCAGCGGACCAAAGGCTATAGCCCACCGGCCTCGGCTATTTCGCAGCCTGCGCGCTGGACATTTCTTGCCATTTTAGGGCAGGCTTCTGACCGTAGCCTCCCACTGGGCACACGAGGACCCTCGTAAAGACAGTACCCATTTATGACGACCAGAACCCCCGAAACCCCATCCCCAACCCCCGCGGACCAAAGGCTATAGCCCACCGGCCTCAGTGACTATTTCACGGGCTGCGCCGCTGGGCATGTCTTGTCATTTTAGGGCAGGCTTGTGACCGTAGCCTCCCACTGGGCACACGAGGACCCTCGAAAAGACTGTACCCTTTTCTGACAACCAGAGCGCCCGAAACCCCCTCCCCAACCCCCGCGGACCAAAGGCTATAGCCCACCGGCCTCGGTGACTATTTCAAGCGCTCGGCCGATTGGCATTTCTTGTCATTTTAGGGCAGGCCTCAGACCGTAGCCTCCCACGGGGCACACGAGGACCCTCGAAAAGACTGTACCGATTTCCGACGCGCCTCCCCAACCCCCGCGGACCAAAGGCTATAGCCCACCGGCCTCGACGACCATTTCACGCGCTGCGCCGCTGGGTATTTCTTGCCATTTTAGGGCAGGCTTCTGACCGTAGCCTCCCACTGGGCACACGAGGACCCTCGAAAAGACTGTACCCATTTCCGACGCCCAGAGTCCCAGAACTTCCCTCCCCAACTCCCGCAGACCAAAGGCTATAGCCCACCGGCCTCGGCGCCCGTTTCACGCGCTGCGCCGCTGGGCATTTCTTGCTATTTTAGGGAAGGCCTCTGACCTTAGCCTCCCACCGGGCACACGAGGACCCTCGAAAAGAATGTACCCATTTCCGACGACCAGAGCCCCCTAAACCCCCTCCCCAACCCCCGCGGACCAAAGGCGATAGGCCACCGGCCTCGGTGACTATTTCACGCGCTGCGCCGCTGGGCATTTCTTGCCATTTTAGGGCAGGCTTCTGACCGTAGCCTCCCACTGGGCACACGAGGACCCTCGAAAAGACTGTACCCATTTTCGATGACCAGAGCACCCTAAACCCCCTCCCCAACCCCCGCGGACCAAAGGCTATAGCCCACCGGCCTCGGCGACCGTTTCACGCGCTGCGCCGCTGAGCATTTCTTGCCATTTTAGGGCAGGCCTCTGACCGTAGCCTCCCACTGGGCACACGAGAACCCTCGAAAAGAATGTACCCATTTCCGACGACTAGAGCCCCCTAAACCCCCTCCCCAACCCCCGCGGACCAAAGGCTATAGCCCACCGGCCTCGGCGACTATTTCACGCGCTGCGCCGCTGTGCATTTCTTGCCATTTAAGGGCAGCCCTCTGACCGTAGCCTCCCAATGGGCACACAAGGACCCTCGAAAAGACTGTACCCATTACCAACGCCCAGAGCCCCCGAACGTCCCTCCCCAACCCCCGCGGACCGAAGGCTATAGCCCACCGGCCTCGGCGACTATTTCACGCGCTGCGCCGCTGGACATTTCTTGCCATTTTAGGGCAGGCTTCTGACCGTAGCCTCCCACTGGGCACACGAGGACCCTCGTAAAGACAGTACCCATTTATGACGACCAGAACCCCCGAAACCCCCTCCCCAACCCCCGCGGACCAAAGGCTATAGCCCACCGGCCTCAGTGACTATTTCACGGGCTGCGCCGCTGGGCATGTCTTGTCATTTTAGGGCAGGCTTGTGACCGTAGCCTCCCACTGGGCACACGAGGACCCTCGAAAAGACTGCCTTCCGACAGCAGGCCGAAACCCCTCCCAACCCCCGCGGACCTCAGGCTATAGCCCACCGGCCTCGGTGACTATTTCAAGCGCTCGGCCGATTGGCATTTCTTGTCATTTTAGGGCAGGCCACAGACCGTAGCCTCCCACGGGGCACACGAGGACCCTCGAAAAAAGCACCCACCGATTTCAGCCGCCTCCCGAACCCCCGCGGACCACAGGCTATAGCCCACCGGCCTCGGCGACCATTTCACGCGCTGCGCCGCTGGGTATTTCTTGCCATTTAGGGCGGGCTTGACGTAGCCTCCCCACAGGCACCACGAGGACCCTCGAAAACTGTACCCATTTCCGGCGCCCGAGTCCGAACTTCCCTCCCCAACTCCCGCAGACCATAGGCTATAGCCCACCCGCCTCGGCGCCCGTTTCCTGTATTGCGCGGCTGGGCATTCTTGCTATTTTAGGAAGGCCTCGACCTTAGCCTCCCACCGGGCACCACGAGGACCCTCGAAAAGAATGTACCCATTTCCGGCCCGAGCCCCTAAACCCCCTCCCAGCCCCGCGGACCAAGGCGATAGCCACGCGGCCTCGGGTGACTATTTCAGCGCTGCGCCGCTGGGCATTTCTTGCCATTTAGGCGAGGCTCGACCGTAGCCTCCCACCAGGCACCACGAGACCCTCGAAAGAATGTACCCATTTTCGATGACCGAGCACCTAAACCCCTCCCCCCCCGCGGACCAAGGCTATGGCCACCGGCCTCGGTGTCTATTTCCTTGCTGCGCCGCTGGCATTTTTGCCATTTTAAGGGCAGGCCTCTGGCCGTAGCCTCCCCAGGCACACGAGGACCCTCGAAAAGAATGTACCCATTTCCGACAGAGCCCCTAAACACCCTCCCCAACCCCCGCGGACCGAAGGCTATAGCCCACCGGCCTCGGTGACCGTTTCCAGCTGCGCTTCAGGCATTTCTTGCCATTTTAGGGCGGGCCTCGGATAGCCTCCGTGGGCACCGAGAACCCTCGAAAGAATGTACACATTTCCGGCGACTAGAGGCCCCTAAACCCCTCCCAACCCCAGCGGACCAAGGCTATAGCCCACCTCGGTGACCTATTTCACGCGCTGCGCCGCTGGGCATTTCTTGCCATTGAGGGCAGGCTTCTGACCGTAGCCTCCCACTTGGGCACGAGGACCCTTGAAAGACTGTGCACCATTTCTGGCGTCAGAGCCCCAGAACTTCCCTCCACAACCGACGCGGACCAAAGTCTATAGCCCACCGGCCTCGGTGACTATTTCGCGCACTGCGCGCTATTTCTTGCCATTTTAGGCGGGGCTTGGCCCGTAGCCTCCACCCAGGCACGAGACCCTCGAAAAGGCATGTACCCATTTCGGCGGACGAGCCCCAAACCCCTCCCAGCCCCTGCGGACCAAAGGCTATAGCCCACCGACCTCGGTGAATATTTCCACCTTGCGCGCTGGGCATTTCTTGCCATTTAGGGCGGGCTTCTGACCGTAGCCTCCCCGCTGGGCACACGAGGACCCTCGAAAAGGCGTATCCATTTCGTGACCAGAGCCCCGAAACCCCTCCCCAACCCCCGGACCGAGGCTAGCCCACGGCCTCGGCGACCGTTTCCGCTGCGCTTGCTGAGCATTTCTTGCCATTTTAGGGCAGGCCTCGACCGTAGCCTCCCAGGCACGAGAACCCTCGAAAGAATGTACCCATTTCCGACGACCGAGCCCTAAACCCCTCGGCCCCAGCGGACCCAGGCTATAGCCCACCGACCTCGGTGACTATTTCACCCAGCGCCCATTGGGCATTTCTTGCCATTTAGGGCGGAGCTTCTGACCGTAGCCTCGCTGGGCACACTAGGACCCTCGAAAGACTGTACCATTTTGATATTCTGACACCTAAACCCCTCCCCGGCCCCGCGGACCAAAGGCTAGCCCACCGGCCTCGGTGACTATTTCACGCGCTGCGCGGCTGGGAATTTCTATCCATTTTAGGCGACTTGGCCGTAGCCTCCCACTTTGGGCACCACGGACCCTCGAAAAACATACCCATTTTAGATGACCAGAGATCCTAAACCCCTCCCAACCCCAGCGGACCAGGCTATAGCCCACCGGCCTCGAGGACTATTTCACCAGCTGCTGCGGCTGGGCATTTTTGCCATTTAGGGCAGGCCTTCGGCCGTAGCCTCCCACTGGGCACACGAGGACCCTCGAAAAGACTGTACCCATTTCCGACGCCCAGAGCCCCAGAACTTCCCTCCCCGACCACCGCGGACCAAAGGCTATAGCACACCGGCCTCGGCGACAGTTTCAAGCGCTGCGCCGCTGAGCATTTCTTGCCATTTTAGGGCAGGCCTCTGACCGTAGCCTCCCCCCCCAGGCTGCGAGGACCCTCGAAAAGAATGTACCCATTTCCGGCGGCGAGCCCTAAGCCCGTCCCAACCGCGGACCGAGCTATAGCCCACGGCATCGGTGAATATTTCCGCGCTGCACGCTGGGCATTTTGCCATTTAGGGCAGGCCTCGACCGTAGCCTCCCCAGGCACCGAGACCCTCGAGACTGTACCCATTTGAGCGAGCCCCAGACGCGGCTCCCGGCCCCAGCGGACCAAGGCTATAGCCCACCGGCCTCGGCGACTATTTCACGCACTTTTGCGCGCTGGACATTTCTTGCCATTTTGGGCAGGCTTCGTATAGCCTCCCACTTTGGGCACCACGAGGACCCTCAAAAGGCTGTACCCATTTCCGTGGCCTTGAGCCGAAACCCCCTCCCAGCCCCGCGGACCAAAGGCTGTAGCCCACGGTCTCGGCGACTATTTCACGTGCTGCGCCGCTGGACATTTCTTGCCATTTAGGGCGGGCTTCTGACCGTTGCCTCCCACGCTGCGAGACCCTCGAAAAGGCTGTACCCATTTCCGGCGACAGTCGCTGGGTATTTCTTGCCATTTTAGGGCAGGCTTCTGACCGTATCCAGGCTGCGAGGACCCTCGAAGACTGTACCCATTTCCGACGAGGCCCGATTCCTCGACCCCGCCCAGACCGATGCTGCCGCACACGGCCTCGGCGACCATTTCACAGCGCTGCTTGCCGCTGGGTATTTCTTGCCATTTTGGGCAGGCTTGACCGTAGCCTCCCCTTTGGGCACGAGGACCCTCGAAAAGAGCGTACCCATTTCCGGCGCGGGCCCCGGAAATTCCTCCCCAACCCCTGCGGACCAAATGCTATAGCACACCGGCCTCGGCGACCATTTCACGCGTTGCGCGCTGGGTATTTCTTGCTATTTTAGAAGGCCTCTGACCGTAGCCTTCCCACCGAACACCACGAGACCCTCAAAAGGCACTGTACCCATTTACGTGCCCGGGCGAACTTCCCTCCCCAACCCCATGGACCAGTACACCAGCCCACCGGTCTCGCGGACAATTTCGCGATGCGCGCTGGGCATGTCTTGCCATTTTATGCGAGCTTCTGACGTAGCCTCCCAAAGGGCACCGAGGACCCTCGAAAAGACTGTACATTTCCGACGAGCCCCAAACCCCCTCCCAACCCCGCGGACCAAAGGCTATAGCCCGGCCTCGGCGACCATTTCCAGCGCTGCGCGCTGGGTATTCTTGCCATTTTAGGGCAGGCTTCTGACCGTAGCCTCCCATGGGCACCACGAGGACCCTCGAAAGGCATACCCATTTCAGGCGCCCAGGCCCCGAGCGCCGCTCCCCGGCCCAGCGGACCAAGGCTATAGCCACGGCCTCGGCGACCATTTCACAGCGCTGCGCGCTGGGTATTTCTTGCCATTTTAGGGCAGGCTTCTGACCGTAAGCCTCACTTTGGGCACACGAGGACCCTCAGACTGTGCCATTTCAGATGCCCAGGCCGAGCGCGCTCCCAACCCGCGTACCAAAGGCTATAGCCCACCGGTCTCGGCGACTATTTCTCGCGCTGCTATGCCTGGTATTTCTTGCCATTTTAGGGCTGGCTTCTGACCGTAGCCTTCCCAGGCACACGAGGACCCTCAAAAGACTGTACCCATTTCCGGCGGGCCCCGACGCCGCTCCCGACCCCAGCGGACCAAGGCTATAGCCCACGGCCTCGGCGACTATTTCACGCCTGCGCGCTGGACATTTCTTGCCATTTTAGGGCGGGCTTCTGACCGTAGCCTCCCAGGCACCGAGGACCCTCAAAAGGCTGTACCCATTTCCGGCGCGAGCCCGAAACCCCTCCCGGCCCGCGGACCAGGCTGCCAGCCCACGGTCTCGGCGACTATTTCCGTGCTGCGCGCTGGACATTTCTTGCCATTTGGGCAGGCTTCTGACCGTTGCCTCCCAGCTGGGCACGAGGACCCTCAAAAACTGTACCCATTTCAGGCGCCAGGCCCGAGCGCTGACCCCAGCGGACCAAGGCTATAGCCCACCGGCCTCGGCGACCATTTCAGCGCTGCGCGCTGGGTATTTCTTGCCATTTAGGGCAGGCTTCGGACGTAACCTCCCAGGCTGGGCACGAGGACCCTCGAAAGACTGTACCCATTTCCGGCGCGGAGGCCCGAACTTCCCTCCCAGCCCCGCGGACCGTCTATAGCCCACCTGGCCTCGGCGACCGTTTCGCACGCTGCGCGCTGGGCATTTTTTGCCATTTAGGGCGGGCCTCGTATAGCCTCCCCTTTGGGCACCACGAGGACCCTTGAAAAGACTGTACCCATTTCGTGACCCAGGCCCGAACTTCCTCCACCAGCGGACGAAGGCTATAGCCCACGGCCTCGGTGACTATTCCGCACTGCGCGCTGGGTATTTCTTGCCATTTTAGGGCAGGCTTGACCGTAGCCTCCCACCAGGCACCACGAGGACCCTCGAAAAAGGCTGTACCCATTTCGGCAAGGCCCCGAGCCGAAACCTCCCCGGCCCTGCGGACCAAAGGCAATAGCCCACCGGCCTCGGTGAATATTTCACGCGCTGCGCTGGGCATTCTTGCCATTTGGGCGAGGCTTCTGACCGTAGCCTCCCCAGGCTACGAGGACCCTCGAAAAAGGCATATCCATTTCTGACGACCAGAACCCCCGAAACCTCCTCCCCAACCCCCGCGGACCAAAGGCAATATCCCACCGGCCTCGGCCACCGTTTCACCCGCTGCGCCGCTGAGCATTTTTTTGCCATTTTAGGGCAGGCCTCTGACCGTAGCCTCCAGGCACACGAGAACCCTCGAAAGAATGTACCCATTTCCGACGAGGCCCTAAACCCCTCCCGGCCCCAGCGGACCAGGCTATAGCCCACCGACCTCGGTGACTATTTCACTGACTGCCGCTGGGCATTTCTTGCCATTTAGGGCAAGCTTCTCACCGTAACCTCCCAGGCTGCGAGGACCCTCGAAAAGGCTGTACCCATTTCGATGACTACAGCACCTAAGCCTCCCAACCCCAGCGGACCAAAGGCTATAGCCCACGGCCTCGGTGACTATTTCACGCGCTGCGCGCTGGGTATTTCTTGCCATTTAGGCGGGCTTCTGACCGTAGTAGCCTCACTGGGCACCACGAGGACCCTTGAAAAGACTGTACCCATTTTCGATGGCCAGGCCTAGCCCCTCCCCAACCCAGCGGACCAAAGGCTATAGCCCACGGCCTCGGCGACCATTTCTGTGCGCTGCGCGGTGGGTATTCTTGCCATTTAGGGCAGGCTTGACCGTAGCCTCCCTGGGCACGAGGACCCTCGAAAGACATGTACCCATTTCCGTCGCCGAGCCCCAGAACTTCCTCCAGCCCCAGCGGACCAAATGCTATAGACATCCGGCCTCGGCGACCGTTTCCCGCAGCGCTGCGCGACTAGGCATTTCTTGCCATTTTAGGGCAGGCCTGACCGTAGCCTCCCCAGGCACGAGGACCCTCGAAAAGGCGTACCATTTCCGGCGACGAGCCCCTAAACCCCTCCCAACCCCCCGCGGACCAGGCTGTAGCCCGGCCTCGGCGACCATTTCCGCAGCTGCTCGCTGGTATTTCTTGCCATTTTAGGCAGGCTTCGTAGTAGCCTCCCTTGGGCACCACGAGGACCCTCGAAAAGGCATGCCATTTCCGACCCCAGGCCCGAACTTCCCTCCCGGCCCAGCGGACCAAATGCCTAGCCCCGGCCTCGGCGACCGTTTCCGCGCTGCGCGCGGCATTTTGCCATTTAAGGCAGGCCTCTGACCGTAGCCTCCCACGGGGCACATGAGGACCCTTGACAAGACTGTACCCAGTTCTGACGACCAGAGCCCCAGAACTTCCCTCCCTAACCACCGCGGACCAAAGGCTATAGCCCACCGGCCTCGGTGACTATTTCACGCGCTGCGCAGCTGGTTATTTGTTGCCATTTTAGGGCAGGCTTGACCGTAGCCTCCCCATGGGCACGAGGACCCTCGAAAGCGTATCCATTTCGGCGAGCCCGGCGCCCTCCCGACTCCGCGGACCAGGCTATAGCCCACCGGCCTCGGCGACCGTTTCCAGCCTTTGCTGCGCTGAGTATTTCTTGCCATTTTAGGGCAGGCCTGACCGTAGCCTCCCTTTGGGCACACGAGGAACCCTCGAAAAGAATGTACCCATTTCCGGCGACGAGCCCTAAACCCCCTCCCGGCCCCGCGGACCAAGGCTATAGCCCACCGACCTCGGTGACTATTTCACGCTTGACGTCGCTGGGCATTTCTTGCCATTTAGGGCGGGCTTCTGACCGTAGCCTCCCACTGGGTACGAGGACCCTCGAAAAGACTGTACCCATTTTCGATGACTCGGCCTCTAAACCCCTCCCGACCCCAGCGGACAAAAGGCTATAGCCCACCGGCCTCGTGGACTATTTCACGCGCTGCGCCGCTGGTGTTCTTGCCATTTAGGGCGGGCTTCTGACCGTATCCTCCCGCTGGGCACGAGGACCCTCGAAAGGCATGTACCATTTCGATGACCAGGCCCCTAAACCCCTCAACCCGCGGACCAAGGCTATAGCCCACCGGCCTCGGCGACCATTTTCACCTTTGCGCGCTGGGTATTTCTTGCCATTTTAGGGCAGGCTTCTGACCGTAGCCTCCCCTTTGGGCACGAGGACCCTCGAAAAGGCATGTGCCATTTTCGATGACTACAGCACCCTAAACCCCCTCCCCAACCCCCGCGGACCAAAGGCTATAGCCCACCGGCCTCAGTGACTATTTCACGCGCTGCGCCGCTGGGTATTTCTTGCCATTTTAGGGCAGGCTTCTGACCGTAGCCTCCCACTGGGCACACGAGGACCCTTGAAAAGACTGTACCCATTTTCGATGACCAGAGCCCCCTAAACCCCCTCCCCAACCCCCGCGGACCAAAGGCTATAGCCCACCGGCCTCGGCGACCATTTCACGCGCTGCGCCGGTGGGTATTTCTTGCCATTTTAGGGCAGGCTTCTGACCGTAGCCTCCCACTGGGCACACGAGGACCCTCGAAAAGACTGTACCCATTTAGGCGCGAGCCCCGAACTTCCCTCCCCCAGCGGACCAAATGCTATAGCCCACCAGCCTCGGCGACCGTTTCACGCAGCGCTGCGGCATTCTTGCCATTTAGGGCGGGCCTCTGAGCGTAGCCTCCAGGCACCAGGGACCCTCGAAAAGGCTGTACCCATTTCGGCGACGAGCCCTAAACCCCTCCCGGCCCCTGCGGACCAAAGGCTATAGCCCACCGGCCTCGGCGACCATTTCACGCGCTGCGCCGCTGGGTATTTCTTGCCATTTTAGGGCAGGCTTCTGACCGTAGCCTCCCACTGGGCACACGAGGACCCTCGAAAAGACTGTACCCATTTCCGACCCCCAGAGCCCCAGAACTTCCCTCCCCAACCCCCGCGGACCAAATGCTATAGCCCACCGGCCTCGGCGACCGTTTCACGCGCTGCGCCGCTGGGCATTTTTTTGCCATTTTAGGGCAGGCCTCTGACCGTAGCCTCCCACTGGGCACATGAGGACCCTTGAAAAGACTGTACCCATTTCGGCGGACGGGCCCAGAACTTCCCTCCAACCACCGCGGACCAAAGGCTATAGCCCACGGCCTCGGTGACTATTTCACCTTGCTGCCCGTTGGGTATTTCTTGCCATTTAGGCGGGCTTGACCGTAGCCTCCCAGGCTGCAGGACCCTCGAAAAGACTCTATCCATTTCGGCGGCAGGCCCCAGCGCCCTCCCAGCTCCCGCGGACCAGGCTATAGCCCACCGGCCTCGGCGACGTTTCCCGCGCTGCGCTGAGCATTCTTGCCATTTAGGGCAGGCCTCTCGACCGTAGCCTCCCAGGCACCGAGACCCTCGAAAGAATGTACCCATTTCCGGACCAGGCCTAAACCCCCTCCCAGCCCTCGCGGACCAAAGGTTATAGCCCACCGACCTCGGTGACTATTTCACCTTGTGCGCGCTGGGATTTCTTGCCATTTTAGGGCGGGCCTCGACCGTAGCCTCCCCAGGTACGAGGACCCTCGAAAGACTATGCCATTTCGTGACCACACCTAAACCCCTCCCGACCCCGCGGACCAAAAGGCTATAGCCCACCGGCCTCGGTGACTATTTCACGCTGCGCGCTGGGTATTTCTTGCCATTTTAGGGCGGGCTTCGAGTATCCTCCCAGGCACCACGAGGACCCTCGAAAAGACTGTACCCATTTCGATGACAGGCCCTAAACCCCTCCCAACCCCAGCGGACCAGGCTATAGCCCACGGCCTCGGCGACCATTTCGCAGCTGCGCGCTGGGTATTTCTTGCCATTTTAGGGCAGGCTTCTGACCGTAGCCTCCCACTGGGCACGAGGACCCTCGAAAAGGCTGTACCCATATCCGGCAGGCCCCGAACTTCCCTCCCAGCCCCGCGGACCGTCTATAGCCCACGGCCTCGGCCGTTTCGCAGCTGCGCGCTGGGTATTTCTTGCCATTTTAGGGCGGGCTTCGGCCGTAGCCTCCCATGGGCACGAGGACCCTCGAAAAGCTGTACCCATTTCCGACGAGCCCCTAGCCCCCTCCCAGCCCCGCGGACCAAAGGCTATAGCCCACCGGCCTCGGAGACTATTTCACGCGCTGCGCCGTTGGGCATTTCTTGCCATTTTAGGGCAGGATTCTGACCGTAGCCTCCCACTAGGCACACGAGGACCCTCGAAAGACTGTACCCATTTCCGTGAGCCGAGCCCCCCCCCCAGCCCCGCGGACCAGGATATACCCACCGGCCTCGGCGGCCGTTTCAGCGCTGCGCTGGGCATTCTTGCCATTTTAGGGCAGGCCTCTGACCGTAGCCTCCCCAGGCTACGAGAACCCTCGAAAAGAATGTACCCATTTCGATGACGAGCCCTAAACCCTCCCAACCCCGCGGACGAGGCTATAGCCACCGACCTCGGTGACTATTTCCTGCGCAGCGCGCTGAGCATTCTTGCCATTTTAGGGCGAGGCTTCTGGACCGTAGCCTCCCATGGGCACCACGGACCCTCGAAAGACTGTACCCATTTTGATGACTCGCACACAAACCCCTCCCGACCCCAGCGGACCAAGGCTATAGCCCACCGGCCTCGGTGACTATTTCACGCAGCTGCGCTGGGTATTTCTAGCCATTTTAGGCGGGCTTCTGACCGTAGCCTCCACTGGGCTACGAGGACCCTCGAAAAGGCTGTACCCATTTTAGATGACGAGCCCCCTAAGCCTCCCGGCCCCGGACCGAGGCTATAGCCCACCGGCCTCGGGACTATTTCACGCTGCGCGCTGGGCATTTTGCCATTTAGGGCAGGCTTCGTAGCCTCCTTGGGCACACGGGGACCCTCGAAAGACTGTACCCATTTCCGGCCGGAGCCCCAGAACTTCCCTCCCGACCACGCGGACCAGGCTGCTTTGCACCCGGCCTCGGCGACGGTTTGAAGCTGTGCGCGCTGAGCATTTCTTGCCATTTTAGGGCGGGGCCTCGGCCGTAGCCTCCAGGCACCAGGACCCTCGAAAAGAATGTACCCATTTCCGACGACCAGAGCCCCTAAACCCCGTCCCCAACCCCCGCGGACCAAAGGCTATAGCCCACCGGCATCGGTGAATATTTCACGCGCTGCACCGCTGGGCATTTTTTGCCATTTTAGGGCAGGCCTCTGACCGTAGCCTCCCACTGGGCACACGAGGACCCTCAAGAAGACTGTACCCATTTCCGATGGCCCAGAGCCCCGACGCGCTCCCCGGCCCCAGCGGACCAAGGCTATAGCCCACCGGCCTCGGCGACTATTTCACGCACTGCGACGCTGGGCTTTACTTGCCATTTTATGGCAGGCTTCTGACCGTAGCCTCCCACTTTGGGCACGAGGACCCTCAGACTGT
Organism: Citropsis articulata; assembly: GCA_030449925.1. Taxonomy (NCBI): domain Eukaryota; kingdom Viridiplantae; phylum Streptophyta; class Magnoliopsida; order Sapindales; family Rutaceae; genus Citropsis; species Citropsis articulata. The sequence goes on from JASUUH010000159.1 coordinate 306,877, forward strand.
ACCCATTTCCGGTGGCAGGCCCCGAAACACCCTGACCCCAGCGGACCAAAGGCTATAGCCCCGGCCTCGGCGACCATTTCCGCAGCTGCGCGCTGGGTATTTCTTGCCATTTAGGGCAGGCTTCTGACCGTAGCCTCCCAGGCACGAGGACCCTCGAAAAGACTGTACCCATTTCCGGCCAGGCCCGAAATTCCCTCCCGGCCCCGCGGACCAAATCTTGCCCACCGGCCTCGGCGACCGTTTCACGCGTTGCGCGTTGGGCATTCTTGCTATTTTAGGAAGGCCTCTGACCGTAGCTTCCCACGGGCACGAGGACCCTCGAAAAGGCATGCCATTTCGTGCCGGGCCCCCTCCCCAATCGCGGACCAAAGGCCGCCCGCGGTCGCGGACAATTTCCTGCGATGCGCGCTGGGCATGTCTTGCCATTTTAGGGCGAGCTTCTGACCGTAGCCTCCCAAAGGCACCACGAGACCCTCGAAAAGGCATACACATTTCCGGACGAACCCCGAGAAACCCCTCCCGACCCGCGGACCAAAAGGCTATAGCCCACCGGCCTCGGCGACTATTTCGCACGCTGCGCCGCTGGGCATTTCTTGCCATTTTAGGGCACCTCGACCGTAGCCTCCCACCCAGGCACGAGGACCCTCAAAAGACTGTACCCATTTCAGGCAGGCCCCGACGCGCTCCCTCCCCGCGGACCAGGCTATAGCCACGGCCTCGGCGACTATTTCACGGCGCTGCGCGCTGGGCATTCTTGCCATTTAGAGGCGGGCCTCGGCCGTAGCCTCCCCTTTGGGCTACGAGGACCCTCGAAAGACTGTGCCATTTGGGCAGCGCCCGAGCGCGCTCCCCACCCCAGCGGACCAGGCTATAGCCCACGGCCTCGGCGACCATTTCACGCAGCTGCGCGCTGGGTATTTCTTGCCATTTTAGGGCAGGCTTCGACCGTAGCCTCCAGGCACGAGACCCTCGAAAAAGCGTACCCATTTCCGGGCCCGAACTTCCCTCGACCCCAGCGGACCAAATGCTATAGCCCACCGGCCTCGGCGACCGTTTCACAGCTGCGCGCTGGGCATTTTTGCCATTTAAGGCGGGCCTTTGGCCGTAGCCTCCCATGGGCTACGAGGACCCTCGAAAAACTGTACCCATTTCGGCGGCAGGCCCCAGAACTTCCCTCCCCCACCGCGGACGAAAGGCTATAGCCCACGGCCTCGGTGACTATTCACTGCTGCTGCGCGCTGGGTATTTCTTGCCATTTTAGGGCGGGCTTCGACGTGGCCTCCCACTGGGCACACGAGACCCTCGAAAAGGCATGCCATTTCCGGCGACCAGGCCCGAAACCCCTCCCGACCCCTGCGGACCAAGGCAATAGCCCACCGGCCTCGGTGAATATTTCCTGCAGCGCTGCGGCTGGGCATTCTTGCCATTTAGGGCAGGCTTCTAGTAGCCTCCCAGCTGGGCACGAGGACCCTCGAAAGAGCGTATCCATTTCGGCGGCCCCCGAAACCTCCTCCCCAACCCCCGCGGACCAAAGGCTATAGCCCACCGGCCTCGGCGACCGTTTCACGCGCTGCGCCGCTGAGCATTTTTTTGCCATTTTAGGGCAGGCTTCTGACCGTAGCCTCCCACTGGGCACACGAGGACCCTCGAAAAGACTGTACCCATTTCCGACGCCGAGAGCCCCAGAACTTCCCTCCCCGACCACCGCGGACCAAAGGCTATAGCACACCGGCCTCGGCGACAGTTTGAAGCGCTGCGCCGCTGAGCATTTCTTGCCATTTTAGGGCAGGCCTCGGCCGTAGCCTCCCAGGCACCACGAGAACCCTCGAAAAGGCTGTGCCATTTCGATGACGAGCCCTAAACTTCCTCCCGGCCCCAGCGGACCAAAGGCTATAGCCCACCGGCCTCGGCGACCATTTCACGCGCTGCGCCGGTGGGTATTTCTTGCCATTTTAGGGCAGGCTTCTGACCGTAGCCTCCCACTGGGCACACGAGGACCCTCGAAAAGACTGTACCCATTTCCGACGCCCAGAGCCCCAGAACTTCCCTCCCCAACCCCCGCGGACCAAATGCTATAGCCCACCAGCCTCGGCGACCGTTTCACGCGCTGCGCGACTGGGCATTTCTTGCCATTTTAGGGCAGGCCTCTGACCGTAGCCTCCCACTGGGCACACGAGGACCCTCGAAAAAGGCATGCCATTTCCGACCCCCGAGGCCCTAAACTTCCTCCCAACCCCGCGGACCCAGGCTATAGCCCACCGGCCTCGGCGACCATTTCCACGCTGCGCGCGGGTATTCTTGCCATTTTAGGGCAGGCTTCGACCGTAGCCTCCCAGGCACACGAGGACCCTCGAAAAGCTGCCATTTCCGGCCCCAGGCCCCGAACTTCCCTCCCAGCCCGCGGACCAATATAGCCCACCGGCCTCGGCGACCGTTTCACTGCGCGCGCGCTGGCATTTTTACCATTTTGGGCAGGCCTCGTAGTAGCCTCCCCAGGCACATGAGGACCCTTGAAAAAGCTGTACCCATTTCCGGCGAGCCCAGAACTTCCCTCCCAACCACCGCGGACCAAGGCTATAGCCCACCGGCCTCGGTGACTATTTCACGCGGCTGGTATTTCTTGCCATTTAGGCGGGGCTTGGACCGTAGCCTCCTTTGGGCTACGAGGACCCTCGAAAAGGCATATCCATTTCGGCGGCAGGCCCGGCGCCCTCCCAACTCCGCGGACCAAAGGCTATAGCCCACGGCCTCGGCAACCGTTTCCTGTGCGCGTTGGCATTTCTTGCCATTTAGGGCGGGCCCTCGTAGTAGCCTCCCAGGCACACGAGAACCCTCGAAAGAATGTACCCATTTCGGCGACCGAGCCCTAAACCCCTCCCCAACCCCGCGGACCAAAAGGCTATAGCCCACCGACCTCGGTGACTATTTCACCTTGCGCGCTTGGCATTTCTTGCCATTTTAGGGCAGGCTTGACCGTAGCCTCCCCAGGTACACGAGGACCCTCGAAAAAGGCATACCCATTTCGGCTGACACCCTAAACCCCTCCCGACCCCGCGGACCAGGCTATAGCCCACCGGCCTCGATGACTATTTCACCTTGCGCTGGGTATTTCTTGCCATTTAGGGCGGGCTTCGGACCGTATCCTCCCCATGGGCACCACGAGGACCCTCGAAAAGACTGTACCCATTTCGTTGACGAGCCCCTAAACCCCTCCCAACCCCGCGGACCAAAGGCTATGTATAGCCCACCGGCCTCGGCGACCATTTCACGCAGCGCTGCGCTGGGGTATTTCTTGCCATTTAGGCGAGCTTCGACCGTAGCCTCCCACTGGGCACGAGGACCCTCGAAAAGACTGTACCCATTTTCGATGACTGACACCTAAACCCCTCCCAACCCCAGCGGACCAAAAGGCTATAGCCCACCGGCCTCGGTGACTATTTCACCTTGCGCGCTGGGTATTTCTTGCCATTTAGGGCGGGCTTCTGGCCGTAGCCTCCCACTGGGCACGAGGACCCTCCCTTGAAAAGACCCATTTCGATGACGAGCCCCTAAACCCCTCCCAGCCCAGCGGACCAAAGGCTATAGCCACCGGCCTCGGCGACCATTTCACCTTGCTGCGCGGTGGTATTCTTGCCATTTAGGGCAGGCTTGACCGTAGCCTCCCCAGGCACCACGAGGACCCTCGAAAAGCTGTACCCATTTCCGGCGCCCGGGCAGAACTTCCCTCCGGCCCCGCGGACCGTGCTATAGCCCGACCTCGGCGACCGTTTCCGCAGCGCTGCGCGGCTGGGCATTTCTTGCCATTTAAAGGCGGGCCTCGTAGTAGCCTCCCCAGGCACACGAGGACCCTCGAAAAGCTATGCCATTTCCGGCGACGAGGCCCCTAAACCCCTCCCAACCCCAGCGGACCAGGCTATAGTACCGGACTCGGCGGACCATTTCCAGCGCTGCGCGCTGGTTATTCTTGCCATTTAGGGCGGGCTTCTGACCGTAGCCTCCCCAGGCACCGAGGACCCTCGAAAGACTGTACCCATTTCCGACCCCAGGCCCCAGGCAACTTCCTCCCAGCCCCGCGGACCAAATATAGCCCACGGCCTCGGCGACTATTTCACTTGCTGCGGCCTGAGCATTTCTTGCCATTTAAGGCAGGCCTCGTACCGTAGCCTCCAGCTGGGCACACGAGAACCCTCGAAAGAATGTACCCATTCCGATGACGGGCCCCTAAGCCCCTCCCAGCCCCGCGGACAAAAGGCTATAGCCCACCGACCTCGTGACTATTTCGCAGCGCTGCGCTGGGGCATTTCTTGCCATTTTAGGGCAGGCTTCGGCCGTAGCCTCCCAGGGTACGAGGACCCTCGAAAGACTGTACCCATTTCGATGACTCTGACCCCTCCCAACCCCGCGGACCGAGGCTATAGCCCACCGGCCTCGATGACTATTTCACGCGCTGTCCCGCTGGGTATTTCTTGCCATTTTAGGGCGGGCTTGACCGTATCCTCCCTTGGGCTGCACGAGGACCCTCGAAAAGACTGTACCCATTTTCGATGACGAGCCCTAAACCCCCTCGACCCCCGGACCGGCTATAGCCCACGGCCTCGGCGACCATTTCACGCGCTGCGCGCTGGGTATTTCTTGCCATTTTAGGGCGAGCTTCTGACCGTAGCCTCCAGGCTGCACGAGGACCCTCGAAAAGACTGTACCCATATCCGGCGAGCCCCGAACTTCCCTCCCGACCCCGCGGACCAAATGCTGGCCCACCGGCCTCGGCGACCGTTTCACCGCTGCGCGTTGGGCATTCTTGCCATTTAGGGCGACCTCGTACCGTAGCCTCCCCCAGGCACACGAGACCCTCGAAAAGCTGTACCCATTTCCGACGACCCGCGCCCCTAAACCCCCTCCCCAACCCCCGCGGACCAAAGGCTATAGCCCCACCGGCCTCGGTGACTATTTCCGCAGCGGCTGCGCGTTGGGCATTTCTTGACATTTTAGGGCAGGATTCTGACCGTAGCCTCCCACTGGGCACACGAGGACCCTAGAAAATACTGTACCCATTTCCGACGCCCAGAACCCCCGAACCCCCCTCCCCAACCCCCGCGGACCAAAGGATATACCCCACCGGCCTCGGTGACTATTTCACGCGCTGCGCCGCTGGGCATTTCTTGTCATTTTAGGGCAGGCCTCTGACCGTAGCCTCCCACGGGGGACACGAGGACCTTTGAAAAAACTGTACCCATTTTCGATGACCAGAGCCACCTAAACCCCCTCCCCAACGCCCGCGGACCAAAGGCTATAGCCCACCGGCATCGGTGACTATTTCACGCGCTGCGCCGCTAGGCATTTCTTGTCATTTTAGGGCAGGCCTCTGACCGTAGCCTCCAACGGGGCACACGAGGATCCTCGAAAAGACTGTACCCATTTCCGATGCCCAGAGCCCCCTAAACCCCCTCCCCAACCCTCGCGGACCAAAGGCTATAGCCCACCGGCCTCGGCGACCGTTTCCTGTGACTGCGCGCTGGGCATTCTTGCCATTTGGGGCGGGCCTCGACCGTAGCCTCCGGGCTGCGAGGACCCTCGAAAAGGCTGTACCCATTTCGATGACGAGCCCTAAACCCCTCCCAGCCCTCGCGGACGAAGGCTATAGCCCACCGGCCTCGGCGGCTATTTCACGCGCTGCGCGCTGAGCATTCTTGCCATTTAGGGCAGGCTTCTGACCGAAGCCTCCCATTGGCTGCGAGGACCCTCGAAAAGACTATACCCATTTCCGAGGCCAGGCCCCTAAAGCCCCTCCCGACCCCAGCGGACCCGGCTATAGCCCACCGGCCTCGGTGACTATTTCACGCTGCGCGCTGGGCATTTTGCAATTTTAGGGCAGGCCTCTGTAGCCTCCCAGGCACCGAGGACCCTCGAAAAATGTACCCATTTGACCCGGAACCTAAACCCCCTCCCCAACCCCCGCGGACCAAAACCTATAGCCCACCGGCCTCGGTGACTATTTCACGCGCTGCGCCGCTGGGCATTTTTTGCAATTTTAGGGCAGGCTTCTGAACGTAGCCTCCCACTGGGCACACGAGGACCCTCGAAAAGACTGTACCCATTTTCGATGAAAAGAGCCCCCTAAACCACCTCCCCGACCCCCGCGGACCAAAGGCTATAGCCCACCGGCCTCAGTGACTATTTCACGCACTGCGCTGCTGGGTATTTTTTGCCATTTTAGGGCAGGCCTCTCACCGTAGCCTCCCACTAGGCACACGAGGACCCTCGAAAAGACTGTACCCATTTCCGACGACCAGAGCCGCCGAAACCCCCGCCCCAACCCCCGCGGACCAAAACCTATAGCCCACCGGCCTCAGTGACTATTTCACGCGCTGTGCCGCTGGGCATTTCTTGCCATTTTGGGGCAGGCCTCTAACCGTAGCCTCCCACTGGGTACACGAGGACCCTCGAAAAGACTGTACCCATTTCGGACGCCCAGAGCCCCCGAACACCCCTTCCCAACTCCCGCGGACCAAAGGCTATAGCCCACCGGCCTCGGCGACTATTTCACGCGCTGCGCCGCTGGGCATTTTTTGCCATTTTAGGGCAGGCTTTTGAACGTAGCCTCCCACTGGGCGCACGAGGACCCTCGAAAAGACTGTACCCATTTTCGATGACCAGAGCCACCTAAACCCCCTCCCCAACTCCCGCGGACCAAAGGCTATAGCCCACCGGCATCGGTGACTATTTGACGCGCTGCGCCGCTAGGCATTTCTTGTCATTTTAGGGCAGGCCTCGTAGTAGCCTGTGAGCAAGCGAGGACCCTCGAAAAGACTGTACCCATTTCCGATGCCCAGAGCCCCCTAAACCCCCTCGCCAACCCTCGCGGACCAAAGGTTATAGCCCACCGGCCTCGGCGACCGTTTCTGTCTGCGCGCTGGGCATTCTTGCCATTTTAGGGCGGGGCCTCGACCGTAGCCTCCCCAGGCACCACGAGGACCCTCGAAAAGGCGTACCCATTTTGATGACGAGCCCTAAAGCCTCCCAACCCTCGCGGACCAGGCTATAGCCCACGGCCTCGGCGACTATTTCACGTCTGCGCGCTGAGCATGTCTTGCCATTTAGGGCGGGCTTGACCGTAGCCTCCCAGGCACGGAGGACCCTCGAAAAGACTGTACCCATTTCCGACGGACCAGGCCGAAACCCCTCTCCAACCCCAGCGGACCAGGCTATAGCCCACGGCCTCGGTGACTATTTCACAGGCTGCGCGCTGGGTATTTCTTGCCATTTTAGGGCGAGCCTCTGACCGTAGCCTCCCGTGGGCTACGAGGACCCTCGAAAAGCCTATACCCATTTCCGAAGACGAGCCCTAAACCTCCCTCCCCGCGGACCCGTATAGCCCACCGGCCTCGGTGACTATTTCCTGCGCTGCGCTGGGAATTATTGCAATTTTAGGGCAGGCCTCTAACCGTAGCCTCCCAGCTGGGTACCAGGGACCCTCGAAAGCTGTACCCATTTGATGACGAACCCCTAAACCCCTCCCAGCCCAGCGGACCAAAACCTATAGCCCACCGGCCTCGGTGACTATTTCCCACTGCGTCGCTGGGTATTTTGCAATTTTAGGGCGGGCTTCTGAGCGTAGCCTCCCCTTTGGCAGCAGGAGGACCCTCGAAAAGACTGCCATTTCGATGACGAGCCCTAAACCCCCTCCCCAACCCCCGCGGACCAAAGGCTATAGCCCACCGGCCTCAGTGACTATTTCACGCGCTGTGCCGCTGGGCATTTCTTGCCATTTTGGGGCAGGCCTCTAACCGTAGCCTCCCACTGGGTACACAAGGACCCTCGAAAAGACTGTACCCATTTCGGACGACCAGAGCCCCCGAACGCCCCTTCCCAACCCCCGCGGACCAAAGGCTATAGCCCACCGGCCTCAGCGACTATTTCACGCGCTGCGCCGCTGGGTATTTTTTGCCATTTTAGGGCATGCTTCTGAACGTAGCCTCCCACTGGGCACACGAGGACCCTCGAAAAGACTGTACCCATTTTCGATGACCAGAGCCCCCTAAACCCCCTCCCAGGCCAGCGGACCAAAGGCTATAGCCCACCGGCCTCGATGACTATTTCACGCCTTGTTCTTTGGGCATTTTTGCCATTTTAGAGCAGGCCTCACGTAGCCTCCCGCTGGGCACGAGGACCCTCGAAAAGCTGTACCCATTTCCGACGACCAGGCCGAAACCCCGCTGACCCCCGCGGACCAAAGGCTATAGCCCACCGGCCTCAGTGACTATTTCACGCGCTGTGCCGCTGGGCATTTCTTTCCATTTTGGGGCAGGCCTCTAACCGTAGCCTCCCACTGGGCACACGAGGACCCTCGAAAAAGGCATGCCATTTCCGGCGACCCGAGCCGCGAAACCCCGCCCCAAATGCCCGCGGACCAGGCTATAGCCCACCGGCCTCGATGACAATTTCCGCTGACTGCCGCTGGGCATTCTTGCCATTTTGGGCGGGCCTCTCACCGTAGCCTCCACTTGGCACGAGGATCCTCGAAAAGGGTACCCATTTCCGGCGACAGGCCCGAAACTCCCCCGGCCCGCGGACCAAAGGCTATAGCCCACCGTCCTCGGTGACTATTTCCCGCGCAGCGCTGCCGGGCATTTCTTGACATTTTGGGGCAGGCCTCTGACCGTAGCCTCCCAGGCACCACGAGGACCCTCGAAAAAACCCATTCCGAGCCGAGAACTTCCCTCCCGGCCCCGCGGACCAAAGGCTATAGCCACGGCCTCGGTGACCATTTCACCGCTCGCGCCCTGGGCTTTTCTTGCCATTTTAGCGCGGGCCTCTGACCGTAAGCCTCCCAGGGTACCACGAGGACCCTCGAAAGATTATACCCATTTCAGGCGACCAGGCCCGAAACCCCCTCCCCAACCCCCGTGGACCAAAGGCTATAGCCCACAGGCCTCGGCGACTATTTAACGCGCTGCGCCCCTGGGCATTTCTTGCTATTTTTGGGCAGGCTTCTGATCGTAGCCTCCCACTGGGCACACGAGGACCCTCGAAAAGACTGTACCCATTTCCGGCGAGCCCTAGAACTTCCTCCCGATCCCCGGACCAAGGCTATAGCCCACCGGCCTCGGTGACCATTTCACCTTGTTGCGCGCTGGGCATTTCTTGCCTATTTTAGGCGGGGCTTCTGATCGTAGCCTCCCAGGCTACGAGGACCCTCAAAGACTATACCCATTTCCGGCTAGGCCCGAAACCCCCAACCCCGCGGACCAAAGGCTATAGCCCACGGCATCGGTGACCATTTCCTTGTGCGCTGGGCATTTCTTGCCATTTTAGCAGGCCTCGACGTAGCATCCCAGGCACCGAGGACACTTGAAAAGGCTGTACCCATTTCCGGCGGCGAACCCGAACCCCTCCCGACCCCAGCGGACCAAGGCTATAGACCCGGCCTCGGCGGCTGTTTCCGCGATCGCGCTGGGCATTTCTTGCCATTTAGGGGGCTTGACCGTCGCCTCCCATGGGCACCGAGGACCCTTGAAAGACTGTACCCATTTCCGATGCGGATCCCCGAACCCCCTCCCAAGCCCGCGGACCAAAGGCTATAGCCCAGCCTCGGCGACTATTTGTGGCGCTGCGCGCTGGGCATTTCTTGCTATTTTAGGGACGGGCTTCTGTAGCCTCCCAGCTGGGCACCGAGGACCCTCGAAAAGACTGTACCCGTTTCCGTGACGAGGCCGAAACCCCTCCCAACCCCCGCGGACCAAAGGCTATAGCCCACCGGCCTCGGCGAGTATTTCACGCGCTTTATCATTTAGGGCAGGCTTTTGACCGTAGCCTCCCAGGCACAGAGGACCCTCGAAAAGGCATGCCATTTCGATGCGCGGATCCCCGAACCCCCCTCCCGGCCCGCGGACCAAAGGCTATAGCCACCGGCCTCGGCGGTATTTCACGCCTGCGCTGGGTATTTCTTATCATTTTAGGGCAGGCTTTTGGTAGCCTCCCACCCAGGCACAAAGAGGACCCTCGAAAAGACTGTACCCATTTCCGGCCCGGGCCCCGAGCGCCCCTCCTCGGCCCCAGCGGACCAAAGGCTATAGCCCACCGGCCTCGGCGACTATTTCCGCGTGCTGCGCTGGGCATATCTTGCCATTTTAGGCGAGGCTTACGTAGCCTCCCATTGGGCACCGTGGACCCTCGAAAGACTGTACCCATTTCCGACAACGTGAGCCCCGAAACCCCTCCCAGCCCCGGACCGGCTATAGCCCACCGGCCTCGGTGACTATTTCACGTGCTGCGTAGCTGGGCATTTCTTGCCATTTTAGGGCGGGCTCTGACCGTAGCCTCCCAGGCACACGAGGACCCTCGAAAGACTGTACATATTTCCGACGAGGCCCCGAAACCCCTCCCCAGCCCCAGCGGACCAAGGCTATAGCCCACCGGCCTCGGTGACTATTTCACGCTGCGCTGCGCGCTGGGCATTTCTTGCCATTTAGGGCAGGCCTCTGACCGTAGCCTCCCAGGCACGAGGACCCTCAAAAAGACTGTACCCGATTTCCGGCGCTCGAGGCCCCTGAGCGCGCTCCCCGACCCCGGACAAAGGCTACAGCCCACGGTCTCGGCGACTATTTCACGTGCTGCGCGCTTTACATTTCTTGCCATTTAGGCGGGATTATGACCGTAGCCTCCCACGGCTACGAGGACCCTCGAAAAGGCTGTACCCATTTCCGGCGAGCCCCCAAAACCCCTCCAGCCCCGCGGTCCAGCTATAGCCCCGCCCGGCCTCGGCGACTATTTCACCAGCGCTGCGCGCTGGGCATTTCTTGCCATTTTAGGGCGGGCTTGACCGTAGCCTCCCCACTGGGCACCACGAGGACCCTCGAAAGGCTGTACATATTTCCGATGACGAGCCCCGAAACCCTCCCGACCGCGGACCTGACTATTTCCTGCGCGCTGGGCATTTCTTGCCATTTAGGGCAGGCTTCTGACCGTAGCCTCCCACTGGGCACCGAGGACCCTCGAAAGGCTGTACATATTTCCGATGACGGGCCCCGAAACCCCTACCCGCGGACCCACGCTGGCGACTATTTCAGCGCTGCGCTGGGCATTTCTTGCCATTTAGGGCGGGCTTATGACCGTAGCCTCCCCGGCACGAGGACCCTCGAAAATGCTGTACAAATTTCCGACGACCAGAGCCCCCAAAAGCCCTCCGCAACCCCCGCGGTCCAAAGGCTATAGCCCGCCGGCTTCGGCGACTATTTCCTGTGCAGCTGCGCGCTGGGCATTTCTTGCCATTTAGGGCGGGCTTCTGACCGTAGCCTCCCCGGGCAGGCGAGGACCCTCGAAAAGGCTGTACATATTTCCGATGACGAGCCCCGAAACCCCTCGGCCCCAGACCACGGCTATAGCCACCGGCCTCGGTGACTATTTCACGCAGCTGTGCGCTGGGCATTTCTTGCCATTTAGGGTAGGCCTCGGACCGTAGCTTCCCACTGGGCACGAGGACCCTCGAAAGACTGTACCCATTTCCGGCGCCCGGCCCCGAACTCCTCCCAGTCCCGCCGGACCAAGGGCTATAGCCCACCGGCCTCGGCGACTATTTCGTGCGCTGCGCCGCTGGGCATTTCTTGCCATTTTAGGGCAGGCGTCTGGCCGTAGCCGCCCACAGGGCACACGAGGACCCTCAAAAGGCTGTACCATTTCCGGCTCGAGCCCCGACGCGCTCCCGGCCCCAGCGGACCAAAGGCTATAGCCCACGGTCTCGGCGACTATTTCACGTGCTCGCGCTTTACATTTCTTGCCATTTTTGGGCAGGATTATGACCGTAGCCTCCCTGGGCACGAGGACCCTCGAAAAGGCTGTACCCATTTCCGACGACCAGAGCCCCCCAAACCCCCTCCGCAACCCCCGCGGTCCAAAGGCTATAGCCCGCCGGCCTCGGCGACTATTTCCAGCGCTGCGCTTGGCAGGCATTCTTGCCATTTTAGGGCAGGCTTCTGACCGTAGCCTCCCACTGGGCACACGAGGACCCTCGAAAATGCTGTACATATTTCCGATGACGAGCCCCGAAACCCCTCCCAACCCAGCGGACCACAGGCTATAGCCCCGGCCTCGGCGACTATTTCACCTTGTGCGCCGCTGGGCATTTCTTGCCATTTTAGGGCAGGCTTATGACCGTAGCCTCCCACTGGGCACACGAGGACCCTCGAAAATGCTGTACCCATTTCCGACGACCAGAGCCCCCAAAAGCCCTCCGCAACCCCCGCGGTCCAAAGGCTATAGCCCGCCGGCTTCGGCGACTATTTCACGCGCTGCGCCGCTGGGCATTTCTTGCCATTTTAGGGCAGGCTTCTGACCGTAGCCTCCCCAGGCAGGCGAGGACCCTCGAAAGGCTGTACATATTTCCGATGACGAGCCCGAAACCCCTCCCCGGCCCCGCGGACCAGGCTATAGCCCACCGGCCTCGGTGACTATTTCACCTTGTGCGCTGGGCATTTCTTGCCATTTAGGGCAGGCTTCGACCGTAGCCTCCCAGGCAGGCGAGGACCCTCGAAAAGGCTGTACATATTTCCGATGAGGACCCCCCCGAGCCCCGCGGAGACCACGGCCCCGGTGACGGCCCCTTGCGCTTGCCATTTTAGGGCAGCGGGCTTATGACCGTAGCCTCCCACTGGGCACACGAGGACCCTCGAAAATGCTGTACCCATTTCCGCGACCAGAGCCCCCAAAAGCCCTCCGCAACCCCCGCGGTCCAAAGGCTATAGCCCGCCGGCTTCGGCGACTATTTCCTTGTGCGCGCTGGGCATTTCTTGCCATTTTAGGCGGGCTTGACCGTAGCCTCCCAGGCAGGCGAGGACCCTCGAAAGGCTGTACATATTTCCGATGACGAGCCCCGAAACCTCCCGGCCCCGCGGACCACGGGCTGGCCCACCGGCCTCGGCGACTATTTCCTTGTTGTGCGCTGGGCATTTCTTGCCATTTAGGGCGGGATTATGGCCGTAGCCTCACCCAGGCACACGAGGACCCTCGAAAAGGCTGTACCCATTTCCGGCGACGAGCCTCCGAAACACCTCCCCAACCCCGCGGACTAAAGGCTATAGCCCACGGCCTCGGTGACTATTTCTCATGCGCTTCTGGGCATTTCTTGCCATTTTAGGCGGGCTTGACCGTAGCCTCCCACCCAGGCACACGAGGACCCTCGAAAAGGCTGTACATATTTCCGATGACGGGCCCCCAAAACCCCTCGACCCCGCGGACCAAGGCTATAGCCCACCGGCCTCGGTGACTATTTCCTTGCAGCTGCGCTGGGTATTTCTTGCCATTTTAGGGCGGGCCTCGACCGTAGCCTCCCACCCAGGCACCGAGGACCCTCAAAAGGCTGTACCGATTTCCGGCGCTCGAGGCCCCGAGCGCGCTCCCGGCCCCGCGGACCACAGGCTATAGCCCACCGGCCTCGGCGACTATTTCACGCTGTGCCGCTGGGCATTTCTTGCCATTTTGGGGCAGGATAATGACCGTAGCCTCCCCCAGGGCACACGAGGACCCTCGAAAAGGCTGTGCCATTTCGGACGACGAGCCTCGAAACACCCTCCCAACCCGGACTAAAGGCTATAGCCGCGGCCTCGGTGACTATTTCGACTGCGCGGCTGGGCATTTCTTGCCATTTAGGGGGGCTTCTGACCGTAGCCTCCCACTGGGCTACGAGGACCCTCGAAAAGGCTGTAAATATTTCCGATGACGAGCCCCGAAACCCCTCCCCAGCCCGCGGACCACGGGCTATAGCCACCGGCCTCGGTGACTATTTCACAGCTGCGCGCTGGGCATTCTTGCCATTTAGGGTAGGCCTCTGACCGTAGCTTCCCCTGGGCACCGAGGACCCTCGAAAAGACTGTACCCATTTCCGGCGCGGAACCCCGAACTCCCTCCCAGTCCCGCCGGCCAAAGGCGATAGCCCACCGGCCTCGGCGACTATTTCCAGCGTGCGCTGGGCATTTCTTGCCATTTTAGGGCGGGATTATGACCGTAGTCTCCCCAGGGCACGAGGACCCTCGAAAAGGCTGTACATATTTCCGATGACGAGCCTCGAAACACCCTCCCAGCCCCCGGACTAAAGGCTATAGCCACCGGCCTCGGTGACTATTTCTCGCGCTGCGCTGGGCATTCTTGCCATTTTAGGGCGGGCTTGACCGTAGCTTCCCCAGGCAGGCGAGGACCCTCGAAAAGGCTGTACATATTTCCGATGACGAGCCCCGAAACCCCCTCCCGACCCCCCGCGGACCAGCTATAGCCCACCGGCCTCGGTGACTATTTCCGCAGCGTTGCGCGCTGGGCATTTCTTGCCATTTTAGGGCAGGCCTCTGACCGTAGCCTCCCACTGGGCACACGAGGACCCTCGAAAAGACTGTACATATTTCCGATGACCAGAGCCCCCGAAACCCCCTCCCCAACCCCCGCGGACCGAAGGCTATAGCCCACCGGCCTCGGTGACTATTTCACGCGCTGTGCCGCTGGGCATTTCTTGCCATTTTAGGGTAGGCCTCTGACCGTAGCCTCCCACTGGGCACACGAGGACCCTCGAAAGACTGCCCATTTCCGGCGAACCCCGAACTCCCTCCCGATCCCAGCGGCCAAAGGCTATAGCCCACGGCCTCGGCGACTATTTCACGCGCTGTGCGCTGGGCATTTCTTGCCTATTTAGGGCAGGCATCTGACCGTAGCCTCCCACTGGGCACCGAGGACCCTCAAAAAGGCTGTACCGATTTCCGGCCTCAGGCCCCGAGCGCGCTCCCGGCCCGCGGACCAGGCTATAGCCCACCGGCCTCGGTGACTATTTCACGTGCTGCGCGCTGGGCATTTCTTGCCATTTTAGGGCGGGATTATGACCGTAGCCTCCTTTGGGCACGAGGACCCTCGAAAAGGCTGTACCCATTTCCGATGACGAGCCCGAAACCCCCTCCGCCCCGCGGTCCAAGGCTATAGCCCGCGGCCTCGGCGACTATTTCACGCAGCAGCTGCGCTGGGCATTTCTTGCCATTTAGGGCAGGCCTTGACCGTAGCCTCCCCTTTGGCACCGAGGACCCTCGAAAAGGCTGTACATATTTCCGATGACGGGCCCGAAACCCCCTCCCAGCCCCGGACCACAGGCTATAGCCACGGCCTCGGTGACTATTTCACGCGCTGCGCTGGGCATTTCTTGCCATTTAGGCGGGGCCTTGACCGTAGCCTCCCCTTTGGGCAGGCGAGGACCCTCGAAAAGGCTGTACATATTTCCGATGACGAGCCCCGAGCCCCTCCCGGCCCCGCGGACCCAAGGCTATAGCCCACGGCCTCGGTGACTGACTATTTCCTGTGCTGTGCGCTGGGCATTTCTTGCCATTTTAGGGTGGGCCTCTGACCGTAGCCTTCCATGGGCACCAGGGACCCTCGAAAGACTGTACCCATTTCCGGCCGAACCCCGAACTCCTCCCCAGTCCCGACCAAGGCTATAGCCCACGGCCTCGGCGACTATTTCCGCAGCTGTGCGGCTGGGCATTTCTTGCCATTTTAGGGCAGGCCTCGACCGTAGCCTCCCCTTGGGCACACGAGGACCCTCGAAAAGGCTGTACGATTTCCGGCTCAGGCCCCGACGCCGCTCCCGACCCCGCGGACCAAGGCTATAGCCCACGGTCTCGGCGACTATTTCACGCGCTGCGCCGCTTTACATTCTTGCCATTTTAGGGCGGGATTATGACCGTAGCCTCCCCTTTGGGCACGAGGACCCTCGAAAGGCTGTACCCATTTCCGACGAGCCCCCAAAACCTCCTCCGCAACCCCCGCGGTCCAAAGGCTATAGCCCGCCGGCCTCGGCGACTATTTCACAGCTGCGGCTGGGCATTTCTTGCCATTTTAGGGCAGGCTTGACCGTAGCCTCCCCGCACGAGGACCCTCGAAAGGCTGTACATATTTCCGATGGCCGAGCCCCGAAACCCCTCCCGACCCCGCGGACCAAAGGCTATAGCCCACCGGCCTCGGTGACTATTTCCCGCGCCGCGCCGCTGGGCATTTCTTGCCATTTTAGGGCAGGCCCTGACCGTAGTCTCCCACTGGGCACGCGAGGACCCTCGAAAAGACTGCACCCATTTCCGATGACGAGCCCGAAACCCCTCCCGACCCCGCGGACCACAGGCTATGGCCCACGGCCTCGGTGACTATTTCAGCCTTGTGCGCTGGGCATTTCTTGCCATTTAGGGTAGACCTCTGGCCGTAGCTTCCCAGGCACCGAGGACCCTCGTAAAGACTGTACCCATTTCCGGCGCAGAACCCCGAACTCCCCTCCCAATCCCCGACCAAAGGCTATAGCCCACCGGCCTCGGCGACTATTTCCTGCGCTGTGCGCTGGGCTCTTGCCATTTTAGGGCGCAGGCCTCTGACCGTAGCCTCCCCAGGCACGAGGACCCTCAAAAAGGCTGTACCGATTTCCGGCTCAGAGCCCCGAGCGCGCTCCCGGCCCCAGCGGACCAGGCTATAGCCCACCGGTCTCGGCGACTATTTCACGTGCTGCGCCGCTTTACATTTCTTGCCATTTTAGGGCAGGATTATGACCGTAGCCTCCCACGGCACACGAGGACCCTCGAAAAGGCTGTACCCATTTCCGATGACGGGCCCCAAAACCCCTCCGACCCCGCGGTCCAAAGGCTATAGCCCGCCCGGCCTCGGCGACTATTTCACTGTGCTGCGCGCTGGGCATTTCTTGCCATTTTAGGGCGGGCTTCTGACCGTAGCCTCCTGGGCACACGAGGACCTTGAAAAGGCTGTACATATTTCCGATGACAGGCCCCGAAACCCCCTCCCCCCGCGGACCACGGCTATAGCCCGGCCTCGGTGACTATTTCTGCAGCTGCGCGGCTGGGCATTTCTTGCCATTTAGGGCGGGGCTTCTGACCGTAGCCTCCCCTTGGGCAGGCGAGGACCCTCGAAAAGGCTGTACATTTTCCGATGACGAGCCCGAAACCCCTCCCCGCCCCGCGAGACCACAGGCTATAGCCCACGGCCTCGGTGACTATTTCCTTGTGCGCTGGGCATTTCTTGCCATTTTAGGGGCAGCCTCGACCGTAGCCTCCCAGGCACCGAGGACCCTCGAAAAGACTGTACCCGATTTCCGGCGCTCAGAGCCCCGACGCGCTCCCGGCCCAGCGGACCAAAGGCTATAGCCCACCGGCCTCGGTGACTATTTGACGCTCTGCGCCGCTGGGCATTTCTTGCCATTTTAGGGCAGGCTTCGTAGCCTCCCCCTTTGGGCTGCGAGGACCCTCGAAAAGGCTGTAAATATTTCCGATGACAGGCCCCGAGCCTCCTCGACCGCGCGGACCACAGGCTATAGCCCACCGGCCTCGGTGACTATTTCACGCTGCGCGCTGGGCATTTCTTGCCATTTTAGGGTAGGCCTCGACCGTAGCTTCAGCTGGGCACCGAGGACCCTCGAAAGACTGTACCCATTTCCGGCCGAACCCCGAACTCCCCTCCCAACCCCCGCGGTCCAAAGGCTATAGCCCACCGGCCTCGGCGACTATTTCGCGCGCTGTGCCGCTGGGCATTTCTTGTCATTTTAGGGCAGGCCACTGACCGTAGCCTCCCTCACAGGCACGAGGACCCTAAAAAAGGCTGTACCGATTTCCGGCCTTCAGGCCCCGAACGCCGCTCCCCAACCCCCGCGGACCAAAGGCTATAGCCCACCGGCCTCGGCGACTATTTCACGCGCTGTGCCGCTGGGCATTTCTTGCCATTTTAGGGCAGGATTATGACCGTAGCCTCCCACTGAGCACACGAGGAACCTCGAAAAGGCTGTACCCATTTCCGACGACCAGAGCCTCCGAAACACCCTCCCCAACCCCCGCGGACTAAAGGCTATAGCCCACCGGCCTCGGTGACTATTTCTCGCGCTGCGCCGCTGGGCATTTCTTGCCATTTTAGGGTAGGCCTCTGACCGTAGCTTCCCACTGGGCACCCGAGGACCCTCGAAAAGACTGTACCCATTTCCGGCGGAACCCCGAACTCCTCCCCAGTCCCGCCGACCAAGGCTATAGACCACAGGCCTCGCCGACTATTTCCCGAGCTGTGCCGCTGGGCATTTCTTGCCATTTTAGGGCAGGCCTCGACCGTAGCCTCCCAGGCACCGAGGACCCTAAAAAGGCTGTACCGATTTCCGGCCTTTCGAGCCCCGAGCGCTCCCCAGCCCCGCGGACCAAAGGCTATACCCCACCGGCCTCGGCGACTATTTCACGCGCTGTGCCGCTGGGCATTTCTTGCCATTTTAGGGACAGATTATCACCGTAGCCTCCCCGAGCACCGAGGAACCCTCGAAAAGGCTGTACCCATTTCCGGCGACGAGCCTCACGAAACACCCTCCCCCACCCCCCCGGACTAAAGGCTATAGCCCACCGGCCTCGGTGACTATTTCTCGCTGCGCGCTGGGCATTTCTTGCCATTTTAGGGCGGGGCTTCTGACCGTAGCCTCCCAGCTGGGCACCAGGGACCCTCGAAAAGGCTGTACATTTTTCCGATGACAGGCCCCGAAACCCCTCCCGGCCCCGCCGGACCAAAGGCTATAGCCACCGGCCTCGGTGACTATTTCGCAGCGTTGCGCGCATTTCTTGCCATTTAGGGTGAGCCTCGGCCGTAGCTTCCTTTGGGCACCGAGGACCCTCGAAAAGAATGTACCCATTTCGGCCCGGAACCCCGAACTCCCTCCCAGTCCCAGGCCAAAGGCTATAGCCCACCGGCCTCGGTGACTATTTCACGCGCTGCGCCGCTGGGCATTTCTTGCCATTTTAGGGCAGGCTTCTGACCGTAGCCTCCCACTGGGCACACGAGGACCCTCGAAAAGGCTGTAAAGATTTCCGATGACGAGGCCCGAAACCCCTCCCGCCCCGCAGACCACAGGCTATAGCCCACCGGCCTCGGTGACTATTTCACGCGCTGCGCCGCTGGGCATTTCTTGCCATTTTAGGGTAGGCCTCTGACCGTAGCTTCCCACTGGGCACCCGAGGACCCTCGAAAAGACTGTACCCATTTCCGACGCCCAGAACCCCCGAACTCCCCTCCCCAATCCCCGCCGACCAAAGGCTATAGCCCACCGGCCTCGGCGACTATTTCACGCGCTGTGCCGCTGGGCATTTCTTGCCATTTTAGGGCAGGATTATGACCGTAGCCTCCCACTGGGTACACGAGGACCCTCGAAAAGGCTGTACCCATTTCCGACGACCAGAGCCTCCGAAACACCCTCCCCAACCCCCGCGGACTAAAGGCTATAG
Organism: Citropsis articulata; assembly: GCA_030449925.1. Lineage (NCBI taxonomy): Eukaryota > Viridiplantae > Streptophyta > Magnoliopsida > Sapindales > Rutaceae > Citropsis > Citropsis articulata. The sequence goes on from JASUUH010000159.1 coordinate 326,139, forward strand.
CCCACCGGCCTCGGTGACTATTTCTCGCGCTGCGCCGCTGGGCATTTCTTGCCATTTTAGGGCAGGCTTCTGACCGTAGCCTCCCACTGGGCACGAGGCCTCGAAAGGCTGAACATATTTCCGATGACCAGAGCCCCGAAACCCCTCCCCAACCCACGCGGTCCAATAGCTATAGCCCACGGGCCTCGGTGAATATTTCCGCGTTGCGCGCTGGGCATTTCGTGCCATTTAGGGTAGGCCTCGACCGTAGCTTCCCAGGCACCGAGGACCCTCGAAAGAATGTACCCATTTCGGCGCGGAACCCCGACGCCCTCCCCAATCCCAGACCAAAGGCTATCTACCACAGGCCTAGGTGACTATTTCACGCATCTGCCGCTGGGCATTTCTTGCCATTTTAGGGTTGGCTTCTGACCGTAGCCTCCCTCTGGGAACACGAGGACCCTCTAAAAGGCTGTAAATATTTCCGATTACGAGCCCCGAGCCTCTGACCCCGCGGACCACGGCTATGGCCACCGGCCTCGGTGACTATTTCACCAGCGCTGGGCATTTCTTGCCATTTTAGGGTAGGCCTCGACCGTAGCTTCCAGGCACCAGGGACCCTCGAAAGACTGTACCCATTTCCGGCCGAACCCCCGAACTCCCCTCCCCAATCCCCGCCGACCAAAGGCTATAGCCCACCGGCCTCGGCGACTATTTCACGCGCTGTGCCGCTGGGCATTTCTTGCCATTTTAGGGCAGGATTATGACCGTAGCCTCCCACTGGGTACACGAGGACCCTCGAAAAGGCTGTACCCATTTCCGACGACCAGAGCCTCCGAAACACCCTCCCCAACCCCCGCGGACTAAAGGCTATAGCCCACCGGCCTCGGTGACTATTTCTCGCGCTGCGCCGCGGGCATTTCTTGCCATTTTAGGGCAGGCTTCTGACCGTAGCCTCCCACTGGGCACACGAGGCCCCTCGAAAAGGCTGAACATATTTCCGATGACCAGAGCCCCCGAAACCCCCTCCCCAACCCCCGCAGACCAATAGCTATAGCCCACCGGCCTCGGTGACTATTTCACGCGTTGCGCCGCTGGGCATTTCTTGCCATTTAGGTGGGCCTCGACCGTAGCTTCCCACTGGGCACCGAGGACCCTCGAAAGAATGTGCCATTCCGGCGCCCAGAACCCCGGCGCCTCCCCAATCCCACCAGGCTATAGCCCACCGGCCTCGGCGACTATTTCGCGCGCTGTGCCGCTTGGCATTTCTTGCCATTTTAGGGCAGGCCTCTGTCCGTATCCTCCCACTTTGGGCACGAGGAAACTCAAAAGCTGTACCGATTTCCGGCCTTTCGAGCCCCGAGCGCGCTCCCCAAACCCCACGGACCAAAGGCTATAGCCCACCGGTCTCGGCGACTATTTCACGAGCTGCGACGCTGGACATTTCTTGCCATTTTAGGGCAGGCTTCTGAACGTAGCCTCCCACTGGGCACACGAGGACCCTGGAAAAGGCTGTACCCATTTCCGACGCCCAGAGCCTCCGAAACACCCTCCCCAACCCCCGCGGACCAAAGGCTATAGCCCACCGGCCTCGGTGACTATTTCTCGCGCTGCGCCGCTGGACATTTCTTGCCATTTTAGGGCATGATTATGACCGTAGACTCCCACTGGGCACACGATGGCCCTCGAAAAGACTGTACCCATTTCCGACGTCGAGCCTCGAAACCTTCCTCCCGGACCCCCATGGACCGGCTGGCCCACCGGCCTCATTGACTATTTCACAGCTGCGCGCTGGGTATTTCTTGCCATTTTAGGGCAGGGGCTCTGACCGTAGCTTCCCAGGCACACGAGGACCCTCGAAAGGCTGTACCCATTTCCGGCGGCCAGGCCCGACGCCCTCCCGGCCCCGCCGACCAAAGGCTATAGCCACCGGCCCGGCGACTATTTACAGCGATGCGCCGCGGGCATTTCTTGCCAATTTTAGGCGGGCCTCTGACCGTAGACTCCCAGGGCACGAGGACCCTCGAAAAGGCTGTACCCATTTCTGATGCAGGCCCCGGAACTTCCTCCCGGCCCCAGCGGACTAAAGGCTATAGCCCACCGGCCTCGGTGACTATTTCTCGCGCTGCGCCGCGGGGCATTTCTTGCCATTTTAGGGCAGGCTTCTGACCGTAGCCTCCCACTGGGCACACGAGGCCCCTCGAAAAGGCTGAACATATTTCCGATGACCAGAGCCCCCGAAACCCACTCCCCAACCCCCGCAGACCAATAGCTATAGCCCACCGGCCTCGGTGACTATTTCACGCGTTGCGCCGCTTGGCATTTCTTGCCATTTTAGGGTAGGCCTCTGACCGTAGCTTCCCACTGGGCACACGAGGACCCTCGAAAAGGCTGTACATATTTCCGATGACCAGAGCCCCCGAAACCCCCTCCCCAACCCCCGCAGACCACAGGCTATAGCCCACCGGCCTCGGCGACTATTTCACGCGCTGCGCCGCTGGACATTTCTTGCCATTTTAGGGCATGATCATGACCGTAGCCTGCCACTGGGCACACGAGGACCCTCGAAATGACTGTACCCATTTCCGACGCCCAGAGCCCCGAGCGCCTCCCAACCCCGCGGACCAGGCTGCCAGCCCGCGGTCTCGGCGACTATTTCACGTGCTGCGCGCTGGACATTTCTTGCCATTTTAGGGCATGATTATGACCGTAGCCTCCCCACTGGGCACCACGAGGACCCTCGAAAAGGCTGTACCCATTTCCGGCGTCGAGCCTCGAAACACCCTCCCCGGCCCAGCGGACCGAGGCTATAGCCCACCGGCCTCGGTGACTATTTCGCGCGCTGCGCTGGGCATTTCTTGCCATTTTGGGGCAGTCCTCTGACCGTAGCGTCCCACTGGGCACACGAGGACCCTCGTAAAGACTGTACCCATTTCCGGCGGCAGGCCCCGACGCGCTCCCCGGCCCCGCCGACCAAAGGCTGTAGCCACCGGCCCGGCGACTATTTCACGCGCTGCGCGCTGGCATTTCTTGCAATTTTAGGCAGGCCTCGACCGTAGACTCCCACTGGCCAAGCGAGGACCCACGAAAATGCTGTACCCATTTCGTGCGAGCCCGGAACTTCCCTCCCCGGCCCCGCGGACCAAGGCTATAGCCCACGGCCTCGGTGACTATTTCAGCTGCGCCGCGGGCATTTTCGCCATTTTAGGGCAGGCCTCGACCGTAGCTTCCCACTAGGCACGAGGACCTCGAAAGACTGTACCCATTTCCGACAACGAGCCCCGACGCCTCCCGGCCCAGCGGACCAGGCTATAGCCCACCGGCTGACTATTTCACGCTGCGCGCTGAATTTCTTGCCATTTAGGGCAGGCCTCGACCGTAGCCTCCCCTTGGGCACACGGGACCCTCGAAAGACTGTACCCATTTCCGTGACGAGCTCCGAAACCCCTCCCGGCCCCGTTGACCAAAGGCTATAGCCCACGGCCTCGGCGACTAGTTCACGTGCTGCGCCGCTGGGCATTTCATGCCATTTTAGGCGAGGCCTCGTACCGTAGCCTCCCCGGGCACCGAGGACCTAAAAAGCTGTACCAATTTCCGACAAGCAGGCCCCAGGCCCCTCCCAGCCCCGCGGACCGAGGCTATAGCCCCACGGCCTCGTGACTATTTTATGCGCTGCGCCGCTGGGTATTTCTTGCCATTTTAGGGCAGGCCTCTGACCGTAACCTCCCACTGGGCACACGAGGACCCTCGAAAAGACTGTACATATTTCCGACGACCAGAGCCCCCGAACGACCCTCCCCAACCCCCGCGGACCAAAGGCTATAGCCCACCGGCCTCGGTGACTATTTCACGCGCTGCGACGCTGGGCGCATTTTGCCATTTTAGGGCAGGCCTCTGACCGTAGCTTCCCACTGGGCACACGAGGACCCTCGAAAAGACTGTACCCATTTCCGATGCCCAGAACCCCGAGCGCCCTCGGCCCCGCCGACCAAAGGCTATAGCCCACCGGCCTCGGTGACTATTTCACGCTGCGCGCTGGTATTTCTTGCCATTTTAGGGCAGGCCTCTGACCGTAGCCTCACTGGGCACCGAGGACCCTCAAAGACCCTACCCATTTCCGGCGACAGGCCCCGAACCCCCTCCCGACCCCGAGACCAAAGGCTATAGCCACGGCCTCGTGACTATTTTATGCGCTGCGCCGCCATTTTAGGGCAGGCCTCTGACCGTAACCTCCCCACCCAGGCTACGAGGACCCTCAAAAGACTGTACCCATTTCCGGCGAGCCTCGAACCCCCCTCCCGGCCCCGCGGACCAAGGCTGTAGCCCACCGGCCTCGGTGACTATTTCACGTGCTGCGCCGCTGGTCATTTCTTGCCATTTTATGGCAGGCCTCTGACCGTAGCTTCCCGGGCACAAAGGACCCTCGAAAAGCTGTGCCCATTTCCGGCGACGAGCCTCGAAACACCCTCCCCAGCCCCGCGGACTAAAGGCTATAGCCCACGGCCTCGGTGACTATTTCCGCAGCTGCGCCCGCTGGGCATTCTTGCCATTTTATGGCGGGCCTCGGCCGTAGCCTCCCCGCTGGGCACGAGACCCTCAAAGACCCTACCCATTTCCGGCGGCCGAGCCCCCGAACCCCTCCCAGCCCCGCGGACCAAAAGGCTATAGCCCACCGGCCTCGTGACTATTTTATCGCTGCGCGCTGGGTATTTCTTGCCATTTAGGGCGGGCCTCTGACCGTAACCTCCCCGGGCACACGAGGACCCGCGAATAGACTGTACCCATTTCCGGCGGCAGGCCCCAGACCCCCTCCCGGCCCCGCGGACCAAAGGCTGCCACCGGCCTCGGTGACTATTTCACGTGCTCGCGCGCTGGTCATTTCTTGCCATTTTATGGCAGGCCTCGACGCAGCCTTCCCAGGCACAAGGACCCTCGAAAAGACTGTACCCATTTCCGACGCAGAGCCTCCGAAACACCCTCCCAGCCCCGCGGACTAACATAGCCCACCGGCCTCGGTGATGACTATTTCACCCAGCGCTGCGCGCTGGGCATTTCTTGCCATTTATGGCGAGCCTCTGACCGTAGCTTCCCACTGGGCACAAAGGACCCTCGAAAAGACTGTACCCATTTCCGGCGCCCAGGCCCCGACGCCCCTCGGCCCGCCGACCAAAGGCTATAGCCCACGGCCTCGGTGACTATTTCACGCAGCTGCGCGCTGGGCATTTCTTGCCATTTAGGGCAGGCCTGACCGTAGCCTCCCAGGCACACGAGGACCCTCAAAAGACCCTACCCATTTCCGGCCATGAGCCCCGAACCCCTCCCACCCCAGCGGACCAAAAGGCTATAGCCCCGGCCTCGTGGCTATTTTATGCGCTGCGCCGCTGGGTATTTCTTGCCATTTATGGCGGACCTCTGACCGTAACTTCCCGGGCACCGAGGACCCTCAAAAAGGTGTACCATTTTAGGCGCCGAGCCCCGACGCGCGCCTCGACCCCAGCGGACCAACTATAGACCACCGGCCTCGGCGGACTATTTCACGCGCTGCGCGCGGGACATTTTGCCATTTTAGGGCAGGCTTCTGACCTTAAGCCTCCCACTGGCACGAGGACCCTAAAAAGACTGTACCCATTTCCGGCGCGGGCGAGCGCCCTCCCGGCCCCAGCGGACCATAGGCTATAGCCCACGGGTCTCGGCGACTATTTCACGTGCTGCGCCGCCGGACATTTCTTGCCATTTTAGGGCAGGCTTCTGACCGTAGCCTCCAGGCACCACGAGAACCCTCGAAAGGCTGTACCATTTCCGGCGACCAGGCCGAAACACCCTCCCAACCCCCGCGGACCAAGGCTATAGCCCACGGCCTCGGTGACTATTTCATGCGCTGCGCGCTGGGCATTTCTTGCCATTTAGGCAGGCCTCTGACCGTATCCTCCCTTGGGCACGAGGACCCTCAAAAAGGATTGTACCCATTTCCGATGCCGGGCCCCGAGCGCGCTCCCCAACCCCAGCGGACCAAAACTATAGCCCACGGCCTCGGCGACTATTTCGCGCTGCGCGCTGGACATTCTTGCCATTTTAGGGCAGGCTTCTGACCTTAGCCTCCCATGGGCACCGAACACCCTAAAAAGGACTGTACCCATTTCCAACTCGAGCCCCGAACCCCCTCCCGGCCCCCGGAAGGCTATAGCCCCCCGGCCTCGGCGACTATTTCACGTGCTGCGCCACTGGACATATCTTGCCAATTTAGTGCAGGCTTCTGACCGTAGCCTCCCCGGGCTGCGAGGACCCTCGAAAAGGCTGTACCCATTTCCAGCGACGGTGCCCCGACCCTCCCGGCCCCGCGGACCAAGGCTATAGCCTACCGGCCTCGGTGACTATTTCCTTGTGCGCGCTGGGCATTTCTTGCCATTTAGGGCAAGCCTCTGACCGTAGCCTCCCACTGCGCACGAGGACCCTCGAAAAGCTGTACCCATTTCCGATGCGGATCCCCGAACTTCCCTGACCCCAGCGGACCAAGGCTATAGCCCAGCCTCGGCGACAATTTCACGCGATGCGCGCTGGGCATTTCTTGCCTTTTAGGGCAGGCTCTGACCTTAGCCTCCCCGGGCACGAGGACCCTCAAAAAGGCTGTACATATTTCGGCGGAGGCCCCGAAACCCCCAACCCCGCGGACCCAAGGCTATAGCCCACCGGCCTCGGCGACCATTTCACCTGGGCATTTCTAGCCATTTTAGAGCGGGCCTCGACCGTAGCCTCCCCTTTGAGCAGCGAGGACCATCGTAAAGCGTACCCATTTCCGATGACGAGCCCCGAGCCCTCTCCCGACCCCAGCGGACCAAGGATATAGCCCACGGCCTCGGCGAGTATTTCCGCGCTGCGCGCTGGGCATTCTTATCATTTAAAGGCAGGCTTGTAGCCTCCCAATGGGCACGAGGACCCTCGAAAGACTGTACCAATTTCCGACAGCGGGCCCCAGCCCCTCCCAACCCCGCGGACCAAAGGCTGCCAGCCCACCGGCCTCGTTCTTATTTTGTCGCTGCGCTGGGTATTTCGCGATTTTCAGGCAGGCCTCGGCCGTAACCTCCCCAGGCACCGAGGACCCTCGAAAAGAATTTACATATTTCCGACAAGCGAGCCCGAAACCCCGTCCCGGCCCCGCGAACCAAAGGCTGTAGCCCACCGGCCTCGGTGACTATTTCCTGCAGCTGCGCTTTGGGCATTGTTGCCATTTAGGGGCAGGCCTCGACCGTAGCTTCACTGGGCACCACGAGGACCCTCGAAAAGATTGTACCCATTTCCGGCGCGGAGCTGACGCCCTCCCGCCCGACCAAAGGCTGGCCCCACCGGCCTCGGTGACTATTTCACGCGCTGCGCCGCTGGACATTTCTTGCCATTTTAGGGCAGGCCTCTGACCGTAGCCTCCCACTGGGCACACGAGGACCCTCAAAAAGACCCTACCCATTTCCGACGACCAGAGCCCCCGAACCCCCCTCCCCAACCCCCGCAGACCAAAGGCTATAGCCCACCGGCCTCGTGACTATTTTATGCGCTGCGCCGCTGGGTATTTCTTGCCATTTTAGGGCAGGCCTCTGACCGTAACCTCCCACTGGGCACACGAGGACCCTAAAAAAGACTGTACCCATTTCCGTGACAGGCCCCGAACCCCCTCCCAGCCCGCGGACCAAAGGCTATAGCCCACCGGCCTCGGTGACCATTTCACCTTGCGCGCTGGGCGTTTTGCCATTTAGTGCGGGCCTCGTGGTAGCTTCCCCTTTGGGCACACGAGGACCCTCGAAAGATTGTACCCATTTCCGGCGAGGCCCCGACGCCCTCCCGACCCCAGCGGACCAGGCTATAGCCCACTGGCCTCGGAGACTATTTCACGCGCTGCCCCGCAGGAGATTTCTTCCCATTTTAGGGCAGGCTTCTGACCGTAGCCTCCCACTGGGCACACTAGGACCCTCGAAAAGACTGTACCTATTTCCGACGACCAGAGCCTCCGAAACACCCTCAACAACCCCCGCGGACCAAAGGCTATAGCCCACCGGCCTCGGTGACTATTTCCAGCTGCGCGCTGGGCATTTCTTGCCATTTTAGGGCGGGCTCGACCGTGGCCTCAGCTTTGGGAACGAGGACCCTCGAAAAGCTGTACCCATTTCGGATGCGAGCCCGAACTTCCTCCCGGCCCCAGCGGACCAAGGCTATAGCCCACGAGGCCTCGGCGACAATTTCACCGCGATCGCGCGCTTGGCATGTCATGTCATTTTAGGCAGGCTTCTGACCGTAGCCTCCCATGGGCACCACGAGGACCCTCGAAAAACTGTACCCATTTCCGGCGAGCCCCCGAAACCTCCTCCCCAACCCCCGCGGACCAAAGGCTATAGCCCACCGGCCTCGGCGACTATTTCACGCGATGCGCCGCTGGGCATGTCTTGCCATTTTAGGGCATGCTTCTGACCATAGCTTCCCACTGGGCACACGAGGACTCTCGAAATGACTGTACCCATTTCCGATGCCCAGAGCCCCCGAACGCCCCTCCCCAACCCCCGCCGACCAAAGGCTATAGCCCCCCGGCCTCGGCTACTATTTCACGCGCTGTGTCGCTGGGCATTTCTTGCCATTTTAGGGTAGCCCTCTGACCGTAGCCTCCCACTGGCCACACGAGGACCCTCAAAAAGTCTCTACCCATTTCCGACGACCAGAGCCCCCGAACCCCCCTCCCCAACCCCCGCAGACCAAAGGCTATAGCCCACCGGCCTCGTGACTATTTTATGCGCTGCGCCGCTGGGTATTTCTTGCCATTTTAGGGGAGGCCTCTGACCGTAACCTCCCACTGGGCACACGAGGAACCTCAAAAAGACTGTACCCATTTCCGGCGCTTGAGCCCCGACGCCCTCCCGGCCCCAGCGGACCAGGCTATAGCCCACGGCCTCGGCGACTATTTCACGCTGCCCGCGAACATTTCTTCCCATTTTAGGGGCGGGCTTACGACCGTAGCCTCCTGGCACACTAGGACCCTCGAAAAGGCTGTACCTATTTCCGGCGACCAGGCCTCAAAACACCCTCCCCGGCCCCGCGGACCCAGGCTATAGCCCACCGGCCTCGGCGGCTATTTCGCGCGATGCGTCGCTGGGCATGTCTTGCCATTTTAGGGCATGCTTCTGACCTGCTTCCCACTGGGCACCACGAGGACTCTCGAAATGGCTGTACCCATTTCCGATGCAGGCCCCGAGCGCCTCTCCCCCCCAGCAGGCCAAGGCTAGCCCCCCAGGCCTCGGCTACTATTTCAGCGGCGTCGCTGGGCATTTCTTGCCATTTTAGGGTAGCCCTCTGACCGTAGCCTCCACTGGCCACGAGACCCTCAAAAGTCTCTACCATTCCGGCGGCCCGAACCCCTCCCGGCCCCGCGGACCAGGCTGCAGCCCACGGGCCTCGGTGACCATTTCCGCAGCTGCGCGCTGGCGTTTTTGCCATTTAGTGCGGGCCTCTGACGTAGCTTCCCACTGGGCACGAGGACCCTCGAAAAAGGTGTACCCATTTCCGGCGTCCAGGCCCCGAGCGCCTCCCCAACCCCGCGGACCAAAGGCTATAGCCCACCGGCCTCGGCGACTATTTCACGCGCGCCCCGCGGAACATTTCTTCCATTTTAGGCGAGCCGACCGTAGCCTCCCCAGCACACTAGGACCCTCGAAAAGGCCTATTTCCGGCGGCCGAGCCTCAAAACACCCTCCCCAGCCCGGACCAAAGGCTGTAGCCCACGGCCTCGGTGACTATTTCACGCTGCGCGCTGGGCATTTCTTGCCATTTAGGGCAGGCCTCGACGTGGCCTCCCACTGGGCACACGAGGACCCTCGAAAAGACTGTACCCATTTCGGATGCCCAGAGCCCCAGAACTTCCCTCCCCAACCCCCGCGGACCAAAAGCTATAGCCCACAGGCCTCGGCGACAATTTCACGCGATGCGCCCGGCAGCATGTCTTGCCATTTTAGGCGAGCTTCGGCCGTAACCTCCCACTGGGCACGAGGACCCTCGAAAAGGCTGTACCCATTTCAGACGACAGGCCCGAAACCTCCTCCCGGCCCAGCGGACCAAGGCTATAGCCAGCCTCGGTGACTATTTCAGGCGCTGCAGCTGGGAATTTTGCCATTTAGAAGGCCTTTGACCGTGTCTCCAGCTGACACGAGGACCCTCGAAAAGGCATGCCATTTCGTGCGCCCCAAACCCCCGCGGACCAAAGGCTATAGACCACCGGCCTCGGCGACTATTTCACGCGCTGCACCGCTGGGCATTTCTTGCCATTTTAGGGCAGGCCCTGACCGTAGCCTCCCACTGGGCACGCGAGGACCCTCGAAAAGACTGTACCCATTTCCGACGTCCGAGGCCCGAGCGCCCTCCCAACCCCAGCGGACCAAAGGCTATGGCCCACCGGCCTCGGCGACTATTTCAGCTGCGCCGCGGGCATTTCTTCCCATTTAGGGCGGGCTTGACCGTAGCCTCCCCCAGCACACTAGGACCCTCGAAAAGACTGTACCTATTTCCGGCGGACGAGCCTCAAACACCCTCCCAGCCCCAGCGGACCAAGGCTATAGCCACCGGCCTCGGTGACTATTTCACCAGCTGCGCTGGGCATTTCTTGCCATTTTGGGCAGGCCTCGACCGTGGCCTCCAGCTGGGAACGAGGACCCTCGAAAAGGCACTGTACCCATTTCGGATGCCCAGGCCCAGAACTTCCTCCCAGCCCCGCGGACCAGCTATAGCCCACGGGCCTCGGCGACAATTTCCGCAGCGCGCGCTTGGCATGTCTTGCCATTTAGGCGGGCTTCGGCCGTAGCCTCCCCCAGGCACACGAGGACCCTCGAAAAGGCGTACCCATTTCAGGCGGCAGGCCCCGAAACCTCCTCCCAACCCCGCGGACCAAGGCTATAGCCCAGCGGCCTCGGTGACTATTTCAGGCGCTGCACCGGGAATTTTGCCATTTAGAAGGCCTTTGACCGTAGTCTCCCGACGAGGACCCTCGAAAAGCTGTACCCATTTCGGCGCCCCTTGACCCCGCGGACCAAAGGCTGGGCCGCTGACCTCGGCGACTATTTCACGCGCTGCACGCTGGGCATTTCTTGCCATTTAGGGCGAGGCCCGGACCGTAGCCTCCCCTTGAGCGCGAGGACCCTCGAAAAACGTATGCCCATTTCCGATGCGGGCCCCGAGCGCCCTCCCCGGCCCTGCGGACCAAAGGCTATAGCCACGGCCTCGGTGACTATTTCACAGCGCTGCGCGCTGGACATTCTTGCCATTTAGGGCAAGCCTCGACCGTAGCCTCCCACGGGGCACACGAGACCCTCGAAAAGGCGCACCCATTTCGGCGCCCTCCCCACCCTCCGCGGACCTAAGGCTATAGCCCACCGGCCTCGGCAACTATTTCACGCACTGCGCCGCTGGGCATTTCTTACCATTTTAGGGCAGGCCCTGACCGTAGCCTCCCACTGGGCACGCGAGGACCCTCGAAAAGACTGTACCCATTTCCGATACCCAGAGCCCCCTAAACCCCCTCCCCAACCCCCGCGGACCAAAGGCTATAGCCCACCGGCCTCGGTGACTATTTCACGCTGCGCTTGGAATTTTGCCATTTAGGGCGGGGCCTCGACCGTAGCCTCCCCAGGCTGCGGACCCTCGAAAGAGCTGTACCCATTCCGGCGGCAGGCCGAAACCCGCTTCCGGCCCCGTGACCAAAGGCCGCAGCCCACCGGCCTCGGTGACTATTTCAGCGCGCCGCTGGGCATTTCTTGCCATTTTAGGGCAAGCCTCGACCGTAACCTCCCACGGGGCACGAGGACCCTCGAAAGACTGCACCCATTTCTGACGCCCCTCCCCAACCTCCGCGGCCCTAGGGCTATAGCCCACCGGCCTCGGCAACTATTTCACGCCTGCGCGCTGGGCATTTCTTACCATTTTAGGGCAGGCCATTACCGTAGCCTCCCATGGGCGAGGACCCTCGAAAAGGTGTACCCATTTCCGATGCAGGCCCTAACCTCCCAACCCCAGCGGACCAAGGCTATAGCCCACCGGCCTCGGTGACTATTTCCTGTGCGCGCTTGGAATTTTGCCATTTAGGGCAGGCCTCGGCCGTAGCCTCCCCAGGCTGCGCGGACCTCGAAAAGGCATGCCCATTCCGGCTGGCAGGCCCCGACCGCTGACCCCGGCGGGCAAAGGCTATAGCACACCGGCCTCGGCGAAAATTTCCCGCGCTGCGCCGCTGGGTATTTCTTGTCATTTAGGGCGAGCCTCGACCGTAGCCTCCACAGGCTGCGAGGACCCTCGAAAAGACTGTACCCATTTCCGACGCCCCTTCCCAACCCCCGCGGACCAAAGGCTATAGACCACCGGCCTCGGCGACTATTTCACGCGCTGCACCGCTGGGCATTTCTTGCCATTTTAGGGCAGGCCCTGACCGTAGCCTCCCACTGGGCACGCGAGGACCCTCGAAAAGACTGTACCCATTTTCGACAACCAGAGCCCCCTAAACCCCTCCCCAACCCCCGCGGACCAAAGGCTATAGACCACCGGCCTCGGCGACTATTACACGCGCTGCACCGCTGGGCATTTCTTGCCATTTTAGGGCTGGCCCTGACCGTAACCTCCCACTGGGCACGCGAGGACCCTCGAATAGACTGTGCCATTTCCGGACGGCGAGGCCCCGAAACACCTTCCCCACCCCACGCGGACCAAAGGCTATAGCCCACCGGCCTCGGCAACTATTTGACGCACTGCGTCGCAGCATTCTTGCCATTTAGGGCAGGCTTGACCGTAGCCTCCCAGGCTGCACAGGACCCTCAGGCTGTACCCATTTCGGCGGACGGGCGACCCCTCTGACCCCGCGGACCAAAGGCTATAGCCAACGGCCTCGATGACTATTTCAGCGCTCCGCCCTTTGGGCATATCACCGCCATTTAGGCGGGGCTTGACCGTAGCCTCCGGCCCACCGAGGACCCTAAAGAATGTACCCATTTCGGCGACCAGGCCGAAACCCCTCCCAACCCCTGCGGACCAAGGCTATAGCCACGGCCTCGATGGCTATTTCGTGCTTTGCGCGCTGGGTATTTATTGCCATTTAGGGCGGCCACGACCGTAGCCTCCCAGGGCGCGAGGACCCTCGAAAAGACTGTACCCATTTCCGGCGACGAGCCCTAAGCCCCTCCCCAACCCCGCGGACCAAAGGCTATAGCTCACCGGCCTGGTGACTATTTCCACCTGCGCTGGGCATTTCTTGCCATTTAAGGCGGGCTTGACCGTAGCCTCCCTCTGGGCTACGAGGACCCTCGAAAAACATGCCATTTTAGCAGCAGCCCCCTAAACCCCTCCCCAACCCCCGCGGACCAAAGGCTATAGACCACCGGCCTCGGCGACTATTACACGCGCTGCACCGTTGGGCATTTCTTGCCATTTTAGGGCTGGCCCTGACCGTAACCTCCCACTGGGCACGCGAGGACCCTCGAAAAGACTGTACCCATTTCCGACGACCAGAGCCCCCGAAACACCTTCCCCAACCCCCGCGGACCAAAGGCTATAGCCCACCGGCCTCGGCAACTATTTGACGCACTGCGTCGCTTGGCATTTCTTGCCATTTTAGGGCAGGCTTCTGACCGTAGCCTCCCCAGCAGGCTGCGAGGACCCTCGAAAAGACTGTACCCATTTCGGCGGAACCCGAAACCCCTCCCCAGCGGACCAAAGGCTATAGCCCACCGGCCTCGGTGACTATTTCACGCGCTGCGCCGCTGGGCATTTCTTGTCATTTTAGGGCAGGCCTCTGACCGTAACCTCCCACGGGGCACACGAGGACCCTCGAAAAGACTGTACCCATTTCCGACGCCCCTCCCCAACCTCCGCGGACCAAAGGCTATAGCCCACCGGCCTCGGCGACTATTTCACCCGCTGCGCCGCTGGGTATTTATTGCCATTTTAGGGCAGGCCCTGACCGTAGCCTCCCACTGGGCACGCGAGGACCCTCGAAAAGACTGTACCCATTTCCGACGACCAGAGCCCGAGCGCCCTCCCCAGCCCCAGCGGCCCAGGCTATAGCCCACCATCCTCGGCGACTATTTCCGCTGCGCGCTGGACATTCTTCTCATTTTGGGCAGGCTTGACCGTAGCCTCCCATGGGCACACGAGGACCCTCGAAAAGACTGCCATTTCCAGGCGACGGGCCGAAACACCTTCCCGAAACCCCGCGGACCAGGCAATAGCCCACCGGCCTCGGCGACTATTTCCGCTGCGTCGCAGCATTTCTTGCCATTTAGGGCGAGCTTCGGACCGTAGCCTCCCAGCAGGCACGAGGACCCTCGAAAGGCATGCCATTTCCGTGACCCTCCCCAACCTCCGCGAACCAAAGGCTATAGCCCACCGGCCTCGGCGAGTATTTCACGCGCTGCGCCGCTGGGTATTTATTGCCATTTTAGGGCATGCCCTGACCGTAGCCTGCCACTTGAGCGCGAGGACCCTCGGCACTGTACCCATTTCGGCGACGAGCCCGAAACCCCTCCCGCCCAGCGGACCGAGGCTATAGCCACCGGCCTCGGTGACTATTTCACGGGCTGCGCGCTGGGCATTTCTTGTCATTTTAGGGCAGGCCTCGACCGTAGCCTCCCACAGGGCACGAGGACCCTCGAAAGAGCTGTACCCATTTCGTGACCCTCCCCAACCTCCATGAACCAAGGCTATAGCCCACCGGCCTCGGCGACTATTTCCGCAGCTGCGCGCTGGTATTGTGCCATTTAGGGGCAGGCCCTGGACCGTAACCTCCCACAGGGCGCGAGGACCCTCGAAAAGAGCGTACCCATTTCCGACACCCAGGCCCCGAGCGCCCTCCCAGCCCCCAGCGGCCCAGGCTATAGCCCCACCATCTCGTGACTATTTCACCTGACTGCGCGGCTGGACATTTCTTGGCATTTTAGGGCAGGCTTGACGGAGCCTCCCACTAGGCACCGAGGACCCTCGTAAGGCGTACCCATTTTCGATGACGGGCCCAAGCCCCTCCCAACCCCCGGACCCAAGGCTATGGGCCACCGGCTTGATGACTATTTCCCGCGCTGCGCCGCTGGGCATTTCTTGCTATTTTAGGCAGGCCTCTGACCGTAGTCTCTCCCAGGCACACGAGGAACCCTCGAAAAGGCTGTACCCATTTCTGGCGCGGGCCCCGAATCCCTCCCCAACCCCCGGACCAAAGGCTATAGCCCACCGGCCTCGGCGGACTATTTCCTGACTGCGCGGCCAGGCATGCCTTGCCATTTAAGGGCAGGCTTCTTACCGTAACCTCCCCTTTGAGCACGAGGACCTCGAAAAGCCTGTACCCATTTCCGGCGACGAGCCCCTAAACCCCTCCCCAATCCCAGCGGACCAAAGGCTATAGCTCGGTGACCTCGGAGACTATTTCACGCGCTGCGCGCTGGGTATTTCTTGCCATTTTAGGGCAGGCTTGACCGTAGCCTCCCTTGGGCACCGAGGACCCTCGAAAAGCCATTTTCGACGGGGCCCCCTAAGCCCCTCCCAACCCGCGGACCAAAGGCTATAGCCACCGGCCTCGGTGACTATTTCACAGCGTTGCGCGTGGGCATTTTGACATTGTAGGGACGGGCCTCGTAGTAGCCTCCCATTAGGCACACAGGACCCTCGAAAAAGCATACCCATTTCCGGCTGACGGGCCCGAAACCCCCTCCCAGCCCCAGCGGACCAAAGGCTGTGCCGGCCTCGGTGACTATTTCAGCGCTGCGCCCTTTGGGCATGTCTTGCCATTTTGGGCGGCGTCGACCATAGCCTCCCAGGCTGCGAGGACCCTCGAGAAAAGCTGTACCCATTTCGGCCGAGGCCCGAAACCCCTCCCGGCCCCGCGGACCAAAGCCATAGGCCACCGGCCTCGATGACTATTTCCTGCGCGCTGGAAGGGCATTTCTTGTCATTTTAGGGCAGGCCTCGACCGTAGCCTCCCACCAGGGCTGAGAGGACCCTCGAAAGGCATGCCATTTCGGCCCTCCTCCCAACCCCGTAGACCAGGCTATAACCCACCGGCCTCGAGACTATTTCCTCGCTGCGCGCTGAGCATTTCTAGCCATTTAGGGCGAGCTTGACCGTAGCCTCCCAGGCTGAGCTGCGAGGACCCTCGAAAAGACTGTACCCATTTCGGCGACTAGGCCCCGACGCCCCTGCAATCCCGCGTACCAAAGGCTATTGCCCACCGGCCTCGGTGACTATTTCCGCAGCTGCCGTGCTGGGCATTTCTTGTCATTTTAAGGGGCGGGCCTCGGCGTAGCCTCCCACAGGGCACCTGAGGACCCTCGAAAAGACTGTGCCGATTTCGATGACAGGCCCGGCCCCCTCCCAACCTCCAGCGGACCAAAAGCTACCAGCCCACCGGCCTCGACTATTTCCTTCATGCGCGGCTGGGTATTGTTGCCGTTTAAGGGCAGGCCACGACGTAACCTCCAGGCACGCACCAGGACCCTCGAAAAACATGTACCCATTTTCGACACCCAGGCCCCTGACGCCTCCCCAAACCCCGCGGACCAAGGCTATAGGCCACCATCCTCGGTGACTATTTCCAGCTGCGCCGCTGGGATATTTCTTGCATTTTAGGGCGGGCTTCGACCGGAGCCTCACTGGGCACATGAGGACCCTCGTAAAAGGCATGCCCATTTCCGATGGGCCCCAGAAACCCTCCCCAGCCCGCGGACCAAGGCTATAGCCCCACCGGCCTCGGCGACTATTTCTGCGCTGCGCGCTGGGCATGTCTTGCCATTTTAGGGCAGGCTTGACCGTAGCCTCCGGCCCAGGCCGCGAGGACCCTCGAAAAGACTGTACCCATTTCCGGCGAGCCCTAAACCCCTCCCCGGCCCCGCGGACCAAGGCTATAGCTCACCGGCCTCGGTGGCTATTTCACCTGCGCGCTGGGTATTTCTTGCCATTTTAGGGCGGGCTTGACCGTAGCCTCCCAGGCACCGAGGACACTCGAAAAGAATGTACCATTTCCGGCGACCGGGCCCCTAACCCCTCCCGGCCCAGCGGACCAAAGGCGATATCCCACCGGCCTCGGTGACTATTTCACGCGCTGCGCCGCTGGGCATTTTTTGCCATTGTAGGGCAGCCCTCTGACCGTAGACTCCCACTGGGCACACCAGGACCCTCGAAAAGACTGTACCCATTTCCGACGACCAGAGCCCCCGAAACCCCCTCCCCAACCACCGCGGACCAAAGGCTATAGGCCACCATCCTCGGTGACTATTTCACGCGCTGCGCCGCTGGATATTTCTTGGCATTTTAGGGCAGGCTTCGTAGCCTCAGCTGGGCTCATGAGGACCCTCGTAAAGACTGTACCCATTTCCGATGACCAGAGCCCCTGAAACCCCCTCCCCACCCCCCGCGGACCAACGGCTATAGCCCACCGGCCTCGGCGACTATTTCACGCGCTGCGCCGCTGGGCATGTCTTGCCATTTTAGGGCAGGCTTCTGACCGTAGCCTCCCACTGGGCACGCGAGGACCCTCGAAAAGACTGTACCCATTTCCGACGACCGGAGCCCCCTAAACCCCTCCCGGCCCAGCGGACCAAGGCTATAGCCCACCGGCCTCGGTGACTATTTCACGCAGCTGCATCGCTGGGCATTTCTTGTCATTTAGGGCAGGCCTCGACCGTAGCCTCCACAGGCACACGAGGACCCTCGAAAAGGCATGTACCCATTTCCGGCCCCTCCCAGCCTCCAGCGGACCAAAGCTATAGCCCACCGGCCTCGGCGACTATTTCACGCTGCGCGCTGGGTATTTATTGCCGTTTAGGGCAGGCCGACCGTAGCCTCCCCCAGGCGCGAGGACCCTCGAAAAACTGCCCATTTCGACGCAGGCCCGACGCCCTCCCCACCCCGCGGACCAAAGGCTATAGGCCCACCATCCTCGGTGACTATTTCCGCAGCTGCGCGCTGGATATTTCTTGGCATTTTAGGCGGGCTTGGCCGGAGCCTCCAGGCTCATGAGGACCCTCGTAAAGACTGTACCCATTTCCGATGACGAGCCCTGAAACCCCTCCAACCCCGGACCAAGGCTATAGCCCACGGCCTCGGCGACTATTTCACGCAGCTGCGCCGCTGGGCATGTCTTGCCATTTTAGGGCGAGCTCGGCCGTAGCCTCCCAGCACGAGGACCCTCGAAAAGACTGTACCCATTTCCGACGACCAGAGCCCCCTAAACCCCCTCCCCAACCCCCGCAGACCAAAGGCTATAGCCCACCGGCCTCGGTGACTATTTCCCGCGCTGCGCCACTGGGCATTTCTTGCTATTTTAGGGCAGGCCTCTGACCGTAGTCTCCCACTGGCTGCGAGGACCCTCGAAAAGACTGCCATTTCCGGCGAGCCCCGAAACCCCTCCCCAGCCACCGCGGACCAAAGGCTATAGCCCACGGCCTCGGTGACTATTTCCAGCGCTGCGCTGGGCATGTCTTGCCACTTTTAGGGCGGCGTCTGACCGTAACCTCCCGCTGGGCTACGAGGACCCTCGAAAAGGCATGCCAATTTCGGCGGCAGGCCCGAAACCCCTCCCCCGCGGACCACAGGCTATAGGCCACCGGCCTCAGTGACAATTTCCCGCGTTGCGCCGCTGGGCATTTCTTGACATTTTAGGGCAGACCTCGACCGTAGCCTCCACAGGCACGAGGACCCTCGAAAAGGCGGTGCCATTTCCGGCGCACCTCCCCAACCCCGTAGACCAAATGCTATATCCCACCGCCTCGGTGACTATTTCCTTTCGCGCGCTGGGCATTTCTTGCCATTTAGGGCAGGCCACGACCGTAGCTTCCCAATGGGCACCGAGGACCCTCGAAAAGGCATGCCATTTCGGACACCAGGCCCCCAGCGCCTCCCCAGCCCGGGGCCAAGGCTATAGCCCGGCCTCGGCGACTATTTCAGCTGCGCGCTGGACATTCTTGCCATTTTAGGGCGGGCTTGACCGTAGCCTCCCAGGCACCGAGGACCCTCGAAAAGACCGTACCCATTTCGGCGACCAGGCCCCGAGCCCCTCCCAACCCCGCGGACCAAAGGCTATAGCCAACCGGCCTCGGTGACTATTTCACGCGCTCCGCCACTGGGCATGTCTTGCCATTTTAGGGCATGCTTCTGACCGTAGCCTCCGACTGGGCACACGAGGACCCTAAAAAAGAATGTACCCATTTCTGACGACCAGAGCCCCCGAAACCCCCTCCCCAACCCCTGCGGACCAAAGGCTATAGCCCACCGGCCTCGGTGACTATTTCCCGTGCTGCGCCGCTGGGTATTTATTGCCATTTTAGGGCAGGCCCTGACCGTAGCCTCCCACTGGGCACGCGAGGACCCTCGAAAGACTGTACCCATTTCGGCGAGCCCCGAAACACCTTCCCGGCCCCTGCGGACCAAAGGCTATAGCCCACCGGCCTCGGCGACTATTTCACGAGCTGCGCCGCTGGGCATGTCTTGCCATTTTAGGGCAGGCTTCTGACCGTAGCCTCCCACTGGGCACGCGAGGACCCTCAAAAAGACTGTACCCATTTCCGACGACCAGAGCCCCCGAAACACCTTCCCCAACCCCCGCTGACCAAAGGCTATAGCTCACCGGCCTCGGTGCTATTTCACGCGCTGCGCCGCTGGGTATTTCTTGCCATTTTAGGGCAGGCGTCTGATAGCCTCCCCGGGCGCGAGGACCCTCGAAAAAGCTGTACCCATTTCCGGCGACGAGCCACTAAACCCCTCCCCGGCCCGCGGACCAAAGGCTATAGCTCACCGGCCTCGGTGGCTATTTCCTGCGCGCTGGGCGTATTTCTTGCCATTTTAGGGCAGGCGGCTGTCCGTAGCCTCCCACTGGGCACCCGAGGACCCTCGAAAAGAATGTACCCATTTCCGACGACCAGTGCCCCCGAAACCCATCCCCCGCGGACCAAAGGCTATAGCCCACCGGCCTCGTTGACTATTTCACGCTGCGCTGTTGGGCATTTTTGCCATTGTAGGGTGAGCCTCGACCGTAGCCTCCCCCAGGCACACGGGACCCTCGAAAAGACTGTACCCATTTCCGGCGACCCAGGCCCCGAAACCCCTCCCCGACCACCGCGGACCAAAGGCTGCCCACTCGGTGACTATTTCTGGCGCTGCGCGCTGGGCATTTCTTGTCATTTAGGGCTGGCCTCTGACCGTAGCCTCCCACAGGGGACAGAGGACCCTCGAAAGACTGTACCCATTTCCGGCGTCCCTCCCACCCCCGGACCAAGCCTATATCCCACGGCCTCGGTGACTATTTCCTTCTGCGCGCTGGGCATTTCTTGCCATTTTAGGCGGGCCTCGACCGTAGCCTCCCAGCAGGCACGGGGACCCTCGAAAAGCATGTACCCATTCGGCGACGGGCCGAAACCCCATCCCCAACCCCCGGACCAAAGGTTATAGCCCGGCCTCGGTGACTATTTCCGCGCTCCGCGCTGGGCATGTCTTGCCATTTTAGGGCGGGCTTGACCGTAGCCTCCACTGAGGCACCACGAGGACCCTAAAAAAGAATGTACCCATTTCCGATGACGGGGCCCCGAAACCCCTCCCAGCCCCTCGGACCAAGGCTATAGCTCACCGGCCTCGGTGACTATTTCCAGCTGCGCCGCTGGGCATGTCTTGCCATTTTGGGCGGGAACTTGACCGTAACCTCCCACTGAACACGAGGACCCTCGAAAGACTGTACCCATTTCGCGACAGGCCCCGAAACCCCTCCCAACCCCAGCGGACCAAAGGTTATAGCCAACCCGGCCTCGGTGACTATTTCACCAGCTCGCGGCTGGGCATGTCTTGCCATTTTAAGGCGGGGCTTCTGGACCGTAGCCTCCTGCAGGCACCACGGCGACCCTCGAAAGACTGTACCCATTTCGGCGACCATGGCCCCGAAACCCCTCCCCCCGGACCAGGCTATAGCCACCGGCCTCGGTGACTATTTCACGCAGCTGCGCGCTGGGCATGTCTTGCCATTTATGGCGAGCTTGACCGTAGCCTCCAGCTGCGAACCGAGGACCCTCGAAAAGACTGTACCATTTCGGCGGCCGAGCCCGGCGCCCCCGACCCCGCGGACCAAAAGTTATAGCCCACCCGCCACGGCGACTATTTCACGCGCTGCGCGCTGGGTATGTCTTGCCAATTCTGGCGGGCTTGACCGTAGCCTCATGGTCACACGAGGGCCCTCGAAAAGACTGTACCCATTTCCGATGACCAGAGCCCCCGAAACCCCCTCCCCAACCCCCGCGGACCAAAGGCTATAGCCCACCGGCCTCGGCGACAATTTCACGCGCTGCGCCGCTGGGTATTTCTTGCCATTTTGGGGCAGGCTTCTGATTGTAGCCTCCCACTGGGCACACGAGGACCCTCGAAAAGACTGTACCCATTTCTGAGGCCAGGCCCCGAAACCCCTCCCGGCCCCAGCGGACCAAAGGCTATAGCCCACCGGCCTCGGTGACTATTTCCCGCGCTGCGCCGTTGGGCATTTCTTGCCATTTTAGGGCAGGCCTCTGAGCGTAGCCTCCCACGGGGCACACGAGGACCCTCGAAAAGACTGTACCCATTTGCGACGCCCCTCCCCAACCCCCGCAGACCAAATGCTATATCCCACCGGCCTCGGCGACTATTTCACGCGCTGCGCCGCTGGGCATTTCTTGCCATTTTAGGGCAGGCCCTGACCGTAGCCTCCTACTGGGCACGCGAGGACCCTCGAAATGACTGTACCCATTTCCGACACCCAGAGCCCCCTAACTCCCGGCCCAGCGGGCAAGGCTATAGCCCACCGGCCTCGGTGACTATTTCCAGCTGCGCGCGGGCATTTCTTGCCATTTAGGGCGGGCCTCTGACCGTAGCCTCCCCGCTGTGTACGAGGACCCTCGAAAAGTATGCCATTTGGACGCGAGCCCCGACGCCCCTCCCAACCCCTGCGGACCAAAGGCTGTACCCACCGGCCTCGGTGACTATTTCACCTTTCGCTGGGCATGTCTTGCCATTTAGGCGAGGCTTGACCGTAGCCTCCCACTGCGAACACGAGGACCCTCGAAAGAGCTGTACCCATTTCGGACCGAGCCACCGAAACCCCCCGGCCCCAGCGGACCAGCTATGGCCCACGGCCTCGGCGACTATTTCCGCTGCGCGCTGGGCATGTCTTGCCATTTTACGGCGAGTTCTAGTAGCCTCACTGGGCACCACGAGGACCTCGAAAGGTTGTACCCATTTACGAGGACGAGCCCGAAACCCCTCCCCCCACGGACCAAAGGCTATTGCCCACCAGCCTCGGCGACTATTTCCCGCGCTGCGCCGCTGGGCATGTCTTGCAATTTTAGGGCAGGCTTCTGACCGTAGCCTCCCACTGGCCACACGAGGACCCTCGAAAAGACCGTACCCATTTACGAGGCAGGCCCGAAACCCCCTCCCCCCACGGACCAAGGCTATAGCCACGGCCTCGGTGACTATTTCCAGCGCTGCGCGTTGGGCATTTCTTGCCATTTTTGGCGGGCCTCGACCGTAGCCTCCCACTGGTACGAGGACCCTCGAAAAGACTGTACCATTTCGTACACCTAGAACCCCCTAACGCCCCTCCCAAACCCCGCGGACCAAAGGCTATAGCCCACCGGCATCGGCGACTATTTCGCGCGCTGCGCCGCTGGGCATGTCTTGCCATTTTAGGGCGAGCTTGACCGTAGCCTCCCCAGGCTACGAGACCCTCGAAAGACCGTACCCATTTCGGCGGACCCAGGCCCCGAAACCCCCCCGGCCCCGCGGACCAAAGGCTATAGCCCAACGACCTCGGTTACTATTTCACTCGCTGCGCCGCTGGGCATTTCTTGTCATTTTAGGGCAGGCCTCTGACCGTAGCCTCCCAGGCACACGAGGGACCCTCGAAAAGCTGCCATTTCGAGCCGAGCCTCCCCAGCCCCGCGGACCAAAGGCTATATCCCACCGGCCTCGGCGGCTATTTCCGCAGCTGCGCGCTGGGCATTTCTTGCCATTTTAGGCGGGCTTACGACCGTAGCCTCCCCGCTGGCCACGAGGACCCTCGAAAGACGTGCCCATTTGACGAGCCCCCTAACGCCCATCCCCAACCCCCGCGGGCAAAAGGCTATAGCCCACCGGCCTCGGCGACTATTTCACGCGCTGCGCCGCTGGGCATGTCTTGCCATTTTAGGGCATGCTTCTGACCGTAGCCTACCACTGGGCACACGAGGACCCTCGAAAGACGTGCCATTCGTGACGGGCCCCGAAACCCCTCCCAGCCCGCGGACCAAGGCTATAGCCCACGGCCTCGGTGACTATTTCCCGCTGCGCTGGGCATATCTTGCCATTTAGGGCAGGCCTCTGACCGTAGCCTCCCAGGGGTACCGAGGACCCTCGAAAAGCTGTACCCATTTCCGGCGGACGAGCCCGAAACCGTTCCCCAACCCCGCGGACCAGGCTATAGCCCACCGGCTTGGCGACTATTTGACCTGCGCGCTGGGCATTTTTGCCATTTACGGCGGGCTTGACCGTAGCCTCCAGCAGGGCACAAGAGGACCCTCGAAAAGACTGTACATATTTTCGACGAGCTCCGAAACCCCTCCCCGGCCCAGCGGACCAAAAGGCTATAGCCCACGGCCTCGGCGACTATTTCACGCGCTGCGCCTCTGAGCATTTTTGCCATTTAGGGCGAGCCTCGACCGTATCCTCCCAGGCACACGAGGACCCTTGAAAAGACTGTACCCATTTCCGATGACGAGCCCCCACGTTCCCCAGCCCCCCGCGGACCAGGCTATAGCCCACGGCCTCGGCGACTATTTCGCTGCGCGCTGGGTATTTCTTGCCATTTTAGCGGGCTTGACCTAGCCTCCCCGGGCACCACGAACCTCGAAAGACTGTACATATTTCCGGATCGAGCCCCGAAACCCCTCCCGGCCCCGTGGACCAAAGGCTATAGCCCACCGGCCTCGGTGACTATTTGCCGCGCTGCGCCGCTGGGCATTTCTTGCCATTTTAGGGCAGGCCTCTGACCATAGCCTGCCACTGGGAACACGAGGACCCTCGAAAAGACTGTACCCATTTCGGACGCAGGCCCCGACGCCTCGACCCCAGCGGACCAAGGCTATAGCCCACCGGCCTCGGCGACTATTTCACGCGCTGCGCCGCTGGGCATGTCTTGCCATTTTAGGGCAGGCTTTTGACCGTAGCCTCCCACTGGGCACACGAGGACCCTCGAAAAGACTGTACCCATTTCCGACGACCAGAGCGCCCGAAACACGTTCCCCAACCCCCGCGGACCAAAGGCTATAGCCCACAGGCCTCGGCGACTATTTGACGCGCTGCGCCGCTGGGTATTTCTTGCCATTTAGGCGGGCTTCGACCTAGCCTCCACTTTGGGCTGCGAGGACCCTCGAAAAGGTACCCATTTCGTGACGAGGCCCCTAAACCCCTCCCGACCCCCGCGGACCAAAGGCTATAGCCCGCCGGCCTCGGTGACTATTTCACGCAGCGCGCTGGGCATGACTTGCCAATATAAGGCAGGCTTCTGACCGTAGCCTCCACCAGGAACACGAGGACCCTCGAAAGGCCGTACCCATTTCGGCGGCCAGCCGAAACCCCTCCCCGGCCCCAGCGGACCAAACGCTATAGCCCCCCGGCCTCGGCGGACTATTTCACCTTGCGCGCTGGGCTTTTCTTGCCATTTTAGGGCGGGCTTGGCTGTAGCCTCCCACTTTGGGCACCACAGCGACCCTCGAAAAGACTGTACATATTTCCTCGACCGAGCTCCCGGAAACCCCTCCCCGGCCCCGCGGACCAAAGGCTATAGCCCACCGGCCTCGGCGACTATTTCACGCGCTGCGCCGCTAGGCATTTTTTGCCATTTTAGGGCAGGCCTCTGACCGTATCCTCCCACTGGGCACACGAGGACCCTTGAAAAGACTGTACCCATTTCCGATGACCAGAGCCCCCGAAACCCCCTCCCCAACCCCCGCGGACCAAAGGCTATAGCCCACCTCCCTCGTAGACTATTTCACGCGCTGCGCCGCTGGGTATTTCTTGCCATATTAGGGCAGGCTTCTGGCCGTAGCCTCCCACTGGGCACACGACGAACCTCGAAAAGACTGTACATATTTCCGACGATCAGAGCCCCTGAAACCCCTCCCCAACCCCCGCTGACCAAAGGCTGTAGCCCACCGGCCTCGGTGACTATTTGCCGCGCTGCGCCGCTGGGCATTTCTTGCCATTTTAGGGCAGGCCTCTGACCATAGCCTGTCACTGGGTACACGAGGACCCTCGAAAAGACTGTACCCATTTCGGACACCCAGAGCCCCCGAACGCCCCTCCCCAACCCCCGCGGACCAAAGGCTATAGCCCACCGGCCTCGGCGACTATATCACGCGCTGTGGCGCTGAGCATGTCTTGCCATTTTAGGGCAGGCTTCTGACCTTAGCCTCCCACTGGGCACACGAGGACCCTCGAAAAGATTGTACCCATTTCCGACGACCAGGCGCCCGAAACCGTTCCCCAGCCCCAGCGGACCAAAAGGCTATAGCCGGGCCTCGGCGACTATTTGGCCGCGCGCTGGGTATTTCTTGCCATTTCGGCGAGCTTGACCTAGCCTCCCCTTTGGGTAGCGAGGACCCTCGAAAGACTGTACCCATTTGGATACCAGGCCCGAGCGCCCTGCCCAACCCCGCGGGCCGAGGCTATAGCCCACAGGCCACTTCGACTATTTGCCGCGCTTCGCGCTGGGCATTTCTTCCTATTTAGGGCAGGCTTCTGACCGTAGCCTCCCATTGTGTACACGCGGACTCTCGAAAAGACTGTACCCATTTCGGACACCCCGAGCCCCCGAACGCCCCTCCCCAACCCCCGCGGACCAAAGGCTATAGCCCACGGACCTCGGTGACTATTTCACGCTGCGCGCTGGGCATATCTTGCCATTTAGGGCAGGCTTTGACCGTTCCCTCACTTTGGGCACACGAGGACCCTCGAAAAGGCTGTACCCATTTCCGACCAGAGCCCCGAAACCCGTTCCCCAAGCCCCAGCGGACCAAAGGCTGTGCCCACGGCCTCGATGACTATTTCAGCGCTGCGCGCTGGTCATTTCTTGCCATTTTGGCGGGCTTCGGACGTAGCCTCCTTGGGCACGCGAGGACCATCGAAAAGACTGTACCCATTTCGACACCCCGAGCGCCCTCCCAACCCCGCGGACCAAAGGCTATAGCCCACGGCCTCCGTGACTATTTCAGCGCTTCGCGCTGGGCATTTCTTGCCATTTTAGGGCGGGCCTGACCGTAGCCTCCCCGCGGGCACCGAGGACCCTCGAAAAGACTGTACCCATTTTCGGCGACGAGACCCTAAACCCCTCCCGGCCCCAGCGGACCGAGGCTATAGCCCACCGGCCTTGGTGACTATTTCACGCACTGCGCCGCTGGGTAGGTCTTGCAATTTTAGGGCAGGCTTCTGACCGTAGCCTCCCACTGGGCACACGAGGACCCTTGAAAAGACCGTACCCATTTCGGCCATTCAGAGCCCCCGAAAGCCCCTCCCCACCCCCCGCGGACCAAAGGCTATAGCCCACCGGCCACAGTGACTATTTCACGCAGCTGCGCGCTGGGCATTTCTTGCCATTTAGGGCGGGCTTGACCGTAGCCTCCCCGCTGGGCACCGGACCCTCGAAAAGACTGTACATATTTCCTCGACCAGGGCTCCGAAACCCCTCCCACCCCGCGGACCAAGGCTATAGCCCACCGGCCTCGGCGTGACTATTTCGCGCTGCGCTGAGCATTTTTTGCCATTTAGGGCAGGCCTCTGACCGTAGCCTCCCCAGGCTACGAGGACCCTTGAAAAGACATGCCATTTCCGATGACGAGCCGAAACCCCTCCCGGCCCCGCGGACCAAGGCTGGCCCAGCCTCGATGACTATTTGCGCTGCGCGCTGGGCATTTTGCCATTTAGGGAAGGCTTCGGCCGTAGCCTCCCAGGCACGCGAGGACCATCGAAAAACTGTACCCATTTCGACACCAGGCCCCGACGCCCTCCCCAACCCCCGCGGACCAAAGGCTATAGCCCACCGGCCTCGTGACTATTTCACGCGCTGCGCCGCTGGGAATTTCCTGCCATTTAGGCGCAGGCCTCGACCGTAGCCTCCCACTGGGCACACGAGGACCCTCGAAAAGGATGTACCCAATTTCGACGACCAGAGCCCCCTAATCCCCCTTCCCTACCCCAGCGGACCAAAGGCTATAGCCCACCGGCCTCGGTGACTATTTCACGCGCTGCGCTGGGTATATCTTGCCATTTTAGGCGGGCTTGACCGTAGCCTCCCCAGGCACACGAGGACCCTCGAAAATACCGTACCCATTTCGTGACCAGGCCGAAACCCCTCCTCAACCCCCGCGGACCAAGGCTATAGACCACCGGCCTCGGCGACTATTTCACCCGCTGCGCCGCTGGGCATTTCTTGCCATTTTAGGGCAGGCTTCGTAGCCTCCCAGGCACCACGGCGACCCTCGAAAAGGCTGTACATATTTCCCTCGACGAGCTCCGAAACCCCTCCCACCCCGCGGACCAAAGGCTATAGCCCACCGGCCTTGGCGACTATTTCACAGCGCTGCGCGCTGAATTTCTTGCCATTTGGGGCAGGCCTCGACCGTATCCTCCCCACTGCGAGGACCCTTGAAGACTGTACCCATTTCCGATGAGCCGAAACCCCTCCCCCAGCGGACCCAGGCTATAGCCACGGCCTCGGTGACTATTTGCAGCGCTGCGCCGCTGGGCATTTCTTGCCATTTAGGCAGGCCTCGACCATAGCCTCCCCTTGGGTACCACGAGACCCTCGAAAAGGCACTGTACCCATTTAGGACACCCAGGCCCGACGCCTCCCAACCCCGCGGACCACGGCTATGGCCCACGGCCTAGCGACTATTTCGCTGTGCTGGGCATATCTTGCCATTTTTGAGCGGGCTTTTGGTGTAGCCTCCCAGGCTACGAGGACCCTCGAAAAGACTGTAGCCATTTCCGACGACCAGCGCGCCCGAAACACGTTCCCCAACCCCCGCGGACCAAAGGCTATAGCCCACAGGCCTCGGCGACCATTTGACACGCTGCGCCGCTGGGCATTTCTTACCATTTTATGGCAGGCTTCTGACCCTAGCCTCCCCCGGGCGCGAGACCCTCGAAAGACTGTACCCATTTCGGACGCAGGCCCCGAGCGCCCCTCCCGGCCCCAGCGGGCCAAGGCTATAGCCCACCGGCCTCGGCGACTATTTCACGCTCTACGCCGCTGGGCATTTCTTCCTATTTTAGTGCAGGCTTCTGACCGTAGCCTCCCACTTGTGTACGAGACTCTCGAAAAAGACTATGCCGGCCCCGGACACCCAGGCCCCGAGCGCCCTCCCGACCCCAGCGGACCCAAGGCTATAGCCCACCGGCCTCGGCGACTATTTCAGCTGCGCCCGCTGGGCATGTCTTGCCATTTTGGGCAGGCTTTTGACGTTCCTCACTTTGGGCACACGAGGACCCTCGAAAAGACTGTACCCATTTCCGACAAACAGAGCCCCCGAAACACGTTCCCCAACCCCCGCGGACCAAAGGCTATTGCCCACAGGCCTCGATGACTATTTGACGCGCTGCGCCGCTGGTCATTTCTTGCCATTTTACGGCAGGCTTCTGGCCGTAGCCTCCCCGTGTGGGCGCGAGGACCCTCGAAATGACTGTACCCATTTCGGACACCCAGAGCCCCCGAACGCCCCTCCCCAACCCCCGCGGGCCAAAGGCTATAGCCCACCGGCCTAAGCGACTATTTCACGCGCTACGCCGCTGGGTACTTCTTGCCATTCTGCGGGCGGGCTTACGGCCGTAGCCTCCCGGTATTACTCAGGCTACATTATTTTCGAAAAGACTGTACATATTTCCGATGGACGGGCCGAAACCCCCTCCCCAACCCCTGCTGACCAAAGGCTATAGCCCACCGGCCTCGGCGACTATTTCACGCGATGCGCCGCTGGGCATGTCTCGCCATTTTAGGGCAGGCTTTTGACCGTACCCTCCCACTGGGCACATGAGGACCCTCGAAAAGACTGTACCCATTTCCGACGACCAGAGCCCCCGAAACACGTTCCCCAACCCCCGCGGACCAAAGGCTATAGCCCACAGGCCTCGGCGACTATTTGACACGCTGCGCCGCTGGGCATTTTTTGCCATTTTACGGAAGGCTTCTGACCGTAGCCTCCCACTGGGCACGCGAGGACCATCGAAAAGACTGTACCCATTTCTGACACCCAGAGACCCGACGCCCTCCCAACCCCGCGGACCAGGCTATAGCCACCGGCCTCGGTGACTATTTCGCGCTTCGCCGCTTGGCATTTCCTGCCGGCAGGCCTCTCCGTAGCCTCCCAGGCACGAGGACCCTCGAAAGACTGTACCCATTTCGGCCAGAGCCCCTAAACCCCTCCCAACCCCGGACCAAGGCTATAGCCCACCGGCCTCGGCGACTATTTCACACGATGCGCGCTGGGCATGTCTTGCCATTTAAAGCGAGCTTTTGACCGTACCCTCCCACTGGGCACATGAGGACCCTCGAAAAGACTGTACCCATTTCCGACGACCAGAGCCCCCGAAACACGTTCCCCAACCCCCGCGGACCAAAGGCTATAGCCCACAGGCCTCGGCGACTATTTGACACGCTGCGGCGCTGGGCATTTTTTGCCATTTTACGGAAGGCTTCAGACCGTACCCTCCCACTGGGCACATGAGGACCCTCGAAAAGACTGTACCCATTTCCGACGACCAGAGCCCCCGAAACACGTTCCCCAACCCCCGCGGACCAAAGGCTATAGCCCACAGGCCTCGGCGACTATTTGACGCACTGCGCCGCTGGGCATTTTTTGCCATTTTAGGCTTCTGACCGTAGCCTCCCACTGGGCACCGAGGACCCTCGAAAGACTGTACCCATTTCCGGACACCTAGACCCGAGCGCCTCCCGGCCCCAGCGGACCGAGCTATCGCCCATCGGCCTCAGTGACTATTTCCCGCGCTTCGCCGCTTGGCATTTCCTGCCATTTTAGGGCAGGCCTCTGACCGTAGCCTCCCACTGGGCACACGAGGACCCTCGAAAAGACTGTACCCATTTCCGATGACCAGAGCACCCGAAACCCCCGCGGACCAAATGCTATAGCCCACCGGCCTCGGAGACTATTTCACGCGCTGCGCCGCTGGGCATTTCTTGCCATTTTAGGGCAGGCTTCTGGCGTAGCCTCCCAGGCACCTGACGACCCTCGAAAAGCCTGTACATATTTCCGGAGTGACCGGGCCAAAACCCTCCCCGGCCCCGGCTGACAGCTAGCCCGGCCGGCGGCCTCGGCGACTATTTCAGCGCTGCGCGCTGGCATTTCTTACCATTTTAGGGCAGGCATCTGACCGTAGCCTCCCACTGTGCACACGAGGACCCTGGAAAAGACTGGACATATTTCTGGCGACGAGCCCGAAACCCCTCCCAACCCCAGCGGACCAGGCAATAGCCCACCGGCCTCGGCGACTATTTCAGCTGCGCGCTGGGCATTTTTGCCATTTAGGGCGGGCCTCGACGTATCCTCCGCCTGGGCACACGAGGACCCTCGAAAAGACTGTACCCATTTCCGATGACCAGAGCCCCCGAAACCCCCTCCCCACCCCCCGCGGACCCAAGGCTATAGCCCACCGGCCTCGGCGACTATTTCACGCGCTGCGCCGCTGGGCATTTCTTGCCATTTTAGGGCAGGCTTCTGACCGTAGCCTCCCACTGGGCACACGAGGACCCTCGAAAAGACTGTACCCATTTCCGACGGAACCCGACCCCTCCCAGCCCCGGACCAAAGGCTATAGCCCACCGGCCTCGGTGACTATTTGCAGCTGCGCCGCTGGGTATTCTTGCCATTTTAGGGCAGGCCTCTGACCGTAGCCTCCCAGCCCAGGCACCACGAGGACCCTCGAAAGACTATACCCATTTCCGGCGGCCAGGCCCCGAAACACATTCCACAATCCCGCGGACCCAAAGACTATAGCGCCTGACCTCGGCGACTGTTTATTGGCGCTGCGCGCTGGTATTTCTTGCCTTTTCCGGCAGGCTTCTGACCGTAGTCTCCCACTGGGCACGCGAGGACCCTCGAAAAGACCGTACCCATTTTCGACGACCAGAGCCCCCGAAACACGTTCCCCAACCCCCGCGGACCAAAGGCTATAGCCCACAGGCCACGGTGACTATTTGACGCGCTGCGCCGCTGGGCATTTCTTGCCATTTCTGAGCTTGACCGTAGCCTCCCCCCAGGCGTGAGAGACCCTCGAAAGACTGTACCCATTTCGGACACCACAGGCCCGAGCGCCTCCCCAGCCCCGCGGGCCAAAGGCTATAGCCCACCGGCCTCGGCGACTATTTCACGCGCTACGCCGCTAGGCATTTCTTGCTATTTTAGGGCAGGCTTCTGACCGTAGCCTCCCACTGGGTACACGAGGACTCTCGAAAAGACTGTACCCATTTCGGACACCCAGAGCCCCGAGCGCCCCTCCCGGCCCCAGCGGACAAGGATATAGCCCACCGACCTCGGCGACTATTTCCAGCGCTGCGCTGGGCATGTCTTGCCATTTTAAGCGGGCTTTTGACCGTAGCCTCCACAGGCACGAGGACCCTCGAAAAGACTGTACCATTTCCGACAACGAGCCCCGAGGCGCCTCCCCAACCCCAGCGGACCGGCTATAGCCCACCGGGCCTCGGCGACTATTTCGCGCTGCGCGCTGGGCATGTCTTGCCATTTAGGGCAGGCTTTTGACCGTAGCCTCCCGCAGGCACCACGAGGACCCTCGAAAAGGCTGTACCCATTTCCGACGCCCGGGCCCCGAGCGCCTCCCCAACCCCCGCGGACAAAGGATATAGCCCACCGGCCTCGGCGACTATTTCTGCTGCGCGCTGGGCATTTCTTGCTATTTTAGGGCGACTTCATTGCCGTACCTCCCAGGTGCAGGGACTCTCGAAAGCTGTGCCATTTGAACACCGAGCCCCAGCGCCCTCCCCAACCCCAGCGGACCAGGCTATAGCCCACCGGCCTCGGCGACTATTTCAGCACCTGCGACCCTCGGCATGTCTTGCCATTTTAGAGGCGGGCTTTTGACGTAGCCTCCCACGGGCACCACGAGGACCCTCGAGACTGTACCAATTCGGACGCCCGAGCTGACGCCTCCCAACCCCCACGGACCAGGCTGCGCCCACGGCTTGGCTGACTATTTCACGCGCTGCGCGCTACCATTCTTTGCCATTTTAGGGCAGGCCTCTGACGTAGCCTCCCAGGCTGCGAGGACCCTTGAAAGACTGTACCTATTTCCGATGACGAGCACCGAAACCCCAGCGGACCGAATGCTATAGCCCACGGCCTCGGCGACTATTTCACGCTGCGCGCTGGGCATTTCTTGCCATTTTAGGGCAGGCTTCTGGCGTAGCCTCCCCGGGTACACGGCGACCCTCGAGCCTGTACATATTTCCGGCGACGAGCCCCGAAACCCCTCCCGGCCCGGACCAAAGGCTATAGCCCACCGGCCTCGGTGACTATTTCGCGCGCTGCGCCGCCGGGCATTTCTTGCCATTTTAGGGCAGGCCTCTGACCGTAGCCTCCCCCTTGGCACACGAGGACCATCGAAAAGACTGTACCCATTCCGACACCCAGAGCCCCCGAACTCCCCTCCCCAACCCCCGCGGACCAAAGACTATACCCCACCGGCCTCGGCGACTATTTCACGCGCTGCGCCGCTGGGCATGTCTTGCTATTTTAGGGCAGGCTTTTGACCGTAGCCTCCCACTGGGCACACGAGGACCCTCGAAAAGACTGTACCCATTTCCGATGACCAGAGCCCCGAAAAACGTTCCCCAATCCCCGCGGACCAAAGGCTATAGCCCACCGGCCTCGGTGACTATTTGCCGCGCTGCGCCGCTGGGCATTTCTTGCCATTTTAGGGCAGGCCTCTGACCGTAGCCTCCCACTGCGTACATGAGGACCCTCGAAAAGACTGTACCCATTTCCGACGACCAGAGCCCCCGAAACACGTTCCCCAACCCCCGCGGACCAAAGGCTATAGCCCACAGGCCTCGGCGACTATTTGACACGCTGCGCCGCTGGGCATTTTTTGCCATTTTACGGAAGGCTTCTGACCGTACCCTCCCACTGCGCACATGAGGACCCTCGAAAAGACTGTACCCATTTCCGACGACCAGAGCCCCCGAAACGTTCGCCAACCCCGCGGACCAAAGGCTATAGCCCACGAGCCTCGGCGACTATTTGACCGCGCTGCGCGCTGGGCATTTTTGCCATTTTGAAGGCTTCTGACCGTAGCCTCAGCTGGGCACGAGGACCCTCGAAAGACTGTACCCATTTCCGGACACAGAGACCCCGACGCCCTCCCAGCCCCGCGGACCAAAGGCTATAGCCCACCGGCCTCAGTGACTATTTCCCGCGCTTCGCCGATTGGCATTTCCTGCCATTTTAGGGCAGGCCTCTGACCGTAGCCTCCCACTGGGCACACGAGGACCCTCGAAAAGACTGTACCCATTTCCGATGACCAGAGCACCCGAAACCCCCGCGGACCAAATGCTATAGCCCACCGGCCTCGGAGACTATTTCACGCGCTGCGCCGCTGGGCATTTCTTGCCATTTTAGGGCAGGCTTCTGGCCGTAGCCTCCCACTGGGCACACGACGACCCTCGAAAAGCCTGTACATATTTCCGATGACCAGAGCCCCCGAAACCCCCTCCCCAACCCCCGCCGACCAAAGGCTATAGCCCACCGGCCTCGGCGACTATTTCACGCGCTGCGCCGCTGGGCATTTCTTGCCATTTTAGGGCAGGCTTCTGGCCGTAGCCTCCCACTGGGCACACGACGACCCTTGAAAAGACTGTACATATTTCAGACGACCAGAGCCCCCGAAACCCCCTCCCCAACCCCCGCGGACCAAAGGCAATAGCCCACCGGCCTCGGCGACTATTTCACGCGCTGCGCCGCTAGGCATTTTTTGCCATTTTAGGGCAGGCCTCTGACCGTATCCTCCCACTGGGGACACGAGGACCCTTGAAAAGACTATACCCTTTTCCGATGACCAGAGCCCCCGAAACCCCCTCCACAAAAACAGCGGAACAAAGTCTATAGCCCACGGCCTCGGCGACTATTTCGCAGCGCGCCGCTGAGCATTTCATGCCATTTAGGGCGGGCTTACGTAGCCTCCCACTGGGCACCAGAACCTCGAAAAGACTGTACATATTTTCGGCGACGGCCCCGAAAACCCCTCCCGGCCGCGGACCAAAGGCTATAGCCCACCGGCCTCGGTGACTATTTGCCGCGCTGCGCCGCTGGGCATTTCTTGCCATTTTAGGGCAGGCCTCTGACCGTAGCCTCCCACTGGGCACACGAGGACCCTCGAAAAGACTATACCCATTTCCGACGACCAGAGCCCCCGAAACACATTCCACAATCCCCGCGGACCAAAGACTATAGCCCACAGGCCTCGGCGACTATTTGACGCGCTGCGCCGCTGGGTATTTCTTGCCATTTTACGGCAGGCTTCTGACCGTAGTCTCCCACTGGGCACGCGAGGACCCTCGAAAAGACCGTACCCATTTTCGACGACCAGAGCCCCCGAAACACGTTCCCCAACCCCCGCGGACCAAAGGCTATAGCCCACAGGCCACGGTGACTATTTGACGCGCTGCGCCGCTGGGCATTTCTTGCCATTTTACGGCAGGCTTCTGACCGTAGCCTCCCACTGGGCACGTGAGGACCCTCGAAAAGACTGTACCCATTTCCGACACCCTGAGCCCCCGAACGCCCCTCCCCAACCCCCGCGGGCCAAAGGCTATAGCCCACCGGCCTCGGCGACTATTTCACGCTTCGCGCTGGGCATTTCTTGCCTATTTTAGGGCAGGCTTCTGACCGTAGCCTCCCAGGTACGAGGACTCTCGAAAAGACTGTACCCATTTGGACACCCAGGCCCCGCCTCCCGGCCCCGCGGACCAAAGGATATAGCCCACCGGCCTCGGCGACTATTTCACGCGCTGCGCCGCTGGGCATGTCTTGCCATTTTAGGGCTGGCTTTTGACCGTAGCCTCCCACTGGGCACACGAGGACCCTCGAAAAGACTGTACCCATTTCCGACAACCAGAGCCCCCGAAACACGTTCCCCAACCCCCGCGGACCAAAGGCTATAGCCCACAGGCCTCAGCGACTATTTGACGCGCTGCGCCGCTGGGCATTTCTTGCGATTTTACGGCAGGCTTCTGACCGTAGCCTCCCACTGGGCACGCGAGGACCCTCGAAAAGACTGTACCCATTTCTGACACCCAGACCGCCCAAACGCCCCTCCCCAACCCCCGCGGGCCAAAGGCTATAGCCCACCGGCCTCGGCGACTATTTCACGCGCTACGCCGCTGGGCATTTCTTGCTATTTTAGGGCAGGCTTCTGACCGTAGCATCCCACTGGGTACACGAGGACTCTCGAAAAGACTGTACCCATTTTGAACACCCAGAGCCCCCGAACGCCCCTCCCCAACCCCCGCGGACCAAAGGCTATAGCCCACCGGCCTCGGCGACTATTTCACGCGCTGCGCCGCTGGGCATGTCTTGCCATTTTAGGGCAGGCTTTTGACCGTAGCCTCCCACTGGGCACACGAGGACCCTCGAAAAGACTGTACCCATTTCCGATGCCCCTCCCCAACCCCCACGGACCAAAGGCTATAGCCCACCGGCCTCGGCGACTATTTCACGCGCTGCGCCGCTGGGCATTTCTTGCCATTTTAGGGCAGGCCTCTGACCGTAGCCTCCCACTGGGCACACGAGGACCCTTGAAAAGACTGTACCCATTTCCGATGACCAGAGCACCCGAAACCCCCGCGGACCAAATGCTATAGCCCACCGGCCTCGGCGACTATTTCACGCGCTGCGCCGCTGGGCATTTCTTGCCATTTTAGGGCAGGCTTCTGGCCGTAGCCTCCCACTGGGCACACGACGACCCTCGAAAAGACTGTACATATTTCCGATGACCAGAGCCCCCAAAACCCCCTCCCCAGCCCCGCTGACAAAAGGCTATAGCCCACCGGCCTCGGTGACTATTTGCCGCGCTGCGCCGCTGGGCATTTCTTGCCATTTTAGGGCAGGCCTCTGACCGTAGCCTCCCAATGGGTACACGAGGACCCTCGAAAAGACTGTACCCATTTCGGACACCCAGAACCCCCGAACGCCCCTCCCCAACCCCCGCGGACTAAAGGCTATAGCCCACCGGCCTCGTCGACTATTTCACGCGCTGCGCCGCTGGGCATGTCTTGCCATTTTAGGGCAGGCTTTTGACCGTAGCCTCCCACTGGGCACACGAGGACCCTCGAAAAGACTGTACCCATTTCCGATGACCAGAGCCCCGAAACACGTTCCCCAATCCCCGCGGACCAAAGGCTATAGCCCACCGGCCTCGGTGACTATTTGCCGCGCTGCGCCGCTGGGCATTTCTTGCCATTTTAGGGCAGTCCTCTGACCGTAGCCTCCCACTGCGTACACGAGGACCCTCGAAAAGACTGTACCCATTTCGGACACCCAGAGCCCCCGAACGCCCCACCCCAACCCCCGCGGACCAAAGGCTATAGCCCACCGGCCTCGGCGACTATTTCACGCGCTGCGCCGCTGGGCATGTCTTGCCATTTTAGGGCAGGCTTTTGACCGTAGCCTCCCACTGGGCACACGAGGACCCTCGAAAAGACTGTACCCATTTCGGACGACCAGAACCCCCGAACGCCCCTCCCCAACCCCCGCGGACTAAAGGCTATAGCCCACCAGCCTCGGCGACTATTTCACGCGCTGCGCCGCTGGGCATGTCTTGCCATTTTAGGGCAGGCTTTTGACCGTAGCCTCCCACTGGGCACACGAGGACCCTCGAAAAGACTGTACCCATTTCCGATGACCAGAGCCCCGAAACACGTTCCCCAACCCCCGCGGACCAAAGGCTATAGCCCACAGGCCTCGGCGACTATTTGACGCGTTGCGCCGCTGGGCATTTCTTGCCATTTTACGGCAGGCTTCTGACCGTAGCCTCCCACTGGGCACGCGAGGACTCTCGAAAAGACTGTACCCATTTCCGACACCTAGATCCCCCGAACGCCCCTCCCCAACCCCCGCGGACCAAAGGCTATAGCCCACAGGCCTCGGCGACTATTTGACGCGCTGCGCCGCTGGGCATTTCTTGCCATTTTATGGCAAGCTTCTGGCCGTAGCCTCCCACTGGGCACACGAGGACCCTCGAAAAGACCGTACCCTTCGGCGGCAGGCCCGAAACCCCCTCCCCAACCCCCGCGGACCAAAGGCTATAGCCCACCGGCCTCGGTGACTATTTCACGCGCTGCGCCGCTGGGCATTTCCTGTCATTTTAGGGTAGGCCTCTGTCCGTAGTCTCCCACGGGGCACACGAGGACCCTCGAAAAGACTGTACCCATTTTCGACGCCCCTCCCCAACCCCCGCAGACCAAAGGCTATATCCCACTGGCCTCGGCGACTATTTCACGCGCTACGCCGCTGGGCATTTCTTGCTATTTTAGGGCAGGCTTCTGACCGTAGCCTCCCACTGGGTAGCAGGGACTCTCGAAAGACCGTACCCCTTCGTGACCAGGCCCGAAACCCCTCCCGGCCCTGCGGACCAAAGGCTATAGCCCACCGGCCTCGGTGACTATTTCCTGCGCTGCGCTGGGCATTCCTGTCATTTAGGGCAGGCCTCGACCCATAGCCTCCCAGGTACGAGGACCCTCGAAAAGACTGTACCCATTTCGGACACCCAGAGTCCCCGAACGCCCCTCCCCAACCCCCGCGGACCAAAGGTTATAGCCCACCGGCCCCGGCGACTATTTCACGCGATGCGCCGCTGAGCAAGTCTTGCCATTTTAGGGCAGGCTTTTGACCGTAGCCTCCCACTGGGCACACGAGGACCCTCGAAAAGACCGTACCCCTTTCTGACGACCAGAGCCCCCGAAACCCCCTCCCCAACCCCTGCGGACCAAAGGCTATAGCCCACCGGCCTCGGTGACTATTTCACGCGCTGCGCCGCTGGGCATTTCCTGTCATTTTAGGGCAGGCCTCTGACCATAGCCTCCCACTGGGTACACGAGGACCCTCGAAAAGACTGTACCCATTTCGGACACCCAGAGTCCCCGAACGCCCCTCCTCAACCCCCGCGGACCAAAGGTTATAGCCCACCGGCCCCGGCGACTATTTCACGCGATGCGCCGCTGAGCAAGTCTTGCCATTTTAGGGCAGGCTTTTGACCGTAGCCTCCCACTGGGCACATGAGGACCCTCGAAAAGACTGTACCCATTTCCGTCGACCAGAGCCCCCGAAACACGTTCCCCAACCCCCGCGGACAAAAGGCTATAGCCCACAGGCCTCGGCGACCATTTGACGCGCTGCGCCGCAGGGCATTTTTTGCCATTTTACGGCATGCTTCTGACCGTAGCCTCCCACTGGGCATGCGAGGACCCTCGAAAAGACTGTTCCCATTTCGGACACCCAGAGCCCCCGAACGCCCCACCCCAACCCCCGCGGGCCGAAGGCTATAGCCCACCGGCCTCGGCGACTATTTCTCGCGCTACGCCGCTGGGCATTTCTTGCTATTTTAGGGCAGGCTTCTGATCGTAGCCTCTCACTGGGCACACGAGGACCCTCGAAAAGACTGTACACATTTCGGACACCTAGAGCCCCCGAACGCCCCTCCCCAACCCCCGCGGACCAAAGGCTATAGCCCACCGGCCTCAGCGACTATTTCACGCACTGCGCCGCTGGGCATGTCTTGCCATTTTAGGGCAGGCTTCTGACCGTAGCCTCCCACTGGGCACACGAGGACCCTCGAAAAGACCGTACCCATTTCTGACGACCAGAGCCCCCGAAACCCCCTCCCCAACCCCGCGGACCAAAGGCTATAGCCCACCGGCCTCGGTGACTATTTCACGCGCTGCGCCGCTGGGCATTTCTTGACATTTTAGGGCAGGCCTCTGACCGTAGCCTCCCACGGGGCACACGAGGACCCTCGAAAAGACTGTAACCATTTCCGACGCCCCTCCCAACCCCGTAGACCAAAGGCTATATCCGGCCTCGGCGACTATTTCCGCGCGCTGCGCGCTGGGCATTTCTTGCCATTTGGGGCAGGCCTGACCGTAAGCCTCCCAGCGCGAGGTCCCTCGAAAACACTGGACCCATTTCGGTCACCTAGAGCCCCCGCACGCCCCTCCCCAACCCCCGCGGACCAAAGGCTATAGCCCACCGGCCTCGACGACTATTTCACGCGCTGCGCCGCTGGGCATGGCTTGCCATTTAGGCTGGCTTCTGACGTAGCCTCCCACTGGGCTGCAGGGACCCTCGACAAGACCATACCCATTTCAGGCGGACGAGGCCCCGAGCCCCTCCCCAGCCCCGTGGACCAAGGCTATAGCCCACCAGCCTCGGTGACTATTTCACAGCGCTGCGCTGGGCATTCTTGTCATTTAGGGCAGGCCTCGACCGTAGCCTCCCAGGGCACGAGGACCCTCGAAAAGGCTGTACCATTTCCGACTCCCTCCCCAACCCCCCGGACCAAGGCTATATCCACCGGCCTCGGCGACTATTTCCTGGCGCTGCGCCGCTGGGCATTACTTGCCATTTTAGGGCAGGCCTCTGACCGTAGCCTCCCACTGGGCGAGGACCCTCGAAAAGCTGTACCCATTTCCGACACAGGCCCCAGGCGCCCTCCCCAACCCCCGCGGGCCAGGCTATAGCCCACGGCATCGGCGACTATTTCACCAGCTGCGCGCGCGGCATGTCTTGCCATTTTATGGCAGGCTTCTGACCGTAGCCTCCCACTGGGCACACGAGGACCCTCGAAAAGACTGTACCCATTTCTGACGACCAGAGCCCCCGAAACCCCTCCCAAACCCCCGCGGACCAAAGGCTATAGCCCACCGGCCTCGGTGACTATTTCACGCGCTGCGCCGCTGGGCATTTCTTGCCATTTTAGGGCAGGCCTCTGACCGTAGCCTCCCACAGGGCACACGAGGACCCTCGAAAAGACTGTACCCATTTCCGACGCCCCTCCCCAACCCCCGTAGACCAAAGGCTATATCCCACCGGCCTCGGCGACTATTTCACGCGCTGCGCCGCTGGGCATTTCCTGTCATTTTAGGGCAGGCCTCTGACCATAGCCTCCCACTGGGTACACGAGGACCCTCGAAAAGACTGTACCCATTTCGGACACCCAGAGTCCCCGAACGCCCCTCCTCAACCCCCGCGGACCAAAGGTTATAGCCCACCGGCCCCGGCGACTATTTCACGCGATGCGCCGCTGAGCAAGTCTTGCCATTTTAGGGCAGGCTTTTGACCGTAGCCTCCAGGCACGCGAGGACCCTCGAAAGACTGTACCCATTTCCGTCGAGCCCCGAAACCGTTCCCCGGCCCGCGGACAAAAGGCTATAGCCCACAGGCCTCGGCGACCATTTGACGCGCTGCGCCGCAGGGCATTTTTTGCCATTTTACGGCATGCTTCTGACCGTAGCCTCCCACTGGGCATGCGAGGACCCTCGAAAAGACTGTTCCCATTTCGGACACCCAGAGCCCCCGAACGCCCCACCCCAACCCCCGCGGGCCGAAGGCTATAGCCCACCGGCCTCGGCGACTATTTCTCGCGCTACGCCGCTGGGCATTTCTTGCTATTTTAGGGCAGGCTTCTGATCGTAGCCTCTCACTGGGCACACGAGGACCCTCGAAAAGACTGTACACATTTCGGACACCTAGAGCCCCCGAACGCCCCTCCCCAACCCCCGCGGACCAAAGGCTATAGCCCACCGGCCTCAGCGACTATTTCACGCACTGCGCCGCTGGGCATGTCTTGCCATTTTAGGGCAGGCTTCTGACCGTAGCCTCCCACTGGGCACACGAGGACCCTCGAAAAGACCGTACCCATTCGGCGACAGGCCCCGAAACCCCTCCCAGCCCCGCGGACCAGGCTATAGCCCACGGCCTCGGTGACTATTTCACGCTGCGCGCTGGGCATTTCATGACATTGTAGGGCGGGCCTCTGACCGTAGCCTCCCACAGGCACGAGGACCCTCTAAAAGACTGTACCCATTTCCGGCGCCTCCCCAACCCCCGCAGACCAAAGGCTATATCCCACCGGCCTCGGCGACTATTTCACGCGCTGCGCCGTTGGGCATTTCTTGCCATTTTAGGGCAGGCCCTGACCGTAGCCTCCCACTGGGCACGTGAGGACCCTCGAAAAGACTGTACCCATTTCCGACACAGGCCCCTGCGCCCTCCCCGGCCCCCGGGCCAAGGCTATAGCCCACCACGGCCT
The DNA here is from genome assembly GCA_030449925.1 of Citropsis articulata. Taxonomy (NCBI): domain Eukaryota; kingdom Viridiplantae; phylum Streptophyta; class Magnoliopsida; order Sapindales; family Rutaceae; genus Citropsis; species Citropsis articulata. The sequence goes on from JASUUH010000159.1 coordinate 367,482, forward strand.
CGGCGACTATTTCCTGAGCTGCGCGCGAAGCATCTTGCCATTTAGGGCAGGCTTGACCGTAGCCTCCAGCTGGGCACGACGGGGACCCTCGAAAGACCGTACCCATTTCGGCGGCGGGCCCGAGCCTCTCCCCAGCCCCGGACCAAAGGATATAGCCCACCGGCCTCAGCGACTATTTCGCACGCTGCGCCGCTGGGCATTTCCTGACATTTTAGGGCGGGCCTCTGACCTTAGCCTCCCACTGGGCTACGAGGACCCTCGAAAAGGCTGTAACCATTTCGGCCCTCCCCAACCCCGTAGACCAAAGGCTATATCCCCGGCCTCGGCGACTATTTCGCAGCGCTGCGCGCTGGGCATTTCTTGCCATTTTGGGGCGAGGCCACGGCCGTAGCCTCCCCAGGCACGCGAGGACCCTCGGCACTGTACCCATTTCGGACACCTAGAGCCCCGAGCGCCCTCCCAGCCCCGGACCAAAGGCTATAGCCCACCGGCCTCGGCGACTATTTCACGCCCTGCGCCGCTGGGCATGGCTTGCCATTTAGGGCTGGCTTGGTACCGTAGCCTCAGCTGGGCACCACGGTGACCCTCGACAAGACCATACCCATTTCAGACGACGAGCCCCGAAACCCCTCCCAGCCCCAGCGGACCAAAGGCTATAGCCCCACCAGCCTCGGTGACTATTTCCGCGGCTGCGCTGGGCATTTCTTGTCATTTAGGGCAGGCCTCGACCGTAGCCTCCCACAGGGCACCGAGGACCCTCGAAAAAGGCGTACCCATTTCGACTCCCTCCCAGCCCCGCGGACCAAGGCTATATCCCACCGGCCTCGGCGACTATTTCACCAGCGCTGCGCTGGGCATTTCTTGCCATTTAGGGCAGGCCACGACCGTAGCCTCCCCTGAGCGCGAGGACCCTCGAAAAGACTGTGCCATTTCCGACACCAGGCCCCAGGCGCCTCCTCCCGGCCCCAGCGGGCCCAAGGCTATAGCCCACCGGCATCGACGACTATTTCGCGCGCTGCGCGCGCGGGCATGTCTTGCCATTTTAGGGCGGGCTTGACCGTAGCCTCCCACTTTGGGCACCGAGGACCCTCGAAAAGGCCGTACCCATTTCTGGCGACCAGGCCCGAAACCCCCTCCCCGGCCCCAGCGGACCGAGCTATAGCCCACGGCCTCGGTGACTATTTCACGCAGCTGCGCGCTGGGCATTTCTTGACATTTTAGGGCGGGCCTCGGCCGTAGCCTCCACAGGGCACACGAGGACCCTCGAAAAGACTGAAACCATTTCCGGCGCCCTCCCCAGCCCCGTAGACCAAGGCTATATCCCACCTGCCTCGTTGACTATTTCACGCTGTGCTCCGCTGGGCATTTTTTGCGATTTAGGGCGAGCCCTGACCGTAGCCTCCACGCGCGAGGACCCTCGAAAACACTGTACCCATTTCGGACACCTAGAGCCCCAGGCGCCCTCCCAACCCCGCGGACCAAGGCTATGCCCACGGCCTCGGCGACTATTTCAGCGCTGCGCTGGGCATAACTTGCCATTTTAGGGCGAGCTTCGGCCGTAACCTCCCCAGCTGGCTGCACGGGGACCCTCGACAAGACCATACCCATTTCGGCGTGACGGGCCGAAACCCCTCCCCAACCCCCGGACCAAAGGCTATAGCCCACCAGCCTCGGTGACTATTTCGCATGCTGCGCCGCTTGGCATTTCTTTTCATTTTAGGGCAGGCCTCTTCAGTAGCCTCCACAGGCTACGAGGACCCTCGAAAAGACTGTACCCATTTCCGGCCTTCCCAAACCCCGCCGGACCAAGGCTATATCCCACGGCCTCGGCGACTATTTCACGCAGCGCTGCGCGCTGGGCATTTCTTGCCATTTTAGGGCAGGCCTGACCGTAGCCTCCCGCTGAGCGCGAGGACCCTGAAAAGACTGTACCCATTTCCGACACAGGCCCCGAGCGCCCCTCCCGGCCCCGCGGGCCAGGCTATAGCCCTCCGGCCTCGGTGACTATTTCCAGCTGCGCTGGGCATTTCTTGCCATTTAGGGCGGGCTTCGTAGTAGCCTCCCCCAGGCTGCAGGGACCCTCAAAAGGCTGTACCCATTTCCGATGACGAGCCCCTAAACCCCATCCCAACCCCCGGACCAGGCTATAGCCCACCGGCCTCGGTGACTATTTCACCTTTCGCGCTGGGCATTTTGCAATTTTAGGGCAGGCCTCTCGGCGTAGCCTCCCAGGCACATGGCGACCCTCGAAAAGACTGTACCCATTCGTGACCAGGCCCCGAAACCTCTCCCCAACCCCAGCGGACCAAGGCTATAGCCCACCTCGGCCTCGGCGACTATTTCACAGCGCTGCGCCCGCTGGGCATGTCTCGCCATTTTAGGCGAGGCTTGACCATAGCCTCCCAGCTGGGCACGAGGACCCTCGAAAAGACTTTACCCATTTCCGGCGGCAGGCCCGAAACCCCCTCCCCAACCCCCGCGGACCAAAGGCTATAGCCCACCGGCCTCGGCGACTATTTCACGCGCTGCGCCGCTGGGCATGTCTCGCCATTTTAGAGCAGGCTTCTGACCATAGCCTCCCACTGGGCACACGAGGACCCTCGAAAAGACTTTACCCATTTCCGGCGAGCCCCGAAACCCCTCCCCGGCCCCCAGCGGACCAAAGGCCTGCGCCCACCCGGCCTCGGCGACTATTTCCGCAGCGCTGCGCGCTGGGCATAAACGCCATTTTAGGGACAGGCTTCGACCGTAGCCTCCCAGGCACCACGAGAACCCTCGAAAAGGCCGTACCCATTTCGGCGGCAGAACCCCGAAACCCCCTCCCCAGCCCCGCGGACCAAGGCTGTAGCCCACCGGCCTCGGTGACTATTTCACAGCGCTGCGCGCTGGGCATTTCTTGCCATTTTGGGTAGGCCACTGGCCGTAGCCTCCCACTTTGAGCCGCGAGGACCCTCGAAAAGACTGTACCCATTTCCGACACCCAGGCCTGACGCCCCTCCCGGCCCCGCGGGCCAGGCTATAGCCCTCGGCCTCGGTGACTATTTCACCTGTTGCGCCCTGGGCATTCTTTCCATTTAGGGCAGCCTTCTGACCGTAGCCTTCCAGGCACACGAGACCCTCAAAAGGCTGTACCCATTTCCGATGACAGGCCCCGAAACCCCTCCCAAGCCTCCATGAACCAAAGGCTATAGCCCACCGGCCTCGATGACTATTTCCCGCGCCGCGGCCCATTTGGGCATTTCTTGCCATTTTAGGGCAGGCCTCGGCCGTAGCCTCCCCTTGGGCTACCAGGAGGGACCCTCGAAAAGACTGTACCCATTTTCGATGACCAGAGCCCCCTAAACCCCCTCCCCAACCCACGCGGACCAAAGGCTATAGCCCACCGGCCTCGGTGACTATTTCACGCGCTGCGCCGCTGGGCATTTCTTGCCATTTTAGGGCAGGCCTCTGACCGTAGCCTCCCACTGGGCACATGAGGACCCTCGAAAAGACTGTACCCATTTTCGACGACCAGAGCACCCGAAACCCTCTCCCCAACCCCCGCGGACCAAAGGCTATAGCCCACCGGCCTCGGTGACTATTTCCCGCGCTGCGCCGCTGGGCATGTCTTGCCATTTTAGGGCAGGCTTCTGACCGTAGCCTCCAACTGGGCACACGAGGACCCTCGAAAAGGCATGCCAATTCCGGCCAGGCCTCCGAAACCCCTCCCCAACCCCCGCGGACCAATGGCTATAGCCCTCGGCCTCGGTGACTATTTCCCGCGCTGCGCGCTGGGCATTTCTTGTCAATTTTGGGCAGGCCTCAGACCGTAGCCACCCACAGGCCTCTCTAGGACCCTCGAAAAGCATGCGCATTTAAGCCCCCTCCCAACCCCGCGGACCAATGGCTATATACCACCGGCCTCGGCGACTATTTCGAGCGCTGCGCCGCTTGCCATTTCTTGCCATTTTAGGGCAGGCCTCTAACCGTAGCCTCCCAGCTGGTCGCGAGGACCCTCGAAAGACTGTACCCATTTCCGACAGCAGGCCCGAACACCTCCCCAGGCCCCAGCGGGCGGGCTATAGCCCTCCGGCCTCGGTGAGTATTTCCGCAGCGCTGCGCGCTGGAATTTCTTGCCATTTTAGGGCAGGCTTCTGACCGTAGCCTCCTGGGCACACGAGGACACTCGAAAAGGCATGCCATTTCGGCGACAGGCCCCACCCCTCCCGTCCCGCGGACCAAAGGCTATAGCCCACCGACCTCGGTGACTATTTCACAGCTTTGCGCTGGGCATTTTACCATTTAGGGCAGGCCTCGACCGTAGCCTCCCAGGCACCACGAGGACCCTCGAAAAGCTGTACCCATTTTCGGCGACCGAGCCCCTAAACCCCTCCCAAACCCGCGGACCAAAAGGCTATAGCCCACCGACCTCGGTGACTATTTCCAGCGCTGGGCATTTCTTGCCATTTTAGGGCAGGCCTGACCGTACCCTCCCACTGGCGCGAGGACCCTCGAAAGACTGTACCCATTTTGGACAACGAGCCCCGAGCGCCCTCCCAACCCCGGGGCGAGGCTATAGCCCTCGGCCTCGGTGACTATTTCAGCTGCGCGCTGGACATTTCTTGCCATTTTAGGGCAGGCTTCTGACCGTAGCCTCGTCTTTGGGCACACGAGGACCCTCGAAAAGCTGTACCCATTTCCGGCGACCAGGCCCAAACCTCCTCCCGGCCCAGCGGACCAAAGGCTATAGCCCACCGGCCTCGGTGACTATTTCCAGCGCTGCGCGCTGGGCATTTCTTGCCATTTAGGGCGGGCCTCGACCGTAGCCTCCCAGGGCACACAGGCACCCTCGAAAAGACTGTACCCATTTCGGCGAGGCCCCGACGCCCCTCCCCAACCCCCGCGGACCAAAGGCTATAGCCCACCGGCCTCGGTGACTATTTCACGCGCTGCGCCGCTGGGCATGTCTTGCCATTTTAGGGCAGGCTTCTGACCGTAGCCTCCCACTGGGCACACGAGGACCCTCAAAAAGACTGTACCCATTTCCGACGACCAGAGCCCCCGAAACACCCTCCCCAACCCCCGCGGACCAAAGGGTATAGCCCACCGGCCTCGGTGACTATTTCACGCGCTGCGCCGCTAGGTATTGCTTGCCATTTTAGGGCAGGCCTCTAACCGTAGCCTCCCACTGGGCACACGAGGACCCTCGTAAAGACTCTACCCATTTCCGGCAGGCCCTAAACCCCTCCCCGGCCCAGCGGACCAAAGGCTATAGCCCACCGGCCTCGGTGACTATTTCCTGCAGCTGCGCGCTGGGCATTTTTGCCATTTTAGGGCGGGCCTCGTAGCCTCCGGGGCACCGAGCGACCCTCGAAAGACTGTACCCATTTCGATGAGCAGGCCCCGAAACCCCTCCCAACCCCGCGGACCAAGGCTGATCCACCGGCCTCGGTGACTATTTCCGCGCTGCGCCCAGGCATTTCTTACCATTTTAGGGCAGCCTCTGACCGTAGCCTCCCAGGGTACACGAGGACCCTTGAAAAGACTGTACCCATTTCGGACGCCCAGAGCCCCCGAACGCCCCTCCCCAACCCCCGCGGACCAAAGGCTATAGCCCACTGGCCTCGGTGACTATTTCACGCGCTGCGCCGCTGGGCATGTCTTGCCATTTTAGGGCAGGCTTCTGACCGTAGCCTCCCACTGGGCACACGACGACCCTCGAAAAGACTGTACCCATTTCTGACCACCAGAGCCCCCGAAACCCCCTCCTCAACCCCCGCGAACCAAAGTCTATAGCCCACCGGCCTCGGTGACTATTTCCCGCGCTGTGCCGCTGGGCATTTCTTGCCATTTTAGGGCAGGCCTCTGACCGTAGCCTCCCACCGGGTACACGAGGACCCTCGAAAAGACTGTACCCAATTCGGACACCCAGAGCCCCCGAACGCCCGTCCCCAAACCCCGCGGACCAAAGGCTATAGCCCACCGGCCTCGGTGACTATTTCACGCGCTGCGCCGCTGGGCATTTTTTGCAATTTTAGGGCAGGCCTCTGACCGTAGCCTCCCACTGGGCACATGACGACCCTCGAAAAGACTGTACCCATTTTCGACGACCAGAGCCCCCGAAACCCTCTCCCCAACCCCCGCGGACCAAAGGCTATAGCCCACCGGCCTCGGCGACTATTTCACGCGCTGCGCCGCTGGTCATGTCTTGCCATTTTAGGGCAGGCTTCTGACCATAGCCTCCCACTGGGCACACGAGGACCCTCGAAAAGACTGTACCCAATTCCGTGAGCAGGCCCGAAACCCCCTCCCCAACTCCCGCGGACCAAAGGCTACAGCCCTACGGCCTCGGTGACTATTTCACGCGTTGCGCTGCTGGGCATTTCTTGTCATTTTAGGGCAGGCCTCAGACCGTAGCCTCCCACGGGGCGTACGAGGACCCTCGAAAAGACTGTACGCATTTCCGACGCCCTCCCAGCCCCAGCGGACCAAGGCTATATCCTACCGGCCTCGGCGAGTATTTCACACGCTGCGCCGCTTGGTATTTCTTGCCATTTTAGGGCAGGCCCAGACCGTAGCCTCCCAGGTCGCGAGGACCCTCGAAAGACTGTACCCATTTCCGACAGCAGCCCCGAACACCTCCCAGCCCCAGGCGGGCTATAGCCCCGGCCTCGGTGGACTATTTCACGCGCTGCGACGCTGGAGATTTCTTGCCATTTTAGGGCAGGCTTCGGACCGTAGCCTCCCCAGGCTGCGAGGACACTCGAAAAGACTGTACCCATTTTCGGCGGCCAGGCCCCCTAAACCCCTCCCCGACCCCGGACCAAAGGCTATAGCCCACCGACCTCGGTGACTATTTCCTGCGCGCTGGGCATTTTACCATTTAGGGCAGGCCTCGGCCGTAGCCTCCCAGGCACCAGCGACCCTCGAAAAGGCTGTACCCATTTTCGTGACCGAGCCCCTAAACCCCTCCACAAACCCGCTGACCAGGCTATAGCCCACCGACCTCGGTGACTATTTCCAGCAGCTTGCGCGTGAGCATTTTGCCATTTAGGGCAGGCCTCGGACCGTAGCCTCCCAGGGCACCACGGCGACCCTCGAAAAGGCTGTACCCATTTTCCACGACGAGCCCTAAACCCCTCCTAACCCCGACCAAGGCTATAGCCCACCGACCTCGGTGACTATTTCACCCTTGTTGTGGGCATTTCTTGCCATTTAGGGCAGGCCACGGCCGTACCCTCCCAGGCGCGAGGACCCTCGAAAAGACTGTACCCATTTCGGACAGCAGGCCCCGAGCGCCCCTCCCAACCCCGGGGCAAGGCTATAGCCCACCGACCTCGGTGACTATTTCCTTGTGCGCGCTGGGCATTTTTTGCCATTTAAGGGCAGGCCTCGACCGTAGCCTCCCATGGGCACCAGCGACCCTCGAAAAGGCTGTACCCATTTCACGACGAGCCCTAAACCCCTCCCAACCCCGGACCAAAGGCTATAGCCCACGACCTCGGTGACTATTTCACCAGCTGTACGCTGGGCATTTCTTGTCATTTAGGGCGGGCCTCAGACCGTAGCCTCCCCGCAGGCGTCACGAGGACCCTCGAAAGACTGTCGCATTTCGGCGCCCAACCCCAGCGGACCAAGGCTATATCCTACCGGCCTCGGCGAGTATTTCCGCAGCTGCGCGCGTATTCTTGCATTTTAGGGCAGGCCCTGACGTAGCCTCCCCGGTCGCGAGGACCCTCGAAAAGACTGTACCCATTTCCGACAACCAGAGCCCCCGAACGCCCCTACCCAACCCCCGCGGGCGAAAGGCTATAGCCCTCCGGCCTCGGCGAGTATTTCACGCGCTGCGCCGCTGGAGATTTCTTGCCATTTTAGGGCAGGCTTCTGACCGTAGCCTCCCACTGGGAACACGAGGACACTCGAAAAGACTGTACCCATTTTCGACGACCAGAGCCCCCTAAACCCCCTCCCCAACCCCCGCGGACCAAAGGCTATAGCCCTACGGCCTCGGTGACTATTTCACGCGTTGCGCTGCTGGGCATTTCTTGTCATTTTAGGGCAGGCCTCAGACCGTAGCCTCCCACGGGGCGTACGAGGACCCTCGAAAAGACTGTACGCATTTCCGACGCCCCTCCCCAACCCCCGCAGACCAAAGGGTATATCCTACCGGCCTCGGCGAGTATTTCACGCGCTGCGCCGCTTGGTATTTCTTGCCATTTTAGGGCAGGCCCTGACCGTAGCCTCCCACTGGTCACGCGAGGACCCTCGAAAAGACTGTACCCATTTCCGACAACCAGAGCCCCCGAACACCCCTCCCCAACCCCCGCGGGCGAAAGGCTATAGCCCTCCGGCCTCGGTGAGTATTTCACGCGTTGCGCTGCTGGGCATTTCTTGCCATTTTAGGGCAGGCTTCTGACCGTAGCCTCCCACTGGGCACACGAGGACACTCGAAAAGACTGTACCCATTTTCGACGACCAGAGCCCCCTAAACCCCCTCCCCAACCCCCGCTGACCAAAGGCTATAGCCCACCGACCTCGGTGACTATTTCACGCGCTGCGCCGCTGGGCATTTTTTGCCATTTTAGGGCAGGCCTCTGACCGTAGCCTCCCACTGGGCACACGACGACCCTCGAAAAGACTGTACCCATTTCGTGACCGAGGCCCCTAAACCCCTCCACAACCCGCTGACCAAGGCTATAGCACCGACCTCGGTGACTATTTCACCTGTTGCGCGCTGGGTATTTCTTGCCATTTTAGGGCGGGCCACGGCCGTAGCCTCCCATTGGTCGCGGGGACCCTCGAAAGACTGTACCATTTCCGACGAGCCCCGAGCGCCCCTACCCAACCCCAGCGGGCGGGCTATAGCCCTCGGCCTCGGCGAGTATTTCGCAGCTGCGCGCTGGAATTTCTTGCCATTTTAGGGCGGGCTTCTGACCGTAGCCTCCCAGGAACACGAGGACACTCGAAAAGGCATACCCATTTTCGACGACGAGCCCTAAACCCCTCCCGACCCCGTGACCAAAGGCTATAGCCCACCGACCTCGGTGACTATTTCACCAGCGCTGCGCGCTGGGCATTTTGCCATTTTAGGGCAGGCCTCGACCGTAGCCTCCCAGGCACCACGGCGACCCTCGAAAAGACTGTACCCATTATCCACGACGAGCCCTGCCCCTCCCTAACCCCCGCTGACCAAAGGCTATAGCCCACCGACCTCGGTGACTATTTCACGCGCTGTACCGCTGGGCATTTCTTGCCATTTTAGGGCAGGCCCTGACCGTACCCTCCCACTGGGCACGCGAGGACCCTCGAAAAGACTGTACCCATTTCGGACAACCAGAGCCCCCGAACGCCCCTCCCCAACCCCCGGGGGCCAAAGGCTATAGCCCTCCGGCCTCGGTGACTATTTCACGCGCTGCGCCGCTGGACATTTCTTGCCATTTTAGGGCAGGCTTCTGACCGTAGCCTCGTACTGGGCACACGAGGACCCTCGAAAAGACTGTACCCATTTCCGACGACCAGAGCCCCCGAAACCTCCTCCCCAACCCCCGCGGACCAAAGGCTATAGCCCACCGGCCTCAGTGACTATTTCCCGCGCTGGGCAATTGTTGTCATTTTAGGGCAGGCCTCTGACCGTAGCCTCCCACTGGGCACACGAGCACCCTCGAAAAGACTGTACCCATTTTCGGCGAGCCCCGAGCGCCCCTCCCGGCCCCGCGGACCAAAGGCTATGGCCCACGGCCTCGGTGACTATTTCCGCGCTGCGCGCTGGGCATGTCTTGCCATTTAGGGCGGGCGTCGACCGTAGCCTCACTTTGGGCACGAGGACCACGAAAAAGGCATGTACCCATTTCCGGCGGACCAGGCCGAAACACCCTCCCCGGCCCAGCGGACCAAAGGTATAGCCCACCGGCCTCGGTGACTATTTCAGCAGCTGCGCTAGGTATTGCTTGCCATTTTAGGGCAGGCCTCTAACCGTAGCCTCCCACTGGGCACACGAGGACCCTCGTAAAGACTCTACCCATTTCCGACGACCAGAGCCCCCTAAACCCCCTCCCCAACCCCCGCGGACCAAAGGCTATAGCCCACCGGCCTCGGTGACTATTTCACACGCTGCGCCGCTGGGCATTTTTTGCCATTTTAGGGCAGGCCTCTGACTGTAGCCTCCGACTGGGCACACGACGACCCTCGAAAAGACTGTACCCATTTCTGATGACCAGAGCCCCCGAAACCCCCTCCCCAACCCCCGCGGACCAAAGGCTACAGTCCACCAGCCTCGGTGACTATTTCCCGCGCTGCGCCGCTGGGCATTTCTTACCATTTTAGGGCAGCCCTCTGACCGTAGCCTCCCACTGGGTACACGAGGACCCTTGAAAAGACTGTACCCATTTCGGACGCCCAGAGCCCCCGAACGCCCCTCCCAGCCCCGCGGACCAGGCTATAGCCCAGCGGCCTCGGTGACTATTTCACCAGCGCTGCGCGCTGGGCATGTCTTGCCATTTAGGCGGGCTTCGGCCGTAACCTCCACTGGGCACCAGCGACCCTCGAAAAGACTGTACCCATTTCGACCACGAGCCCCAAACCCCTCCTCGGCCCATGAACCAAAGTCTATAGCCCACCGGCCTCGGTGACTATTTCCCGCGCTGTGCCGCTGGGCATTTCTTGCCATTTTAGGGCAGGCCTCTGACCGTAGCCTCCCACCGGGTACACGAGGACCCTCGAAAAGACTGTACCCAATTCGGACACCCAGAGCCCCCGAACGCCCGTCCCCAAACCCCGCGGACCAAAGGCTATAGCCCACCGGCCTCAGCGACTATTTCACGCGCTGCGCCGCTGGGCATATCTTGCCATTTTAGGGCAGGCTTTTCACCGTAGCCTCCCACTGGGCACACGAGGACCCTCGAAAAGACTGTACCCATTTCCGTGGACCAGAGCCCCCGAAACACGTTCCCCAACCCCCGCGGACCAAAGGCTATAACCCACATGCCTCGGCGATTATTTGATGCGCTGCGCCGCTGGGCATTTCTTGCCATTTTACGGCAGGCTTCTGACCGTAGCCTCCCACTGGGCACACGAGGACCCTCTAAAAGACCGTACCCATTTCTGACGACCAGAACCCCCGAAACCCCCTCCCCAACCCCCGCGGACCAAAGGCTATAGCCCACCGGCCTCGGTGACTATTCTTCGCTGCATTCTTGTCATTTAGGGCACGCCTCTGGCGGTAGCCTCCCACGGGACACCACGAGGACCCTCGAAAAAGGCTGTACCCATTTCGGCGCCCTCCCCCGGCCCCGCGGACCAGGCTATATCCCACCGGCCTCGGCGGACTATTTCCTTGTTGTGCCACTGGCCATTTCTTGCCATTTTGGGCAAGCCGACCGTAGCCTCCCAGGCGCGAGGACCCTCGAAAAGCTGTACCCATTTCCGGCGCCCCCGAACTTCCTCCCAACCCCGCGGACCAAAGGCTATAGCCCACCGGCCTCGTTGACCATTTCACGCTGCGCTGGGTATTTCTTGCCATTTTAAGCGCGGGCCTCGACCGTAGCCTCACCCAGGCACCGAGGACCCTCTAAAGGCCGTACCCATTTCGGCGGCGGAACCCCGAAACCCCTCCCGACCCCGCGGACCAAGGCTATAGCCCACCGGCCTCGGTGACTATTTGCGCTGCGCTGGGCATTTCTTGTCATTTAGGGCAGGCCTCGACCGTAACTTCCCAGGCACCACGAGGACCCCAAAGCTGCCATTTCGCGCCCTCCCAACCCCGCAGACCAAAGGCTATATCCCACAGGCCTCGGCGACTATTTCACGCGTTGTGCCGCTGGGCATTTCTTGCCATTTTAGGGCAGGCCCTGACCGTAGCCTCCCACTGGGCACGCGAGGACCCTCGAAAAGACTGTACCCATTTCCGACACCCAGAGCCCCCGAACGCCCATCCCCAACCCCCGCGGGCCAAAGGCTATAGCCCACCGGCCTCGGCGACTATTTCACGCGCTGCGCCGCTTGGCATTTCTGGCTATTTTATGGCAGGCTTCTGATCGTAGCCTCCCACTGGGCACACGAGGACCCTCGAAATAGTACCATTTTCGGCGCCTAGCCCCCGAAACCCCCTCCCCAACCCCAGCGGACCAAAGGCTATAGACCACCGGCCTCGGTGACTATTTCACGCGATGCGCGGCTGGGCTTTTCTTGCCATTTTAGGGCAGTCTTCTGACCGTAGCCTCCCACTGGGCACACGAGGACCCTCGAAAAGACTGTACCCATTTCCGATGCCCGAGCCCCGAGCCCCTCCCGGCCCCGCGGACCAAGGCTATAGCCCACGGCCTCGGTGACTATTTCAGCGCTGCTCTGGGCATTTCTTCTCATTTTAGGGCAGGCCTATGACCGTAGCCTCCACAGGGCACACGAGGACCCTCGAAAGACACCCATTTCGACACCCTCCCCAGCCCCCATGAGACCAGGCTATATCCCACGGCCTCGGCGACTATTTCAGCAGCTCTGCCGCTGGGCATTTCTTGCCATTTAGGGCGGTCCTGGCGTAGCCTCCCAGCCCACGCGAGGACCCTCGAAAAGGCTGTACCCATTTCCGACACCCAGGCCCTGAATGCCTCCCAGCCCCGGGCAAGGCTATAGCCACCGGCCTCGGCGACTATTTGGCAGCTGCGCGCTGAGCATTTCTTGCTATTTTAGGGCAGGCTTGATCGTAGCCTCCCTTTGGGCACCGAGGACCCTCGAAAGACTGTACCCATTTCGACCACGGGCCCCGAAACCCCTCCTCGGCCCCGCAGACCAAAGTCTATAGCCCACGGCCTCGGTGACTATTTCAGCTGTGCGGCTGGGCATTTCTTGCCATTTGGGGCAGGCCTCGGACCGTAGCCTCCACGGGTACCGAGGACCCTCGAAAAGCTGTACCCAATTCGGACACCAGGCCCCGAGCGCCCGTCCCGAGCCCCCGGACCAGGCTATAGCCCACCGGCCTCAGCGGACTATTTCACGCTGCGCGCTGGGCATATCTTGCCATTTTAGGGCAGGCTTTTCACGTAAGCCTCCCGGGCACGAGGACCCTCGAAAAGACTGTACCCATTTCCGTGGACCAGAGCCCCCGAAACACGTTCCCCAACCCCCGCGGACCAAAGGCTATAACCCACATGCCTCGGCGATTATTTGATGCGCTGCGCCGCTGGGCATTTCTTGCCATTTTACGGCAGGCTTCTGACCGTAGCCTCCCACTGGGCACACGAGGACCCTCTGAGGCCGTACCCATTTCGGCGGCCGGAACCCGAAACCCCCTCCCCAACCCCCGCGGACCAAAGGCTATAGCCCACCGGCCTCGGTGACTATTTAACGCGCTGCGCCGCTGGGCATTTCTTGTCATTTTAGGGCACGCCTCTGACGGTAGCCTCCCACGGGACACACGAGGACCCTCGAAAAGACTGTACCCATTTCCGACGCCCCTCCCCAACCCCCGCAGACCAAAGGCTATATCCCACCGGCCTCGGCGACTATTTCACGCGCTGTGCCACTGGCCATTTCTTGCCATTTTAGGGCAAGCCCTGACCGTAGCCTCCCACTGGGCACGCGAGGACCCTCGAAAAGACTGTACCCATTTCCGACGCCCAGAGCCCCAGAACTTCCTCCCGGCCCCGCGGACCAAAGGCTATAGCCCCACCGGCCTCGTTGACCATTTCACGCAGCTGCGCGGCTGGTATTTCTTGCCATTTTAGCGCGGGCCTCGGACCGTAGCCTCCAGGCACCGAGGACCTCTAAAAGGCCGTACCCATTTCGGCGGCCCAGAAACCCCTCCCGGCCCCAGCGGACCAAGGCTATAGCCCACCGGCCTCGGTGACTATTTCTTGCTGCGCGCTGGGCATTTCTTGTCATTTAAGGGCAGGCCTCGACCGTAGCTTCCCAGGCACCGAGGACCCTCGAAAGACATGCCATTTCCGACGCCCCTCCCCAACCCCCGCAGACCAAAGGCTATATCCCACAGGCCTCGGCGACTATTTCACGCGTTGTGCCGCTGGGCATTTCTTGCCATTTTAGGGCAGGCCCTGACCGTAGCCTCCCACTGGGCACGCGAGGACCCTCGAAAAGACTGTACCCATTTCCGACACCCAGAGCCCCCGAACGCCCATCCCTAACCCCCGCGGGCCAAAGGCTATAGCCCACCGGCCTCGGCGACTATTTCACGCGCTGCGACGCTTGGCATTTCTGGCTATTTTATGGCAGGCTTCTGATCGTAGCCTCCCACTGGGCACACGAGGACCCTCGAAATGACTGTACCCATTTTCGACGCCTAGAGCCCCAGAACTTCCCTCCCCAACCCCCGCGGACCAAAGGCTATAGACCACCGGCCTCGGTGACTATTTCACGCGATGCGCCGCTGGGCATTTCTTGCCATTTTAGGCGAGCTTGACCGTAGCCTCCCACTGGGCACCCGAGGACCCTCGAAAAGACTGTACCCATTTGTGACGCCCAGGCCCCGAGCGCCTCCCCAACCCCCGCAGACCAAAGGCTATATCCCACCGGCCTCGGTGACTATTTCACCTTCTGCGCGCTGGGCATTTCTTCTCATTTAGGGCAGGCCTCGACCGTAGCCTCCCAGGGCACGAGGACCCTCGAAAGACTGTACCCATTTCCGACACCCTCCCCAACCCCGCGGACCAAGGCTATATCCACGGCCTCGGCGACTATTTCCGCGCTGCGCTGGGCATTTCTTGCCATTTTAGGGCGGTCCTGGCCGTAGCCTCCCAGCCCAGGCACGCGAGGACCCTCGAAAAGACTGTACCCATTTCCGACACCCAGAGCCCCTGAATGCCCCTCCCCAACCCCCGCGGGCAAAAGGCTATAGCCCACCGGCCTCGGCGACTATTTGACGCGCTGCGCCGCTGGGCATTTCTTGCTATTTTAGGGCAGGCTTCTGATCGTAGCCTCCCACTGGGCACACGAGGACCCTCGAAAAGACTGTACCCATTTCCGACGCCCAGAGCCCCAAACTTCCCTCCCCAACCCCCGCGGAGCAAAGGCTATAGCCCACCGGCCTCGGTGACAATTTCACGCGCTGCGCCGCTGGGCATTTCTTGTCCTTTTAGGGCAGGCCTCTGACCGTAGCCTCCCACGGGGTACACGAGGACCCTCGAAAAGACTGTACCCATTTCCGACGGCCCTCCCCAACCCCCGCAGACCAAAGGCTATATCCCACCGGCCTCGGCGACTATTTCACGGGCTGTGCCGCTGGGCATTTCTTGCCATTTTAGGGCAGGCCCTGGCCGTAGCCTCCCACTGGGCACGCGAGGACCCTCGAAAAGACTGTACCCATTTCCAACACCCAGAACCCCGAACGCCCCTCCCCAACCCCCGTGGGCCAAAGGCTATAGCCCACCGGCCTCGGCGACTATTTCACGCGCTGCGCTGCTGGGCATTTCTTGCCATTTTAGCGCAGGCCTCTGACCGTAGCCTCCCACTGGGCACACGAGGACACTCGAAAAGACTGTACCCATTTCTGACGACCAGAACACCCGAACCCCCCTCCCCAACCCCCGCGGACCAAAGGCTATAGACCACCGGCCTCGGCGACTATTTCACGCGATGCGCCGCTGGGCATTTCTTGCCATTTTAGGGCAGCCTTCTGACCGTAGCCTCCCACTGGGCACACGAGGACCGTCGAAAAGACTGTACCCATTTCCGACGCCCCTCCCCAACCCCCGCAGACCAAAGGCTATATCCCACAGGCCTCGGCGACTATTTCACGCGTTGTGCCGCTGGGCATTTCTTGCCATTTTAGGGCAGGCCCTGACCGTAGCCTCCCCAGGCGAGGACCGTCGAAAAAGCTACCCATTTCCGACACGAGCCCAGGCGCCCCTGACCCAGCGGGCCAAAGGCTATAGCCCACCGGCCTGGGCGACTATTTCACGCGCTGCACGGCTGGGCATTTCTTGCTATTTTTGGGCAGGCTTCTGATCGTAGCCTCCCATTGGGCACACGAGGACCCTCGAAAAGACTGTACCCATTTCCGACGCCCAGAGCCCCAGAACTTCCCTCCCCAACCCCCGCGGACCAAAGGCTATAGCCCACCGGCCTCGGTGACTATTTCACCTTGCTGCGCGCTGGGCATTTCTTGCCATTTTAAGCGCGAGCCTCACGACCGTAGCCTCCCAGGCTGCGAGGACACTCGAAAAAGCATACCCATTTGGGATGGCCAGAACCCCGAACGCTCCCAACCCCCGCGGACCAAAGGCTATAGACCACCGGCCTCGGCGACTATTTCACGCGATGCGCCGCTGGGCATTTCTTTCCATTTTAGGGCAGGCTTCTGACCGTAGCCTCCCACTAGGCACACGAGGACCCTCGAAAAGACTGTACATATTTCCGACGACCAGAGCCCCCGAAACCCCCTCCCCAACCCCCGCGGACCAAAGGCTATAGCCCACCGGCCTCGGTGACTATTTCACGCGCTGTGCCGCTGGGCATTTCTTGCCATTTTAGGGCAGGCCTCTGACCGTAGCTTCCCAGGCTGCGAGGACCCTCGAAAATGCTGTACCCATTTCCGGCGCCCTCCCGACCCCGCGGACCAAAAGGCTATATCCGCGGCCTCGGCGACTATTTCCGCGTTGTGCGCTGGGCATTTCTTGCCATTTAGGGCAAGCCTTGACCGTAACCTCCCCTTTGGGCGCGAGGACCCTCGAAGCGACTGCCCATTTCCGAACCAGGCCCCGACGCCCTCCCGACCCCCGGGCCAAAGGCTATAGCCCACCGGCCTCGGCGATTATTTGTGTATGCGGCTTGGCATTCTGGCTATTTTAGGGCAGGCTTGATCGTAGCCTCCAGCTGGGCACCACGAGGACCCTCGAAAGACTGTACCCATTTCGGCCGGAACCCCGAACTTCCCTCCCGGCCGGCGGACCAAAGGCTATAGACCACCGGCCTCGGTGACTATTTCACGCGATGCGCCGCTGGGCATTTCTTGCCATTTTAGGGCAGGCTTCTGACCGTAGCCTCCCACTGGGCACACGAGGACCCTCGAAAAGACTGTACCCATTTGGGACGACCAGAGCCCCCGAACGCCCCTCCCCAACCCCCGCGGACCAAAGGCTATAGCCCACCGGCCTCGGCGACTATTTGACGCGCTGCGCCGCTGGGCATTTCTTGCTATTTTAGGGCAGGCTTCTGATCGTAGCCTCCCACTGGGCACACGAGGACCCTCGAAAAGACTGTACCCATTTCCGACGCCCAAAGCCCCAGAACTTCCCTCCCCAACCCCCGCGGACCAAAGGCTATAGCCCACCGGCCTCGGTGACAATTTCACGCGCTGCGCCGCTGGGCATTTCTTGTCCTTTTAGGGCAGGCCTCTGTCCGTAGCCTCCCACGGGGCACACGAGGACCCTCGAAAAGATTGTACCCATTTCCGACGGCCCTCCCCAACCCCCGCAGACCAAAGGCTATATCCCACCGGCCTCGGCGACTATTTCACGGGCTGTGCCGCTGGGTATTTCTTGCCATTTTAGGGCAGGCCCTGACCGTATCCTCCCACTGGGCACGCGAGGACCCTCGAAAAGACTGTACCCATTTCCGACACCCAGAGCCCCCGAACGCCCCTCCCGGCCCCAGCGGGCCCAGGCTATAGCCCACGGGCCTCGGCGACTATTTCCTGTGCGACGCTTGGCATTCTGCTATTTTAGGCGCAGGCTTGATCGTAGCCTCCCACTGGGCACACGAGGACCCTCGAAAAGCTGTACCCATTTCGGCGCCCGGAACCCGAACTTCCTCCCAGCCCCAGCGGACCAAAGGCTATAGACCACCGGCCTCGGTGACAATTTCACCTTGATCGCGCTGGGCATTTCTTGCCATTTTAGGGCGAGCTTCTGGCCGTAGCCTCCCACTTGGGCACCACGAGTACCCTCGAAAAGACTGTACCCATTTGGGCGACCAGCCCCGAGCGCCTCCCAACCCCCGCGGACCTCCGGCTATAGCCCACCGGCCTGGGCGACTATTTGTGTAGCTGCTGTTCTTGCTATTTTAGGGCAGGCTTCTGATCGTAGCCTCCACTGGGCTACGAGGACCCTCGAAAAGACTGCCATTTCCGGCCCAGCCCGAACTTCCTCCCAGTCCCAGCGGACCAAAGGCTATAGCCCACGGCCTCGGTGACTATTTCGCGCTGCGCGCTGGGCATTTCTTGCCATTTAAGCGCGGGCCTCGACCGTAGCCTCCCAGGCACTGCGAGGACACTCGAAAGACTGTACCCATTTCGGATGGCCGAACCCCCGAACCCCGCTCCCCAACCCCCGCGGACCAAAGGCTATAGCCCACCGGCCTCGGTGACTATTTCACGCGATGCGCCGCTGGGCATTTCTTTCCATTTTAGGGCAGGCTTCTGACCGTAGCCTCCCACTAGGCACACGAGGACCCTCGAAAAGACTGTACATATTTCCGACGACGGGCCCGAAACCCCTCCCGGCCCCGCGGACCAAAGGCTATAGCCACGGCCTCGGTGACTATTTCGGTGCTGCGCGCGCTGGGCATTCTTGCCTTTTAGGGCAAGCCTCGACCGTAACTTCCCAGGCACACGAGGACCCTCGAAAAAGGCACCCATTTCCGGCCCTCCCCAGCCCCGCGGACCAAGGCTATATCCGCGAGCCTCGGCGACTATTTCACGCGTTGTGCCGCTGGGCATTTCTTGCCATTTTAGGGCAAGCCCTGACCGTAGCCTCCCACTGGGCACGCGAGGACCCTCGAAACGACTGTACCCATTTCCGAACCCAGAGCCCCCGAACGCCCCTCCCCAACCCCCGCGGGCCAAAGGCTATAGCCCACCGGCCTCGGCGACTATTTCACGCGCTGCGACGCTTGGCATTTCTGGCTATTTTAGGGCAGGCTTCTGATCGTAGCCTCCCACTGGGCACACGAGGACCCTCGAAAAGACTGTACCCATTTCGGCGGAACCCCGAACTTCCTCCCCGCCCCAGCGGACCAAAGGCTATAGACCACCGGCCTCGGTGACTATTTCACCGCGATGCGCTGGGCATTTCTTGCCATTTAGGGCGGGCTTCTGACCGTAGCCTCCCAGCTGGGCACGAGGACCCTCGAAAAGACTGTACCTGTTGGGGCGACGAGCCCCGACGCCTCCCGGCCCCCGCGGACCAAAGGCTATAGCCCACCGGCCTCGGCGACTATTTGACGCGCTGCGCCGCTGGGCATTTCTTGCTATTTTAGGGCAGGCTTCTGATCGTAGCCTCCCACTGGGCACGCGAGGACCCTCGAAAAGACTGTACCCATTTCCAACACCCAGAACCCCGAACGCCCCTCCCCAACCCCCGTGGGCCAAAGGCTATAGCCCACCGGCCTCGGCGACTATTTCACGCGCTGCGCTGCTGGGCATTTCTTGCCATTTTAGCGCAGGCCTCTGACCAAAGCCTCCCACTGGGCACACGAGGACACTGGAAAAGACTGTACCCATTTCGGCGGCGGAACACGAACCCCTCCCGGCCCAGCGGACCAAAGGCTATAGACCACCGGCCTCGGCGACTATTTCACGCGATGCGCCGCTGGGCATTTCTTGCCATTTTAGGGCAGCCTTCTGACCGTAGCCTCCCAGGCTGCGAGGACCCTCGAAAAGGCATGTACCATTTAGGCGCCCTCTCCCGGCCCAGCTGACCAAAGGCTATATCCCACCGGCCTCGGCGACTATTTCACGCGCTGTGCCTCTGGGCATTTCTTGCCATTTTAGGGCAGGCCCTGACCGTAGCCTCCCACTGGGCACGCGAGGACCGTCGAAAAGACTGTACCCATTTCCGACACCAGAGCCCCGACGCCCCTGACCCCAGCGGACCCAAAGGCTATAGCC
Source organism: Citropsis articulata (assembly GCA_030449925.1). Taxonomy (NCBI): domain Eukaryota; kingdom Viridiplantae; phylum Streptophyta; class Magnoliopsida; order Sapindales; family Rutaceae; genus Citropsis; species Citropsis articulata. The sequence continues at coordinate 387,295 of JASUUH010000159.1, forward strand.
CACGGCCTGGTGCTCTTATTTCACCAGCTGCTGGGCATTTCTTGCTATTTTGGGCGGGGCTTGATCGTAGCCTCCCATGGGCACCGAGGACCCTCGAAAGACTGTACCCATTTCCGGCAGGCCCGAGCGCCCTCCCGGCCCCGTGACCAAAGGCTATAGCCCACCGGCCTCGGCGACTATTTCACGCGCTGCGCTGCTGGGCATTTCTTGCCATTTTAGCGCAGGCCTCTGACCGTAGCCTCCCACTGGGCACACGAGGACCCTCGAAAAGACTGTACCCATTTCCAACGCCCAGAGCCCCAGAACTTCCCTCCCCAACCCACGCGGACCAAAAGCTATAGCCCACCGGCCTCGGTGACTATTTCACGCGCTGCGCCGCTGGGCATTTCTTGTCATTTTAGGGCAGGCCTCTGACCGTAGCCTCCCACGGGGCACACGAGGACCCTCGAAAAGACTGTACCCATTTCCGACGGCCCTCCCCAACCCCCGCAGACCAAAGGCTATATCCCACCGGCCTCGGCGACTATTTCACGCGCTGTGCCTCTGGGCATTTCTTGCCATTTTAGGGCAGGCCCTGACCGTAGCCTCCCACTGGGCACGCGAGGACCGTCGAAAAGACTGTACCCATTTCCGACACCAGAGCCCCCGAACGCCCCACCCCAACCCCCGCGGGCCAAAGGCTATAGCCCACCGGCCTGGGCGACTATTTCACGCGCTGCACCGCTGGGCATTTCTTGCTATTTTTGGGCAGGCTTCTGATCGTAGCCTCCCACTGGGCACACGAGGACCCTCGAAAAGACTGTACCCATTTCCGACGAGCCCGCTTCCTCCCGGCCCCAGCGGACCAAGGCTATAGCCACCGGCCTCGGTGACTATTTCCGCAGCTGCGCGCTGGGCATTTCTTGCCATTTTAGCGCGGGCCTCGACCGTAGCCTCCCTGGGCACCACGAGGACACTCGAAAAACTGCCAATTTCGGATGACGAACCCCGAACCCGCTCCCAACCCCCCGCGGACCAAGGCTATAGACCACGGCCTCGGCGACTATTTCACGCGATGCGCGCTGGGCATTCTTTCCATTTTAGGGCAGGCTTGACCGTAGCCTCCCCACTGCGAGGACCCTCGAAAAGGCTGTACATATTTCCAGCGGCAGGCCGAGCCTCCCAGCCCCCGGACCAAGGCTATAGCCCACGGCCTCGGTGACTATTTCCAGCGCTGCGCTGGGCATTTCTTGCCTTTTAGGGCAAGCCTCGACCGTAGCCTTCCCAGGCACGAGGACCCTCGAAAAGCTGTACCCATTTCCGGCGCCTCCCACCCCGCGGCAAAGGCTATATCCCGCGGCCTGGAGACTATTTCACGCGCTGCGCCGCTGGGCATTTCTTGCCATTTTAGGGCAGGCACTTACCGTAGCCTCCCAAAGGGCACGCGTGGACCCTCGAAAAGACAGTACCCATTTCCGAACCGAGCCCCGAGCGCCCTCCCCGGCCCCAGCGGGCCAGGCTATAGCCCACCGGCCTCGGCGACTATTTCCGCAGCGCTGCGGCGCTGGCATTCTTGCCTATTTTAGGGCGGGCTTGATCGTAGCCTCGGCTGAGGACCTCGAAAAAGGCGTACCCATTTCGGCCCGGGAACTTCCCTCCCGGCCCCAGCGGACCAGGCTATAGACCACCGGCCTCGGTGACTATTTCACCGATGCGCGCTGGGCATTTCTTGCCATTTTAGGGCGGGCTTGACCGTAGCCTCCCAGCTGGGCACCAGTACCCTCGAAAGACTGTACCCATTTGGGACGACGAGCCCGACGCCCTCCCCAACCCCGCGGACCAGGCTATAGCCCACCGGCCTCGGCGACTATTTGTCGCTGCGCGCTGGGCATTTCTTGCTATTTTAGGGCAGGCTTGATCGTAGCCTCCCATGGGCACCGAGGACCCTCGAAAAGCATGTACCCATTTCGGCCCAGAGCCCCAGAACTTCCCTCCCCAACCCCCGCGGACCAAAGGCTATAGCCCACCGGCCTCGGTGACAATTTCACGCGCTGCGCCGCTGGGCATTTCTTGTCCTTTTAGGGCAGGCCTCTGACCGTAGCCTCCCACGGGGCACACGAGGACCCTCGAAAAGACTGTACCCATTTCCGGCCTCCCCAGCCCCGCGGACCAAGGCTATATCCCACGGCCTCGGCGACTATTTCACGGGCTGTGCGCTGGGTATTTCTTGCCATTTAGGGCAGGCCTGACCGTATCCTCCCACGGCGCGAGGACCCTCGAAAAGCTGTACCCATTTCCGACGAGCCCCGAGCGCCTCCCCAACCCCCGTGGGCCAAAGGCTATAGCCCACCGGCCTGGGCGACTATTTCACGCGCTGCACGGCTGGGCATTTCTTGCTATTTTTGGGCAGGCTTCTGATCGTAGCCTCCCATTGGGCACACGAGGACCCTCGAAAAGACTGTACCCATTTCCGGCCGAGCCCCGAACTTCCTCCCCAACCCCAGCGGACCAGGCTATAGCCCACCGGCCTCGGTGACTATTTCACGCGCTGCGCGCTGGGCATTTCTTGCCATTTTAGCGCGGGCCTCTGACCGTAACCTCCCGGCTGCGAGGACACTCGAAAAGGCATGCCCATTTCAGATGAGAACCCCAGAACCCGCTCCCCAGCCCCAGCGGACCAAGGCTATAGCCACCGGCCTCGGCGACTATTTCACGCGATCGCGCTGGGCATTTCTTTCCATTTAGGGCAGGCTTCTGACCGTAGCCTCCCAGGCACCGAGGACCCTCGAAAAGACTGTACATATTTCCGGCGACCGGGCCGAAACCCCCTCCCAAGCCCGCGGACCAGGCTATAGCCCACGGCCTCGGTGACTATTTCACGCGCTGCGCGCTGGGCATTTCTTGCCTTTAGGGCAAGCCTCTGACCGTAGCCTTCCCAGGCACCACGAGGACCCTCGAAAAGACTGTACCCATTTCGGCGCCCTCCCCAACCCCGCGGACCAAGGCTATATCCACTCGGCGGCTATTTCAGCGTTGTGCGCTGGGCATTTCTTGCCATTTAGGGCAAGCCTTGACCGTAGCCTCCCCGGGCGAGGACCCTCGAAAAGACTGACTGTACCCATTTCCGAACCCAGGCCCCGACGCCTCCCAGCCCCAGCGGGCCAAGGCTATAGCCCACCGGCCTCGGCGACTATTTGCGCGCTTGGCATTCTTGCTATTTTAGGGCAGGCTCTGATCGTAGCCTCCTGGGCACCCGAGGACCCTCGAAAGACTGTACCCATTTCGGCGGAACCCAGAACTTCCCTACCCACCCCTCGCGGACCAAAGGCTATAGACCACCGGCCTCGGTGACTATTTCCACGCGATCGCTGGGCATTTCTTGCCATTTTAGGGCGGGCTTGACCGTAGCCTCCCACACGAGGACCCTCGAAAAGACTGTACCCATTTGGGACGACAGGCCCCGACGCCCCTGACCCCAGCGGACCAAGGCTATAGCCCACCGGCCTCGGCGACTATTTGTGCAGCTGCGCGCTGGGCATTTCTTGCTATTTTAGGGCAGGCTTGATCGTAGCCTCCACTGGGCACGAGGACCCTCGAAAAGGTACCCATTTCCGGCGCCCAGCCCGAACTTCCTCCCCGGCCCCGCGGACAAAAGGCTATAGCCCACCGGCCTCGGTGACAATTTCACGCGCTGCGCCGCTGGGCATTTCTTGTCCTTTTAGGGCAGGCCTCTGTCCGTAGCCTCCCACAGGCGAGGACCCTCGAAAAGGTGTACCCATTTCCGGCCCGGCCTCCCCAACCCCCGCAGACCAAAGGCTATATCCCACCGGCCTCGGCGACTATTTCACGGGCTGTGCCGCTGGGTATTTCTTGCCATTTTAGGGCAGGCCCTGATCGTAGCCTCCCACTGGGCACGCGTGGACCCTCGAAAAGACTGTACCCATTTCCGAACCCAGAGCCCCGAGCGCCCTCCCAACCCCGCAGGCTATAGCCCAACGGCCTCGGCGACTATTTCACGCGCTGCGACGCTTGGCATTTCTGGCTATTTTAGGGCAGGCTTATGATCGTAGCCTCCCACTTTGGGCACGAGGACCCTCGAAAGACTGTACCCATTTCGGCCCCCGAACTTCCCTCCCGACCCCAGCGGACCAAGGCTATAGACCACCGGCCTCGGTGACTATTTCACCGCGATCGCGCTGGGCATTTCTTGCCATTTTAGGGCAGGCTTCTGACGTAGCCTCCCCAGGCACCAGGACCCTCGAAAGGCCTGTACCCATTTGGGGCGGCCGAGCCCCCCCTCCCAACCCCCAGCGGACCAAAGGCTATAGCCCACCGGCCTGGCGACTATTTGGCAGCTGCGCGCTGGGCATTTCTTGCTATTTTTGGGCAGGCTTCTGATCGTAGCCTCCCACTGGGCACACGAGGACCCTCGAAAAGACTGTACCCATTTCCGACGCCCAGAGCCCCAGAACTTCCCTCCCCAACCCCCGCGGACCAAAGGCTATAGCCCACCGGCCTCGGTGACTATTTCACGCGCTGCGCCGCTGGGCATTTCTTGCCATTTTAGCGCAGGCCTCTGACCGTAGCCTCCCACTGGGCACACGAGGACACTCGAAAAGACTGTACCCATTTCAGATGACCAGAACCCCCGAACCCCGCTCCCCAACCCCCGCGGACCAAAGGCTATAGACCACCGGCCTCGGCGACTATTTCACGCGATGCGCCGCTGGGCATTTCTTTCCATTTTAGGGCAGGCTTCTGACCGTAGCCTCCCACTAGGCACACGAGGACCCTCGAAAAGACTGTACATATTTCCGGCAGGCCCCGAAACCCCTCCCCCGCGGACCAAAGGCTATAGCCCACCGGCCTCGGTGACTATTTCACGCGCTGCGCCGCTGGGCATTTCTTGCCTTTTTAGGGCAAGCCTCTGACCGTAGCTTCCCACTGGGCACACGAGGACCCTCGAAAAGACTGTACCCATTTCCGACGCCCCTCCCCAACCCCCGCAGACCAAAGGCTATATCCCACAGGCCTCGGCGACTATTTCACGCGTTGTGCCGCTGGGCATTTCTTGCCATTTTAGGGCAAGCCCTGACCGTAGCCTCCCACTGGGCACGCGAGGACCCTCGAAAAGACTGTACCCATTTCCGAACCCAGAGCCCCCGAACGCCCCTCCCCAACCCCCGCGGGCCAAAGGCTATAGCCCACCGGCCTCGGCGACTATTTCGTGACTGCGGCAGCATTTCTGGCTATTTTAGGGCAGGCTTCTGATCGTAGCCTCCCACTGGGCACACGAGGACCCTCGAAAAGACTGTACCCATTTTCGACGCCCAGAACCCCAGAACTTCCCTCCCCAACCCCCGCGGACCAAAGGCTATAGACCACCGGCCTCGGTGACTATTTCACGCGATGCGCCGCTGGGCATTTCTTGCCATTTTAGGGCAGGCTTCTGACCGTAGCCTCCCACTGGGCACACGAGGACCCTCGAAAAGACTGTACCCATTTGGGACGACCAGAGGCCGCCTCCCGGCCCCAGCGGACCAAAGGCTATAGCCCACGGCCTCGGCGACTATTTGTGGCTGCGCGCTGGGCATTTCTTGCTATTTTAGGGCAGGCTTCTGATCGTAGCCTCACTGGGCACGAGGACCCTCGAAAGACTGTACCCATTTCCGGCCCGGCCCCGAACTTCCCTCCCAACCCCGCGGACCAGGCTATAGCCCACCGGCCTCGGTGACAATTTCACCTGTGCGCTGGGCATTTCTTGTCCATTTTAGGGCAGGCCTCATCCGTAGCCTCCCACAGGCACGAGGACCCTCGAAAAGGTGTACCCATTTGAGCGGCCTCCCCAACCCCCGCGGACCAAGGCTATATCACGGCCTCGGCGACTATTTCACGCTGTGCGCTGGGTATTTCTTGCCATTTAGGGCAGGCCTGACCGTATCCTCCCCGAGGCGAGGACCCTCGAAAAGACTGTACCCATTTCCGACAGCCCCCGAACGCCTCCCCAACCCCCGTGGGCCAAAGGCTATAGCCCACCGGCCTCGGCGACTATTTCACGCGCTGCGCTGCTGGGCATTTCTTGCCATTTTAGCGCAGGCCTCTGACCGTAGCCTCCCCTTTGGGCTGCGAGGACACTCGAAAGACTGTACCCATTTCGGCCGAACACCGAACCCCCTCCCGGCCCCTGCGGACCCAGGCTATAGACCACCGGCCTCGGCGACTATTTCACGCGCTGTATCGCTGGGCATTTCTTGCCATTTTAGGGCAGTCCCTGGCCGTAGCCTCCCACTGGGCACACGAGGACCCTCGAAAAGGCTGTACCATTTCCGGCCCTCCCGCGGACCAAGGCTATATCCCCGGGCCTCGGCGACTATTTCACGCGCGTTGTGCGCTCGGCATTTCTTGCCATTTTAGGGCAGGCACTGACGTTAGCCTCCCGCGCGAGGACCCTCGAAAAGGCTGCCATTTGACACGAGGCCCCAGCCTCCCAACCCCCGGGCCAAAGGCTATAGACCACCGGCCTCGGTGACTATTTCACGCAGCTGCGCGCTGGGTATTTCTTGTCATTTTAGGGCAGGCCTCGGCCGTAGCCTCCCAGGGCACCGAGGACCCTCGAAATGACTGTACCCATTTCGGGCCCAGGCCGAGCGCCTCCCGGCCCGCGGACCAAGCCTATAGCCCACCGGCCTGGACTATTTCACGCGCGCGCTGGGCATTTCTTGTCATTTTAGGGCATGCCTCTGACCGTAGCCTCCCACAGGCACCGAGGACCCTCAGCCTGCCATTTCCGGCGCCCGAGCCCCGAACTTCCCTCCCGACCCCAGCGGACCAGGCTCTTCTTGTCATTTTAGGGCAGGCCTCTGACCGTAGCCTCCCCAGGGCACGAGGACCCTCGAAAGACTGTACCCATTTCCGACGGCCCTCCCCAACCCCCGCAGACCAAAGGCTATATCCCACCGGGCTCGGCGACTATTTCACGCGCTGTGCCTCTGGGTATTTCTTGCCATTTTAGGGCAGGCCCTGACCGTAGCCTCCCACTGGGCACGCGAGGACCCTCGAAAAGACTGTACCCATTTCCGACACCAGAGCCCCCGAACGCCCCTCCCCAACCCCCGCGGGCCAAAGGCTATAGCCCACCGGCCTGGGCGACTATTTCACGCGCTGCGCTGCTGGGCATTTCTTGCTATTTTCGGGCAGGCTTCTGATCGTAACCTCCCACTGGGCACACGAGGACCCTCGAAAAGACTGTACCCATTTCCAACGCCCAGAGCCCCAGAACTTCCCTCCCCAACCCCCGCGGACCAAAGGCTATAGCCCACCGGCCTCGGTGACTATTTCACGCGCTGCGCCGCTGGGCATTTCTTGCCATTTTAGCGCAGGCCTCTGACCGTAGCCTCCCACTGGGCACACGAGGACACTCGAAAAGACTGTACCCATTTCCGACGAACAGAACCCCCCTCCCAGCCCCCGGACCAAGGCTATAGACCACCGGCCTAGGCGACTATTTCACGCGCGATGCGCGCTGGGCAATTCTTGCCATTTTAGGGCAGCCTTCGACCGTAGCCTCCCCTTTGGGCACCGAGGACCCTCGAAAGGCTGTACCCATTTCGGCGCCCTCCCAACCCCGCGGACCAAAGGCTATATCCGGCCTCGGCGACTATTTCACGCGTTGTGCGCTCGGCATTTCTTGCCATTTAGGGCAGGCCTGACCGTAGCCTCCCATTAGGCACGCGAGGACCCTCGAAAAGGCTGCCCATTTCCGACACGGGCCCCAGCCCTCCCGGCCCAGCGGGCCAAAGGCTATAGACCACCGGCCTCGGTGACTATTTCACGCGCTGCGCCGCTGGGCATTTCTTGTCATGGTAGGTCAGGCCTCTGACCGTAGCCTCCCACGGGGCACACGAGGACCCTCGAAAAGACTGTACCCATTTCGGACGCCCAGAGCCCCCGAACGCCCCTCCCCAACCCCCGCGGACCAAAGCCTATAGCCCACCGGCCTGGGCGACTATTTCACGCATTGCGCCGCTGGGCATTTCTTGTCATTTTAGGGCATGCCTCTGACCGTAGCCTCCCACGGGGCACACGAGGACCCTCGAAAAGACTGTACCCATTTCCGACGCCCAGAGCCCCAGAACTTCCCTCCCCAACCCCCGCGGACCAAAGGCTATAGCCCACCGGCCTCGGTGACAATTTCACGCGCTGCGCCGCTGGGCATTTCTTGTCATTTTAGGGCAGGCCTCTGACCGTAGCCTCCCACGGGGCACACGAGGACCCTCGAAAAGACTGTACCCATTTCCGACGGCCCTCCCCAACCCCCGCAGACCAAAGGCTATATCCCACCGGGCTCGGCGACTATTTCACGCGCTGTGCCTCTGGGTATTTCTTGCCATTTTAGGGCAGGCCCTGACCGTAGCCTCCCACTGGGCACGCGAGGACCCTCGAAAAGACTGTACCCATTTCCGACACGGGCCCCGACGCCCCTCCCGGCCCCGGGCCAAGGCTATAGCCACCGGCCTGGGCGGCTATTTCACCTGCTGCTGCTGGGCATTCTTGCTATTTTGGGCGGGCTTGATCGTAACCTCCCCGCTGGCACGAGGACCCTCGAAAGACTGTGCCATTTCCAGCGCCCGAGCCCCGAACTTCCTCCCAACCCCGCGGACCAAAGGCTATAGCCCACCGGCCTCGGTGACTATTTCACAGCGCTGCGCGCTGGGCATTTCTTGCCATTTTAGCGCGGGCCTCGACGTAGCCTCCAGGCACGAGGACACTCGAAAAGACTGTACCCATTTCAGATGACCAGAACCCCCGAAAGCCCCTCCCCAACCCCCGCGGGCCAAAGGCTATAGACCACCGGCCTCGGTGACTATTTCACGCGCTGCGCCGCTGGGCATTTCTTGTCATTTTAGGGCAGGCCTCTGACCGTAGCCTCCCACGGGGCACACGAGGACCCTCGAAAAGACTGTACCCATTTCGGACGCCCAGAGCCCCCGAACGCCCCACCCCCACCCCCGCGGACCAAAGCCTATAGCCCACCGGCCTGGGCGACTATTTCACGCATTCCGCCGCTGGGCATTTCTTGTCATTTTAGGGCATGCCTCTGACCGTAGCCTCCCACGGGGCACACGAGGACCCTCGAAAAGACTGTACCCATTTCCGACACCCAGACCCCCCGAACGCCCCTCCCCAACCCCCGCGGACCAAAGGCTATAGCCCACCGGCCTCGGTGACTATTTCACGCGCTGCGCCGCTGGGCATTTCTTGCCATTTTAGGGCAGGCCTCTGACCGTAGCCTCCACCAGGGCACCGAGGACCCTCGAAAAGGCATGCCATTTCCGACACCTCCCCAACCCCGCGGACCAAAGGCTATATCCACGGCCTCGGCGACTATTTCACAGCTCTGCGCTGGGCATTTCTTGCCATTTTAGGGCGATCACTGGCCGTAGCCTCCCCAGGCACGCGAGGACCCTCGAAAAGACTGTACCCATTTCCGACACCCAGGCCCCGAGCGCCCTCCCCGGCCCCGTGGGACAAGGCTATAGCCCACCGGCCTCGGCGACTATTTCCGCACGCTGCTGCATTTCTTGCCATTTTAGGGCAGGCTTCTGACCGTAGCCTCCCACTGGGCACGAGGACCCTCGAAAAGTCTGTACCCATTTGGGGCGACGAGCCCCGAGCGCCCCTCCCGGCCCCGCGGACCAGGCTATAGCCCACGGCCTCGGTGACTATTTCACAGCTGCGCGCTGGGCATTTCTTGTCATTTTAGGGCAGGCCTCGGACCGTAGCCTCCACAGGGCACCACGAGGACCCTCGAAAAGGCTGTACCCATTTCGACACCCCTCCCCCCCCGGACCAAGGCTATATCCCACCGGCCTCGGCGACTATTTCACGCGCTCTGCCGCTGGGCATTTCTTGCCATTTTAGGGCAGTCCCTGGCCGTAGCCACCCAATGGGCACGCGAGGACCCGCGTAAAGACTGTACCCATTTCCGACACCAGGCCCGGCCCCGGCCCAGCGGACCAAAGGCTATAGCCCACCGGCCTCGGTGACTATTTCACGCGCTGCGCCGCTGGGCATTTCTTGTCATTTTAGGGCAGGCCTCTGACCGTAGCCTCCCACGGGGCACACGAGGACCCTCGAAAAGACTGTACCCATTTCGGACGCCCAGAGCCCCCGAACGCCCCTCCCCAACCCCCGCGGACCAAAGCCTATAGCCCACCGGCCTGGGCGACTATTTCACGCATTGCGCCGCTGGGCATTTCTTGTCATTTTAGGGCATGCCTCTGACCGTAGCCTCCCACGGGGCACACGAGGACCCTCGAAAAGACTGTACCCATTTCCGACGCCCAGAGCCCCAGAACTTCCCTCCCCAACCCCCGCGGACCAAAGGCTATAGCCCACCGGCCTCGGTGACAATTTCACGCGCTGCGCCGCTGGGCATTTCTTGCCATTTTGGGCAGGCTTCTGACCGTAGCCTCCCCGCAGGGCACGAGGACCCTCGAAAGACTGTACCCATTTCGGCGGCCCTCCCGGCCCCGCGGACCAAAGGCTATATCCCACTCGGCGACTATTTCACCTTGTGTGCCTCTGGGTATTTCTTGCCATTTAGGGCAGGCCCTGACCGTAGCCTCCCACAGGCGCGAGGACCCTCGAAAGACTGTACCCATTTCCGACACAGGCCCCGAGCCCTCCCGGCCCCGGGCCAAGGCTATAGCCCACCGGCGACTATTTCACGCAGCTGCGCTGGGCATTTCTTGCTATTTTAGGGCGGGCTTGATCGTAACCTCCAGGCACCACGAGGACCCTCGAAAAGTACCCATTTCAACGCCCGAGCCCCGAACTTCCCTCCCAGCCCCCGGACCAAGGCTATAGCCACCGGCCTCGGTGACTATTTCCGCAGCGCTGCGCTGCTGGGCATTTCTTGCCATTTTAGCGCAGGCCTCTGACCGTAGCCTCCCACTGGGCACACGAGGACACTCGAAAAGACTGTACCCATTTCTGACGACCAGAACACCCGAACCCCCCGCCCCCACCCCCGCGGACCAAAGGCTATAGACCACCGGCCTCGGCGACTATTTCACGCGATGCGCCGCTGGGCATTTCTTGCCATTTTAGGGCAGCCTTCTGACCGTAGCCTCCCACTGGGCCCACAAGGACCCTCAAAAAGACTGTACCCGTTTCCGGCCCTCCCCGACCCCGCGGACCAAGGCTATATCCAGGCCTCGGCGACTATTTCCAGCGTTGTGCGCTCGGCATTTCTTGCCATTTAGGGCAGGCCCTGACCGTAGCCTCCCATTGGGCTCGCGAGAACCCTCGAAAAACTGTACCCATTTCCGACACCAGGCCCCAGCCCTCCCCGCGTTCCAAAGGCTATAGACCACCGGCCTCGGTGACTATTTCACGCGCTGCGCCGCTGGGCATTTCTTGTCATTTTAGGGCAGGCCTCGACCGTAGCCTCCAGGGCACCACGAGGACCCTCGAAAGACTGTACCCATTTCGGATGCCCAGGCCCGAGGCGCCCTCCCACCCCCCGCGGACCAGCCTATAGCCCACCGGCCTGGGCGACTATTTCACGCATTGCGCCGCTGGGCATTTCTTGTCATTTTAGGGCATGCCTCTGACCGTAGCCTCCCACGGGGCACACGAGGACCCTCGAAAAGACTGTACCCATTTCCGACACCCAGAGCCCCCGAACGCCCCTCCCGGCCCCGCGGACCAAGGTATAGCCCACAGGCCTCGGTGACAATTTCGCAGCTGCGCGCTGGGCATTTCTTGTCATTTAGGGCAGGCCTCTGACCGTAGCCTCCCCAGGCACCACGAGGACCCTCGAAAGACTGTACCCATTTCGGCGGCCCTCCCCAACCCCGGACCAAGGCTATATCCCGGGCTCGGCGACTATTTCACCTGTTGTGCCTCTGGGTATTTCTTGCCATTTAGGGCAGGCCACTGACCGTAGCCTCCCAGGCACGAGGACCCTCGAAAAGACTGCCATTTCCGACACGAGCCCCGAGCGCCCTCCCCGGCCCCGCGGGCCCAGGCTATAGCCCGGCCAGGCGGCGACTATTTCACGCAGCGCTGCTGGGCATTTCTTGCTATTTTGGCGGGCTTGATCGTAACCTCACTGGGCACACGAGGACCCTCGAAAAGGCATGTACCATTTCCAGCGCCCGAGCCCGAACTTCCCTCCCAACCCCAGCGGACCAAAGGCTATAGCCCACGGCCTCGGTGACTATTTCCTTGTTGCGCGCTGGGCATTTCTTGCCATTTTAAGCGCGGGCCTCGACCGTAGCCTCCCAGGCACGAGGACACTCGAAAAGACTGTACCCATTTCAGATGACGGCGCCCCTCCCAGCCCCGCGGGCCAAAGGCTATAGACCACGGCCTCGGTGACTATTTCCGCAGCTGCGGCATTTCTTGTCATTTTAGGGCAGGCCTCTGACCGTAGCCTCCCACAGGGCACACGAGGACCCTCGAAAAGACTGAACCATTCCGGACGCCCAGGCCCCGAGCGCCCCTCCCGGCCCCAGCGGACCCGGCCTATAGCCCACCGGCCTCGGCGACTATTTCACGCTGCGTCGCTGGGCATTTCTTGTCATTTTAGGGCATGCCTCTGACCGTAGCCTCCACGGGGCACACGAGGACCCTCGAAAAGACTGTACCCATTTCCGACACCCAGGCCCCGACGCCTCCCGGCCCGCGGACCAAAGGCTATAGCCCACCGGCCTCGGTGACTATTTCACGCGCTGCGCCGCTGGGCATTTCTTGTCATTTTAGGGCAGGCCTCTGGCCGTAGCCTCCCCACAGGGCTGCGAGGACCCTCGAAAAGGCATGCCATTTCCGACACCCTCCCCGGCCCCGCGGACCAAGGCTATATCCGCGGCCTCGGCGACTATTTCAGCGGCTCTGCCGCTGGGCATTTCTTGCCATTTAGGGCAGTCACTGGCGTAGCCTCCCAGGCGCGAGGACCCTCGAAAAACTGCCATTTCCGACACCCAGGCCCCGAGCGCCCCTCCCCAACCCCTGGTGACCAAAGGCTATAGCCCACCGGCCTCGGCGACCATTTCGCTGCGCTGCTGGGAATTTCTTGCCATTTTAAGCGCGAGCCTCGGACAAAAGCCTCCCGGGCACGAGGACCTTTGGAAAAGGCATGCCATTTCGACGGCGAACCCCCGAACCCCCCTCCCCAACCCCTGCGGACCAAAGGATATAGCCCACCGGCCTCTGCGACCATTTTACGCGCTGCGCCGCTTGGCATTTCTTGCCATTTTAAGGCAGGCCTCTGACCGTAGCCTCCCACAGGGCACACGAGGACCCTTGAAAAAGCCCATTTCGACTACCCGAACCGCGAACCCCCTCCCCGGCCCAGCGGACCAAAGGCTATAGACCACGGCGTCGGTGACTATTTCCGCGCGATGCGCCGCGGGCATTTCTTGCCATTTAGGGCAGCCTTCTGACCTTAGCCTCCCAGCTGGGCACACAGGATCTTCAAAGACTGCCATTTCCGACCCCAGGCCCCAACGCCTCCCAGCCCCAGCGGACCAAAATCTATAACCCACGGTCTCGGCGACTATTTCACGCAGCGCTGCGCGCTGGACATTTCTTGCTATTTTAGGGCAGGCTTCGGACGTAGCCTCCCCAGGCACACGAGGACCCTCGAAGACTGAACCCTTTTCCGGACGACGGGCCGAAACCCCCTCCCCGCGGACCAAAAGGCTATAGCCCGCCGGCCTCGGTGACTATTTCCGCGCTGCGCGGGCATTTCTTGCCATTTAGGGCAGGCCTCGGACCGTAGCCTCCCAGCTGGGCTGCGAGGACCCTCGAAAAGACTGTACCCATTTCGGATTCCCAGGCCCCGAACTTCCCACCCCAGCGGACCAAATTAGCCCACCGGCCTCGGCGACAATTTCACGCGATGCGCCGCTGGGCATGTCTTGCCATTTTAGGGCAAGCTTCGGCCGTAGCCTCCCCGGGCACACGAGGACCCTTGTAAAGGCATGTACCCATTTCGACTACGGAACCCCGACGCCTCGACCCCGGACCAAAGGCTATAGCCCACCGGCCTCGGTGACCATTTCAGCGCTGCGCGCTGGGTATTTCTTGCCATTTTAAGCGCGGGCACTGTGAGTAGCCTCTCTTGGGCTGCGAGGACCTTTCGAAGGCTGTACCCATTTCGACTGCCCGAGACCCCCTCCCCGGCCCCCAGACCAAGCCGCTACCACCGGCTCGGTGACAATGTCCAGCGATGCGCGCTGGGCATTTCTTACCATTTTAAGGGCGGGCTTCTGACCGTAGCCTCCCCAGGCACCGAGGACCCTCGAAAAGGCGTACCCTTTTCCGGCGACCGGGCTCCAGAGCCCCTCCCCGGCCCCAGCGGACCAAAGGCTTAGCCCACGGCCTCGGTGACTATTTCACGCGCTCGCGCTTGGCATTTCTTGCCATTTTAGGGCAGGCTTCTGACCGTAACTTTGGGCACAAGGACCCTCAAAGACTGTACCATTTCCGACGAGGCCCCGAGCGCCCTCCCGGCCCCAGCGGGCCAAGGCTATAGCCCACCGGCCTTGGTGACTATTTCCGCGCGCTGCTGGGCTTTTCTTGTCATTTTAGGGCAGGCCTCGACCGTAGCCTCCCAGGCTGCGAGGACCCTCGAAAAGACTGTACCATTTCGATGCGAGCCCCGAACTTCCCTCCCAGCCCGCGGACCCGAGGCTATAGCCCACCGGCCTCGGCGACAATTTCACGCTATGCGCTGGGCATTTCTTGCCATTTTAGGGCGAGCTTCTGACCGTAGCCTCCCGCGGGCACATGAGGACCTCGAAAAAGCTGTACCCATTTCCGGCGAGCCCCGAACTTCCTCCCAACCCCTGCGGACCAAAGGCTTTGCCCACCGGCCTCGGCGACCATTTCCGCGCTGCGCGCAGCATTCTTGCCATTTTAGGGCAGGCCTGGTAGTAACTTCCCAGGCACACAGGACCCTCAAAAGGCATGCCATTTCCCGAGGGCCCCGACGCCCCTCCCAACCCCGCGGGACCAAAGGCTATAGCCCAGCCTCGGCCTCGGTGACTATTTCCGCTGCGCTGGGCTTTTCTTGTCATTTTAAGGGCAGGCCTCGACCGTAGCCTCCCCAGGCACCACGAGGACCCTCGAAAAGGCTGTGCCATTTCCGATGCCCGAGGCCCCGAACTTCCTCCCCAAACCCCAGCGGACCAAAAGGCTATAGCCCACCGGCCTCGGCGACAATTTCACGCTATGCGCTGGGCATTTCTTGCCATTTTAGGGCAGGCTTCGGCCGTAGCCTCCCCGGGCAAACGAGGACCTCGAGACTGTACCATTTCCGGCCCGAGCCCCGAACTTCCCTCCAACCCCAGCGGACAAAAGGCTATTGCCCTGCGGCCTCGGCGACAATTTCACGCTATGTCGCGCTGGGCATTTCTTGCCATTTTAGGGCAGGCTTCTAACCCGTAGCCTCCCGCAGGCACCACGAGGACCTCGAAAAGACTGTACCCATTTCCGGCGCCCGAGAACTTCCCTCCCAACCCCTGCGGACCAAAAGGCTATAGCCCGGGCCTCGGTGACCATTCGCAGCCTGCGCCCGCTTGGCATTTCTTGCCATTTAGGCGGGCCTCTAAGTAGCCTCCCACTTTGGGCACACGAGGACCCTTGAAACTGTGCCATTTCGACGCCCAGGCACCCGAGCGCCCCTCCCAGGCCCGCGGACCAAAGGCTAAAGCCCACCGGCCTCGGTGACCATTTCACGTGCTGCGCCGCTGGGCATTTCTTGCCATTTTACGCAGGCCTGTGACCGTAGCCTCCTTCTGCGTACACAAGGACACTCGAAAAGACTGTACCCATTTCTGACTACCAGAACCCCCGAACCCCCCTCCCCAACCCCCGCGAACCAAACGCCATAGACCACCGGCCTCGGCGACAATTTCACGCGATGCGCCGCTGGGCATTTCTTGCCATTTTAGGGCAGGCTTACCGTAGCCTCCAGCTGGGCACGAGGATCTCGAAAGACTGTACCCATTTCCGACACAGGCCCCGAACTTCCTCCCCGGCCCTGCGGACCAAAGGCTATAGCCACCGGCCTCGGCGACCATTTCAGCTGCGCTACCAGCATTCTTGCCATTTTAGGGCGAGCTTCTGACCGTAGCCTCCCAGCTGGGCACACAGGACCCTCAGGCATGTACCCATTTCCGACACGGGGCCCCAGCGATCCCCGGCCCAGCGGGCCAAGGCTATAGCCCAGCCTCGGTGACTATTTCCGCATTGCGCGCTGGGCATTTCTTGTCATTTTAAGGCAGGCCTCGTAGTAGCCTCCCAGCTGGGCTGCGAGGACCCTCGAAAGACTGCCATTTCCGATGCCCGAGCCCCGAACTTCCTCCCAAACCCAGCGGACCAAGGCTATAGCCCGGCCTCGGCGAGAATTTCACGCGCTGCGACGCTGGGCATTTCTTGCCATTTTAGGGCAGGCTTCTGACCGTAGCCTCCCACTGGGCAAACGAGGACCTCGAAAAGACTGTACCCATTTCCGACGCCCAGAGCCCCAGAACTTCCCTCCCCAACCCCCGCGGACAAAAGGCTATAGCCCACTGGCCTCGGCGACAATTTCACGCTATGCGCCGCTGGGCATTTCTTGCCATTTTAGGGCAGGCTTCTGACCGTAGCCTCCCAGGGCACCGAGGACCTCGAAATGACTGTACCCATTTCCGGCCCGAGCCCCGAACTTCCGTCCCCGACCCCTGCGGACCAAGGCTATAGCCCACGGCCTCGGCGACCATTCCGCGCTGCGCGCTTGGCATTTCTTGCCATTTAGGGCGGGCCTCTAACCGTAAGCCTCCCAGCACCACGAGGACCCTTGAGTAGCTGTACCCGACGCCCGAGCGCGAGCGCCTCCTCGGCCCCAGGGACCAAGGCTAAAGCCACGGCCTCGGTGACCATTCCGCAGCGCTGCGCGCTGGGCATTTCTTGCCATTTTAGCGCCTGTGACCGTAACCTCTCTTGGGTACCGAGGACACTTTCGAAAGCGTAATGCCATTTCGACTACCAAAACCCCGAACCCCCTCCCGACCCCAGCAACCAAAGGCCGCAGACCACCGGCCTCGGCGACAATTTCACGCGATGCGCGCTGGGCATTTCTTGCCATTTAGGCGGGCCTGACCGTAGCCTCCCCCAGGCACCACGAGGACCTCGAAAAGGCATGCCCATTTCCGACACGCGGGCCGAACTTCCTCCCAACCCCTGCGGACCCAAAATTAGCCCCACGGGCTCGGCGACCATTCCGCAGCGCGCGCTTGGCATTTCTTGCCATTTTAGCGCGGGCCTCTGGACGTAGCCTCCCAGGCTACGAGGACCCTTGAAAGGCGTACCCATTTCGGCCGAACCCGAGCGCCCCTCCCGGCCCCAGGGACCAAGGCTAAGCCCACCGGCCTCGGTGACCATTCCGCGCTGCGCTGGGCATTTCTTGCCATTTTAGCGCGGGCCTCTGACGTAGCCTCCTGGGTACGAGGACACTCGAAAGACTGTACCATTTCGACTACCGAAAACCCCGAACCCCCTCCCGACCCCCGAACCAAAGGCCATAGACCACCGGCCACGGCGACAATTTAACGCGATGCGCCGCTGGGCATTTCTTGCCATTTTAGGGCAGGCGTCTGACCGTATCCTCCCCACCCAGGCACGAGGACCCTTGAAAGACTGTACCCATTTCCGGCGCCCAGGCACCGAGCGCCTCCCAACCCCAGGGACCCGGCTAAAGCCCCGGCCTCGGTGACCATTCACGCAGCGCTGCGCGCTGGGCATTTCTTGCCATTTAGCCGTGCCTCCTCTTTGGTACGAGGACACTCGAAAAACTGTACCCATTCGACTACCAAAACCCCGAACCCCCCCTCCCCGGCCCCATGAACCAGCTCGGCGACAATTTCCGCGATCGGCGGGACAATTTCTTGCCATTTTAGGGCAGGCTTCTGACCGTAGCCTCCCACGGGGCACACGAGGACCTCGAAAAGACTGTACCCATTTCCGACACCGCGAGGCCCAGAACTTCCCTCCCCAACCCCTGCGGACCAAAGGCTATAGCCCACCGGGCTCAGCGACCATTTCACGCGCTGCGCCGCTTGGCATTTCTTGCCATTTTAGGGCAGGCCTCTAACCGTAGCCTCCCACTGGGCACACGAGGACCCTCGAAAAGACTGTACATATTTCCGACGACCAGAGCCCCCGAAACCCCACCCCCAACCCCCGCGGACCAAAGGCTATAGCCCACCGGCCTCGGCGACTATTTCACGCGCTGCGCCGTTGGACATTTCTTGCCATTTTAGGGCAGGCTTCTGACCTTAGCCTCCCACTGGGCACACGAGGACCTCGAAAAGACTGTACTCATTTCCGACTCCCAGAGCCCCAGAACTACCCTCCCCAAACCCTGCGGACCAAAGGCTATAGCCCACCGGCCTCGGCGACTATTTCACGCGCTGCGCCATGGGCATTTCTTGCTATTCTAGGGCAGGCTTCTGATTGCCAGCCTCCCAGGCACCACGAGGACCCTCGAAAAAGGCTGTACCCATTTCCGGCGGCCAGGCCCGAAACCCCTCCCGGCCCCGGAGCAAGGCTATGGGCCACCGGCCTCGGTGACTATTTCCCGCTGCGCTGCATTTCTTGCCATTTTAGGAAGGCCTCGACCGTAGCCTCCCATTGGGCACACGAGGACCCTCGAAAGACTGTGCCATTTCCGATGCCTAGAACCCCGAACTTCCGTCCCGGCCCCGCGGACCCGAGGCTATAGCCCACGGCCTCGGTGACCATTTCACGGCTGCGCGCTGGGTATTTCTTGCCATTTTAAGCGCGGGCCTCTGACCGTAGCCTCAGCTGGGCACGAGGACACTTTCGAAAAGGCTGTACCATTTCGGCGACAGAACCCGAACCCCTCCCGACCCAGCGGACCAAGGCTATAGACCACCGGCCTCGGCGGCTATTTCACGCGATGCGCTGGGCATTTCTTGCCATTTTAGGGCAGGCTTCTGACCGTAAGCCTCCCCCGGGCACCACGAGGAACCTCGGCGAAAAAGCTACCATTCCGCGACGGGCCGAAACCCCTCCCGACCCAGCGGACCAAAGGCTATAGCCCGCGGCCTCGGTGACTATTTCACCTTGTATTGCGCTGCGGCATTCTTGCCTTTTAGGGCAAGCCTCGACACGTAACTTCCCAGGCACCACGAGGACCCTCGAAAGACTGTGCCATTTCCGGCCCCTCCCGGCCCCATGCGGACCAAAGCTATATCCCGCGAGGCCTCGGCGACTATTTCAGCGTTGTGCCCTGGGCATTTCTTGCCATTTTAGGGGCGAGGCCGACCGTAGCCTCCCAGGCGCGAGGACCCTCGAAAAGCTGTACCCATTTTCGGCCCGAACCCCAGGAACTTCCTCCCAACCCCCGGACCAAGGCTATAGACCACCGGCCTCGGCGACTATTTCACCCAGCGCTCGCTTGGCATTCGGCTATTTTAGGCGAGGCTTCTGATCGTAGCCTCCAGGCACCCGAGGACCATGATACCCATTTTCGACGCCCAGAACCCCAGAACTTCCCTCCCCAACCCCCGCGGACCAAAGGCTATAGACCACCGGCCTCGGTGACTATTTTCACGCGATGCGCCGCTGGGCATTTCTTGCCATTTTAGGGCTGGCTTCTGACCGTAGCCTCCCACTGGGCACACGAGGACCCTCGAAAAGGCTGTACCCATTTGGGACGACAGGCCCGACGCCCTCCCGGCCCCAGCGGACCAAAGGCTATAGCCCACGGCCTCGGTGACTATTTCACAGCGCTGCGCGCTGAGGATTTCTTGTCATTTAGGCGGGCCTACGTAGCCTCCAGGCCGTAGCCTCGCGGGCTGAGGACCCTCGGCATGCCCATTTCCGACACCCCTCCCCACCCCTTGAGACCAAGGCTATATCCACCGGCCTCGGCGACTATTTCACGCGCTACTGCGCTGGGCATTTCTTGCCATTTTAGGGCGATCAGCTGGCGTAGCCTCCCCAGCACGCGGACCCTCGAAAGACTTGTACCCATTTCCGACACCAGGCCCCGAGCGCCCTCCCGGCCCCGGGACCGAGGCTATAGCCCACCGGCCTCGGTGACTATTTCCGCAGCTGCGCGCTGGGCATTTCTTGTCATTTTAGGGCGGGCCTCGTAGCCTCCACCAGGGCACCACGAGGACCCTCGAAAAAGACTGTGCCCATTTCAGGCACCCTCCCAACCCCGCGGACCAAGGCTATATCCCGGCCTCGGCAACTATTTCACAGCTCTGCGCTGGGCATTTCTTGCCATTTTAGGGCGATCACTGGCGTAGCCTCCCCTTGGGCGCGAGGACCCTCGAAAAGGCTGCCCATTTCCGACACCCGGGCCCCGAGCGCCCTCCCGGCCCCCGTGGTCAAGGCTATAGCCCACCGGCCTCGGCGACTATTTCACAGCGCTGCGCTGCTGGGCATTCTTGCCATTTTAAGCGCGGGCCTCGACCAAAAGCCTCCCCTTTGGGCGGGAGGACACTCGAAAAATTGTACCCATTTCGGCGGCAGAACCCCGAACCCCCTCTGACCCTGCGGACCGAGATATAGCCCAGCGGCCTCTGCGACCATTTCTGCTGCGCGCTTGGCATTTCTTGCCATTTTAAGCGATCCTCGTACCGTAACCTCCCAGCGCTGCGAGACCCTTGAAAAGGCATGTGCCCATTTCGACTACGAACCGCGAACCCCTCCCGGCCCCAGCGGACCAAGGCTATAGACCACCGGCGTCGGTGACTATTTCCGCGATCGCGCGCGGGCATTTCTTGCCATTTAAGGGAAGCCTTCCGACCTTAGCCTCCCAGGCACACAAGGATCTTCAAAAGGCGTACCCATTTCCGACCCCAGGCCCCAGGCGCCCTCCCGGCCCCAGCGGACCAAAATCTATAACCCACGGTCTCGGCGGCTATTTCACAGCGGCTGCGCGCTGGACATTTCTTGCCATTTTAGGGCAGGCTTCTGACCGTAGCCTCACCCCAGGCACCGAGGACCCTCGAAAAGACTGAACCCTTTTCCGACGACCAGAGCCACGAAACCCCCTCCCCAACCCCGGCGGACCACCCGCTATAGCCCTCCGGCCTCGGTGACTATTTCACGCGCTGCGCCGCGGGGCATTTCTTGCCATTTTGGGCAGGCCTCGGACGTAGCCTCCCCCTCAGGCACACGAGGACCCTCGAAAAGACTGCCATTTCGATTCCCAGGCCCCAGAACTTCCCTCCCGGCCCCAGCGGACCAAATTCTATAGCCCACGGCCTCGGCGACAATTTCACGCGATCGCCTCTGGGCATGTCTTGCCATTTTAGGGCAAGCTTCTGACCGTAACCTCACTGGGCTACGAGGACCCTTGAAAAGGCTGTACCCATTTCTGAATACAGAACCCCAGCGCCCTCCCAGCCGCGGACCCAGGCTATAGCCCACGGCCTCGGTGACCATTTCACCTGCTGGGTATTTCTTGCCATTTTAGCGCGGGCCTGTGACCGTAGCCTCCCCTGGGCACCACGAGGACCCTCGAAAAGACTGTACCCTTTTCCGCGACGGGCTCGAAACCCCTCCCAACCCCAGCGGACCAGGCTATAGCCCACGCCTCAGTGACTATTTCACGCGCTGCGCGGTGGGCATTCTTCATTTAGGCAGGCCTCGACGTAGCCTCCCACTTTGGGCTGCGAGGACCCTCGAAAAGGCTGTACCCATTTTCGATGCAGGCGGGCTTCCCTCCCCAGCCCCCGGACCAAGGCTATGGCCACCGGCCTCGACAATTTCACGCTATCGCCGCTGGGCATTCTTGCCATTTTAGGGCAGGCTTCTGACCGTAACTTCCAGGCACTAGGGACCCTCAAAACTGTACCATTTCCGACACGGGATCCCCGAGCGCCCCTCCCCAAGCCCCGGGCCAAGGCTATAGCCCACCGGCCTCGGTGACCATTTCACCTTGACTGCGCGCTGGGTATTTCCTGCCATTTAAGCGCGGGCACTGACGTGGCCTCCTCTCACGGGCTGCGAGGACACTCGAAAAGCTGTGCCATTTCGACTACGGAACCCCGAGACCCCCTCCCAGACCCCCGCGAACCAAAGGCCGCAGACCACCGGCCTCGGTGACAATTTCCGCGCGATCGCGCTGGGCATTTCTTACCATTTGGGCGGACTTGACCGTAGCCTCCCAGGCACCGAGGACCCTCGAAAAGGCGTACCCTTTTCCGACGAGCTCCGAAACCTCTCCCCGACCCCAGCGGACCAAAGTCTATGGCCCACCGGCCTCGGTGACTATTTCCGCGCTGCGCGGTGGGCATTTCATGCCATTTAAGCGGGCCTCGACCGTAGCCTCCAGCTGGGCACACGAGGACCCTCGAAAAAGGCTGCCATTTCCGATGCCTAGAGCCCCGAACTTCCCTCCCGGCCCCGCGGACCAAAGGCTGCCAGCCCACGGCCTCGGCGACAATTTCCGCGCTATCGCGGTGGGCATTTCTTTACCATTTGGTGAGCCTCGACCGTAGCCTCCAGCAGGCACCACGAGGACCCTCGAAAAGACTGTACCCATTTCCGATGCAGGCCCAGGAACTTCCCTCCCGGCCCCGCGGACCGAGGCTATAGCCCACCCGGCCTCGGCGACAATTTCCGCGATCGCCTCTGGGCATGTCTTGCCATTTTAAGGGCAAGCTTGACCGTAGCCTCCCCGGGCACTGCGAGGACCCTTGAAAGACTGTGCCCATTTACGACTACGAACCCGAGCGCCCTCCGGCCCGCGGACCAAAGGCTATAGCCCACCGGCCTCGGTGACCATTTCACGCCAGCTGCGCTGGGTATTTCTTGCCATTTTAGCGCGGGCTGTGACCGTAGCCTCTGCAGGCACACGAGGACACTCGAAAAGCTATGCCATTTCGTGCAGGCCCCGAACCCCCTCCCCAACCCCCTTGAACCAAGCCGCCAGACCACCGGCCTCGGTGACAATTTCCCGCGATGCGCTGGGCATTCTTACCATTTTAGGGCAGACTTCTGACCGTAGCCTCCCCAGGCACACGAGGACCCTCGAAAAGACTGTGCCTTTTCCGGCGACGAGGCTCCGAAACCCCCTCCCGGCCCCCAGCGGACCAAAGGCTGTAGCCCACCGGCCTCGGTGACTATTTCACGCGCTGCGCTGGTGGGCATTTCTTGCCATTTTAGGCAGGCCTCTGACCGTAGCCTCCCACTGGGCACGAGGACCTCGAAAGACTGTGCCATTTCCGGCGGGCCCAGAACTTCCTCCCCGGCCCCTGCGGACGAGGCTTTAGCCCACGGCCTCGGCGACCATTTTCACGCTGCGCTCGCGCTTGGCATTTCTTGCCATTTAGGGGCAGGCTTCTGGCCGTAGCTTCGCTTGGGCACACAAGGACCCTCAAAAGGCATGCCATTTCCGACACGGGGCCCCCGAGGCGCCTCCCCGGCCCCCGGGCCAGGCTATAGCCACCGGCCTCGGTGACTATTTCACCGCTGCGCGGCTGGGCTTTTCTTGTCATTTAAGGCAGGCCTCGGCCGTAGCCTCCCCAGGCACGAGGACCCTCGAAAGGCATGCCATTTCCGATGCGAGGCGAGCGTCCCTCCCCAAACCCGCGAACCAAGGCTATAGCCCACGGCCTCGGCGACAATTTCACGCTATGCGCTGAGCATTTCTTGCCATTTAAGGCAGGCTTGACCGTAGCCTCGCCCAGGCAAGCAGGACCTCGAAAGACTGTACCCATTTCGGCGCCCGAAGCCCCGGGAACTTCCCTCCCAGCCCCAGCGGACAAAGGCTATAGCCCAGCGGCCTCGGCGACAGTTTCACGCTGTCGCGCTGGGCATTTCTTGCCGGCATTTTAGGGCAGGCTTCTGACCGTAGCCTCCCACGGGCTACGAGGACCTCGAAAGACTGTACCCATTTCGACACGGGGCCCCGAGCGCCCTCCCCAGCCCCGGGCCGAGGCTATAGCCCACCGGCCTCGGTGACTATTTCAGCAGCGCGCTGGCTTTTCTTGTCATTTTAAGGCAGGCCTCTGACCGTAGCCTCCCCCCAGGCTACGAGGACCTCGAAAAGACATGTACCCATTTCGATGCAGGCCCGACGTCCCTCCCAGGCCCCTTGACCAAAGGCTGCCAGCCCACCGGCCTCGGCGACAATTTCACGCTCATGGCTGGGCATTTCTTGCCATTTTAGGGCGGGCTTCTGACCGTAGCTTCCCACTTGGGCACACAAGGACCCTCAAAGGACTGTGCCATTTCCGACAGGGCCCCGACGCCCCTCCCAACCCCAGCGGGCCAGGCTATAGCCCACGGCCTCGGTGACCATTTCAGCTGCGCGCTGCTATTCTTGCCATTTAGCGCGGGCTGTGGACCGTAGCCTCCCGGGGCGAGGACACTCAGTGCCATTTCGACTACGGAACCCCGAACCCCCTCCCAGCCCATGAACCAGGCCATAGACCCACGGCCTCGGTGACAATTTCCGCGATCGCGCTGGGCATTTCTTACCATTTAGGGGCGGACTTCTGACCGTAGCCTCTGGGCTGCACGAGGACCTCGAAAAGGCGTACCCTTTCAGCGACCAGGGCTCGAAACCCCTCTGACCCAACCCGGCGGACCAAAGTCTATGGCCCACGGCCTCGGTGACTATTTCACCAGCGCTGCGCGGTGGGCATTCATGCCATTTGCGGCGAGCCTCGGCCGTAGCCTCCCCACCCCAGGCACCGAGGACCCTCGAAAAGACTGTACCATTTCCGATGCCTAGAGCCCAGAACTTCCCTCCCAGCCCCGCGGACCAAAGGCTGCGCCCACGGCCTCGGCGACAATTTCACGCTTCTCGCGGTGGGCATTTCTTGCCATTTAAGCGGGCCTCTGGCCGTAGCCTCCGCCCACTGGGCACACGAGGACCCTCGAAAAGACTGTACCCATTTCCGATGCCCAGAGCCCCAGAACTTCCCTCCCCACCCCCCGCGGACCAACGGCTATAGCCCACCGGCCTCGGCGGCAATTTCACGCGATGCGCCTCTGGGCATTTCTTGCCATTTAGAGCAAGCTTTGACCCGTAGCCTCCCACTTGAGGCACGAGGGACCGCATGAAAAGACTGCCCATTTCGACTACGGAACCCCGAGGCGCCCTCCCGGCCCAGCGGACCAAAAGGCTATAGCCCACCGGCCTCATTGACCATTTCCTGTTCGCAGCTTGTTGGTGTTCTTGCCATTTAAGCGCGAACTCGTGGCCGTAGCCTCTACGGGCCAGGCTGCGAGGACACTCGAAAAGACTGCCATTCGGATTGCAGAACCCCCGAACCCCCTCCCAACCCCGCCCGAACCGAGGCCGCATTGGACCACCGGCCTCGGTGACAATTTCCGCGATCGCGGCTTGGGCATTTCTTACCATTTTAGGGCAGACTTTGACCGTAGCCCTGCCAGGCTACGAGGACCCTCGAAAAGGCATGTACCCTTTTCCGGCGGCGAGCTCGAAACCCTCCCCGGCCCCGCGGACCAAAGGCTGGCCCACGGCCTCGGTGACTATTTCACGCGCTGCGCGGTGGGCATTTCTTGCCATTTAGGCGGGCCTCGTACCGTAGCCTCCCAGGCTGCAGGACCTCGAAAGACTGTGCCCATTTCCGGCGTGAGCCCCGAACTTCCCTCCCCGACCCTGCGGACGAGGCTTTAGCCCACCGGCCTCGGCGACCTTTTCACGCAGCTGCGCGCTTGGCATTCTTGCCATTTAGGGCAGGCTTCTGACCGTAACTTCCCCCAGGCACACAGGACCCTCAAAGGACTGTGCCATTTCCGACACGAGGCCCCAGCGCCCTCCCAGCCCCGCGGGCCAAGGCTATAGCCCACGGCCTCGGTGACTATTTCACAGCTGCGCTGGGCTTTTCTTGTCATTTAGGGCAGGCCTCGACCGTAGCCTCCCCTTTGGGCACACGAGGACCCTCGAAGCTATGCCATTTCCGATGCAGGCCCAGGCGTCCCTCCCAGCCCCGAACCAAAGGCTATAGCCCACCGGCCTCGGCGACAATTTCAGGCTATGCGCTGGGCATTTCTTGCCATTTAGGGCGGGCTCTGACCGTAGCCTCCCATTGGGCAAGCGAGGACCTCGAAAAGACTGTACCCATTTCCGGCGCTTGAGCCCCAGGCTTCCCTCCCAGCCCCGCGGACAAAGGCTATAGCCACCGGCCTCGGCGACAATTTCACGCTATCGCCGCTGGGCATTTCTTGCCATTTTAGGGCAGGCTTCTGACCGTAGCCTCCCAGGCACCACGAGGACCTCGAAAAGACTGTACCCATTTCCGACACGAGGGCCCCGAGCGCCTCCCCAACCCCAGCGGGCCAGGCTATAGCCCACCCGGCCTCGGTGACTATTTCACCGCTGCGCGCTGGGCTTTTCTTGTCATTTAGGGCAGGCCTCGGACCGTAGCCTCCCACCCAGGCACCACGAGGACCCTCGAAAAGGCGTACCCATTTCCGGTGCCCAGGCCCAGGCGTCCCTCCCAGGCCCATGAACCAAGGCTATAGCCCACCGGCCTCGGCGACAATTTCACGCTTCTCGCGCTGGGCATTTCTTGCCATTTAGGGGCGAGCTTCTGACCGTAAGCTTCCCCAGGCACTGAGGACCCTCAAAGGCATGCCATTTCCGACACGGGGCCCCGAGCGCCCCTCCCCAACCCCAGCGGCCAAAGGCTATAGCCACCGGCCTCGGTGACCATTTCCGCGCTGCGCTTATTTCTTGCCATTTTAGCGCGGGCCTGTGACCGTAGCCTCTCACGGGCACCACGAGGACACTCGAAAAGGCGTACCCATTTCGACTACGGAACCCCGAACCCCCCTCCCAGCCCCAGCGAACCAAGGCCGCAGACCACCGGCCTCGGTGACAATTTCCGCGATGCGCGGCTGGGCATTTCTTACCATTTAGGGCAGACTTGACCGTAGCCTCCCCAGCTGCACGAGGACCCTCGAAAAGGCATACCCTTTTCCGGCGGCGGGCTCGAAACCCCTCCCGGCCCCGCGGACCAAAGGCTATAGCCACCGGCCTCGGTGACTATTTCAGCGCTGCGCGGTGGGCATTTCATGCCATTTAGGCAGGCCTCTGACCGTAGCCTCCCAGCTGGGCACCACGAGGACCCTCGAAAAAGTACCCATTCCGATGCCCAGAGCCCCAGAACTTCCCTCCCCAACCCCCGCGGACCAAAGGCTATAGCCCACCGGCCTCGGCGACAATTTCACGCTATACGCCGGTGGGCATTTCTTGCCATTTTAGGCAGGCCTCTGACCGTAGCCTCCCACTGGGCACACGAGGACCCTCGAAAAGACTGTACCCATTTCCGATGACGAGCTCGAACCTCCCGGCCCCCGCGGACCAAAGGCTGCCAGCCCACGGCCTCGGTGACTATTTCCGCAGCGCTGCGCGGTGGGCATTTCATGCCATTTTAGGGCAGGCCTCTGACCGTAGCCTCCCATGGGCACGAGGACCCTCGAAAAGGCATGCCATTTCCGATGCGAGCCCCGAACTTCCTCTGACCCCGCGGACCAAAGGCTATAGCCCACCGGCCTCGGCGACAATTTCACGCTATACGCCGGTGGGCATTTCTTGCCATTTTAGGCAGGCCTCTGACCGTAGCCTCACCAGGCACCACGAGGACCCTCGAAAAGGCTGTACCATTTCCGATGCAGGCCCGAACTTCCTCCCAGCCCCAGCGGACCAAAGGCTATAGCCCACGGCCTCGGCGGCAATTTCCGCGCGATGCGCCTGGGCATGTCTTGCCATTTTAGGGCAGCTTCTGACCGTAGCCTCCCACTTTGGGCACCACGAGGACCCTTGAAAAGCCTGTACCCATTTCGACTGCAGGAACCCCGACGCCCCTCCCGGCCCCGCGAACCAAAGGCCATAGACCACCGGCCTCGGTGACAATTTCACGCGATGCGCCGCTGGGCATTTCTTACCATTTTAGGGCAGACTTCTGACCGTAGCCTCCCACTGGGCACACGAGGACCCTCGAAAAGACTGTACCCTTTTCCGACGACCAGAGCTCCCGAAACCCCCTCCCCAACCCCCGCGGACCAAAGGCTATAGCCCACCGGCCTCGGTGACTATTTCACGCGCTGCGCCGGTGGGCATTTCTTGCCATTTTAGGCAGGCCTCTGACCGTAGCCTCCCACTGGGCACACGAGGACCCTCGAAAAGACTGTACCCATTTCCGATGCCCAGAGCCCCAGAACTTCCCTCCCCAACCCCCGCGGACCAAAGGCTATAGCCCACCGGCCTCGGCGACAATTTCACGCTATACGCCGGTGGGCATTTCTTGCCATTTTAGGCAGGCCTCTGACCGTAGCCTCCCACTGGGCACACGAGGACCCTCGAAAAGACTGTACCCATTTCCGATGCCCAGAGCCCCAGAACTTCCCTCCCCAACCCCTGCGGACCAAAGGCTTTAGCCCACCGGCCTCAGCGACCATTTCACGCGCTGCGCCGCTTGGCATTTCTTGCCATTTTAGGGCAGGCTTCTGACCGTAGCCTCCCACTGGGCACACAAGGACCCTCAAAAAGACTGTACCCATTTCCGACACCCTGAGCCTCGCGCCCTCCCCAACCCCGCGGGCCAAGGCTATAGCCCACGGCCTCGGCGACTATTTCACCGCTGCGCTGCTTTCTTGTCATTTTAGGGCAGGCCTCTGACCGTAGCCTCCCAGGGCACCGAGGACCTCGAAAGACTGTACCCATTTCCGGCAGCCCCAGGCGTCCCTCCCAGGAACCCCGGAACCAAGGCTATAGCCCACCGGCCTCGGCGACAATTTCACGCTCTGCGCCGCTGGGCATTTCTTGCCATTTTAGGGCAGGCTTCTGACCGTAGCCTCCCACTGGGCAAACGAGGACCTCGAAAAGACTGTACCCATTTCCGGCGCGAGCCCCGAACTTCCTCCCAACCCCAGCGGACAAAGGCTATAGCCAGCAGCCTCGGCGACAATTTCACGCTATGCGCGCTGGGCATTTCTTGCCATTTTAGGGCGGGCTTCTGACCGTAGCCTCCCCACTTTGGGCACCGAGGACCCTCGAAAAGACTGTACCCATTTCCGGCGAGCCCCGAACTTCCTCCCAACCCCTGCGGACCAAAGGCTATAGCCACGACTCGGCGACCATTTCACGCAGCGCTGCGCTGGCATTTCTTGCCATTTTAGGCGAGCCTCTAACCGTAAGCCTCCCATGGGCACCACGAGGACCCTTGAAAAGCCTGTACCCATTTCCGACATCAGGCAGCGCCCTCCCAGCCCCGCGGACCAAAGGCTATAGCCCACGGCCTCGGGGACCATTTCCGCAGCTGCGCTTGGCATTTCTTGCCATTTTAGCGCGGGCTTCTGACCGTATCCACCCACAGGCTCCACGAGGACCCTCGAAAAGACTGTACATAATTCCGGCGGACCCAGGCCCGAACCCCACCCCGGCCCCGCGGACCAAGGCTATAGCCCACCGGCCTCGGCGACTATTTCACGCGCTGCGCCGATGGACATTTCTTGCAATTTTAGGGCAGGCTTCTGAACTTAGCCTCCCAGGCTACGAGGACCTCGAAAAGGCATGTACTCATTTCCGACTCGAGCCCCGAACTACCCTCCCGAACCACCTGCGGACCCAGGCTATACCCCACCGGCCTCGGCGACTATTTCACGCGCTGCGCCTCTGGGCATTTCTTGCTATTGTAGGGCAGGCTTCTGATTGTAGCCTCCCACTGGGCGAGGACCCTCGGAGCTGTACCCATTTCCGACGACCAGAGCCCCCGATACCCCCTCCCCAACCCCCGCGGACCAAAGGCTATAGCCCACCGGCCTGGGTGACTATTTCACGCGCTGCGATGCTGGGCATTTCTTGCCATTTTAGGGCAGGCTTCTGACCGTAGCCTCCCACTGGGCACACGAGGACCCTCGTAAAGACTGTACCCCGTTTCCGACGACCATAGCCCCCGAAACCCTCTGCCCAACCCATGCGGACCAAAGGCTATAGCCCACCGGCCTCGGTGACTATTTCACGCGCTGCGCCGCTGGGCATTTCTAGCCATTTAGGGCAGGCTTCTGATCGTAGCCTCCCACTGGGCACACGAGGACTCTCGAAAAGACTATACCCATTTCCGATGCCCAGAGCCCCAGAACTTCCCTCCCCAACCCCCGCGGACCAAAGGCTATAGCCCACCGGCCTCGGCGACTATTTCACGCGCTGCGATGCTGGGCATTTCTTGCCATTTTAGGGCAGGCTTCTGACCGTAGCCTCCCACTGGGCACACGAGGACCCTCGTAAAGACTGTACCCCGTTTCCGACGACCATAGCCCCCGAAACCCTCTGCCCAACCCCCGCGGACCAAAGGCTATAGCCCACCGGCCTCAGTGACTATTTCCCGTGCTGCGCCGCTGGGCATTTCTTGCCATTTTAGGGCAGGCTTCTGATCGTAGCCTCCCACTGGGCACACGAGGACTCTCGAAAAGACTATACCCATTTCCGATGCCCAGAGCCCCAGAACTTCCCTCCCCAACCCCCGCGGACCAAAGGCTATAGCCCACCGGCCTCGGCGACTATTTCACGCGCTGCGATGCTGGGCATTTCTTGCCATTTTAGGGCAGGCTTCTGACCGTAGCCTCCCACTGGGCACACGAGGACCCTCGTAAAGACTGTACCCCGTTTCCGACGACCAGAGCCCCCGAAACCCCCACCCCAACCCCCGCGGACCAAAGGCTATAGCCCACCGGCCTCGGTGACTATTTCACGCGCTGCGCCGCTGGGCATTTCTAGCCATTTAGGGCAGGCTTATGATCGTAGCCTCCCACTGGGCACACGAGGACTCTCGAAAAGACTATACCCATTTCCGATGCCCAGAGCCCCAGAACTTCCCTCCCCAACCCCCGCGGACCAAAGGCTATAGCCCACCGGCCTGGGCGACTATTTCACGCGCTGCGATGCTGGGCATTTCTTGCCATTTTAGGGCAGGCTTCTGACCGTAGCCTCCCACTGGGCACACGAGGACCCTCGTAAAGACTGTACCCCGTTTCCGACGACCATAGCCCCCGAAACCCTCTGCCCAACCCATGCGGACCAAAGGCTATAGCCCACCGGCCTCAGTGACTATTTCCCGTGCTGCGCCGCTGGGCATTTCTTGCCATTTTAGGGCAGGCCTCTGGCCGTAGCCTCCCACTGGGCACACGAGGACCCTCGAAAAGACTGTACCCATTTCCGACGCCCAGAGCCCCCGAACGCCTTTCCCCAACCCCCGCGGACCAAAGGCTATAGCCCACCGGCCTCGGCGACTATTACACGCGCTGCGCCGCTGGGCATGTCTTGCCATTTTAGGGCAGGCTTCTGACAGTAGCCTCCCACTGGGCACACGAGGACCCTCGTAAAGACTGTACCCCGTTTCCGACGACCATAGCCCCCGAAACCCTCTGCCCAACCCCCGCGGACCAAAGGCTATAGCCCACCGGCCTCAGTGACTATTTCCCGTGCTGCGCCGCTGGGCATTTCTTGCCATTTTAGGGGCGAGCCTCGACGTAGCCTCCCCCCGGGCACACGAGGACCCTCGAAAAGACTGTACCCTTTTCCGACGCCCAGAGCCCCCGAACGCCTTTCCCCAACCCCCGCGGACCAAAGGCTATAGCCCACCGGCCTCGGCGACTATTACACGCTGCGCGGCCCAGGCATGTCTTGCCATTTTAGGCGAGGCTTGACGATAAGCCTCCCACTGGGCACCGAGGACCCTCGTAAAGACTGTACCCGTTTCCGGCGACCATGGCCCCGAAACCTACTCCCGGCCCAGCGGACCAAAGGCTATAGCCCACCGGCCTCAGTGACTATTTCCCGTGCTGCGCCGCTGGGCATTTCTTGCCATTTTAGCGCAGGCTTCTGACCGTAGCCTCCCACTGGGCACACGAGGACCCTCGAAAAGACTGTACATATTTCCGACGACCAGAGCCCCCGAAACCCCACCCCCAACCCCCGCGGACCAAAGGCTATAGCCCACCGGCCTCGGCGACTATTTCACGCGCTGCGCCGTTGGACATTTCTTGCCATTTTAGGGCAGGCTTCTGACCTTAGCCTCCCACTGGGCACACGAGGACCTCGAAAAGACTGTACTCATTTCCGACTCCCAGAGCCCCAGAACTACCCTCCCCAAACCCTGCGGACCAAAGGCTATAGCCCACCGGCCTCGGCGACTATTTCACGCGCTGCGCCACTGGGCATTTCTTGCTATTTTAGGGCAGGCTTCTGATTGTAGCCTCCCACTGGGCACACGAGGACCCTCGAAAAGACTGTACCCATTTCCGACGACCAGAGCCCCCGAAACCCCCTCCCCAACCCCCGCGGACCAAAGGCTATAGGCCACCGGCCTCAGTGACTATTTCCCGCGCTGCGCCGCTGGGCATTTCTTGCCATTTTAGGAAGGCCTCTGACCGTAGCCTCCCATTGGGCACACGAGGACCCTCGAAAAGACTGTACCCATTTCCGATGCCTAGAACCCCAGAACTTCCGTCCCCAACCCCCGCGGACCAAAGGCTATAGCCCACCGGCCTCGGTGACCATTTCACGCGCTGCGCCGCTGGGTATTTCTTGCCATTTTAGCGCAGGCCTCTGACCGTAGCCTCCCACTGGGTACACGAGGACACTCGAAAAGACTGTACCCATTTCTGACGACAAGAACCCCCGAACCCCCTCCCCAACCCCGCGGACCAAAGGCTATAGACCACCGGCCTCGGAGACTATTTCACGCGATGCGCCGCTGGGCATTTCTTGCCATTTTAGGGCAGGCTTCTGACCGTAGCCTCCCACTGGGCACACGAGGAACCTCGAAAAGACTGTACCCATTTCCGACGACCAGAGCCCCCGATACCCACTCTGACCCCAGCGGACCAAAGGCTATAGCCCACGGCCTCGGTGACTATTTCACCTTGCGTGCGCTGGGCATTCTTGCCATTTTAGGGCAGGCTTCTGATGTAACCTCCCATTGGGCACGAGGACCCTCGAAAAGGACTGTACACATATTCCGACGACCCGGGCCCCGAAACCCCACCCAGCCCCAGCGGACCAAGGCTATAGCCCACCGGCCTCGGTGACTATTTCACGCTGCGCGGCTGGTCATTTCTAGCCATTTAGGGGCGGGCTTGATCGTAGCCTCCCACTTGGGCTACGAGGACTCGAAAAGACTATACCCATTTCCGATGGCGAGCCCCGAACTTCCCTCCCAGCCCCAGCGGACCAAAGGCTATAGCCACGGCCTCGGCGACTATTTCACGCTGCGATCTGGGCATTTCTTGCCATTTAGGGCAGGCTTGACCGTAGTAGCCTCCCAGGCACCACGAGGACCCTCGAGCGTATGCCCGTTTCCGACGACCTTAGCCCCCGAAACCCTCTGCCCAACCCCCGCGGACCAAAGGCTATAGCCCACCGGCCTCAGTGACTATTTCCCGTGCTGCGCCGCTGGGCATTTCTTGCCATTTTAGGGCAGGCTTCTGATCGTAGCCTCCCACTGGGTACACGAGGACTCTCGAAAAGACTATACCCATTTCCGATGCCCAGAGCCCCAGAACTTCCCTCCCCAACCCCCGCGGACCAAAGGCTATAGCCCACCGGCCTCGGCGACTATTTCGCGCGCTTAGCGGCCGGGCATTTCTTGCCAGTTTAGGGCAGTCCTCTGGCCGTAGCCGCCCCCTGGGCACCACGAGGACCCTCGTAAAGGCGTACCCGTTTCCGGCGGCAGGCCCCGAAACCCCAGACCCCGCGGACCAAAGGCTATAGCCCACCGGCCTCGGTGACTATTTCCGCTGCGCGCTGGGCATTTCTAGCCATTTAAGGCGGGCTTATGATCGTAGCCTCACTGGGCACGAGGACCCTCGAAAGACTATACCCATTTCCGATGCGGGCCGAGAACCCTCCCAACCCCGCGGACCAAAGGCTAGACCGCGGCCTCGGCGACTATTACCGCAGCTGCGCCGCTGGGCATGTCTTGCCATTTTAGGGCGGGGCTTCGGCCGTAGCCTCCCCTTTGGGCACCCGAGGACCTCCGTAAAGACTGTCCCCATTTCCGTCTACCTGATCCCCCGAAACCCCATCCCCAACCCCGCCGGACCAAAAGGCTATAGCCCAGCCTCGGTGACTATTTCCCGTGCTGCGCTTGGCTGAGCATTTCTTGCCATTTTAGGGCAGGCCTCTAAGTAGCCTCCCACTTGGGCACCACGAGGACCCTCGAAAACTGTACCCAATTCCGGCGACCAGAGACCCGAGGCGCCCTCCCCAGCCCCAGCGGACCAAAGGCTATAGCCCACGGCCTCGGCGACTAATTCACGCAGCTGCGCGCTGGGCATGTCTTGCCATTTAGGGCAGGCTGACCGTAGCCTCCCTTGGGCTACGAGGACCCTCGTAAAGACTGTACCCATTTCCGTCGACCAGAGCCCCCGAAACCCCCTCCCCACCCCCGGCGGACCAAAGGCTATAGCCCACCGGCCTCAGTGACTATTTCCCGTGCTGCGCCGCTGGGCATTTCTTGCCATTTTAGGGCAGGCTTCTGACCGTAGCCTCCCACTGGGCACACGAGGACCTCCGTAAAGACTGTACCCTTTTCCGACGAGGCCCCGAAACCCCTCCCGACCCCGCGGACCAAGGCTATAGCCCACGGCCTCGATGACTATTTCCCGTGCTGCGCCCTGGGCATTTCTTGCCATTTTAGGGCGGCCTCGACAGCCTAGCCTCCCACTGGGCACACGAGGACCCTCGAAAAGACTGTACCCAATTCCGACGACCAGAGACCCCGAACGCCCCTCCCCAACCCCCGCGGACCAAAGGCTATAGCCCACCGGCCTCAGCGACTAATTCACGCGCTGCGCCGTTGGGCATGTCATGCCATTTTAGGGCAGGCTTCTGACCGTAGCCTCCCACTGGGCACACGAGGACCCTCGTAAAGACTATACCCATTTCCGTCGACCAGAGCCCCCGAAACCCCCGCCCCAACCCCGGCGGACCAAAGGCTATAGCCCACCGGCCTCAGTGACTATTTCCCGTGCTGCGCCGCTGGGCATTTCTTGCCATTTTAGGGGAGGCTTCTGACCGTAGCCTACCTTTTGGGTACGAGGACCCTCGAAAGGCTGTACCCATTTCCGACGACCCAGGCCCGAGCCCCTCCCCGGCCCCGTGGACCAAAGGCTTGAGCCCACAGGCCTCGGCGTTCCAGTGCTGCGCTGGGCATTCTTGCTATTTTAGGGCAGGCTTCTGACCGTAGCCTCTGCCCAGGCACACGAGGACCCTCGTAAAAGGCGTACCATTTCCGTCGACAGGCCCGAAACCCCTCCCAACCCCGGCGGACCGAAGGTATAGCCCACGGCCTCGGTGACTATTTCCCGTGCTGCGCGCTGGGCATTTCTTGCCATTTTAGGGCAGCTTCTGACCGTAGCCTCCCCAGGAACACGAGGACCCTCGAAAGACCGTACCCATTTCCGGCGGACACGGGCCCCCCTCCCCAACCCGTGCGGACCAAAGGCTATAGCCCACGGCCTCGGCGACTATTTCCGCTGCGCGGCTGGGCATGTCTTGCCATTTAAAGGGGCAGGCTTCTGACGTAGCCTCCCTTTGAGCTGCGAGGACCCTCGAAAGATTGTACCCATTTCCGGCGACCAGGCCCCGAAACCCTTCCCCGCCCCAGCGGACCAAAGGCTATAGCCCACCGGCCTCGGCGACTAATTCACGCAGCTGCGCTGCGCAGGCATGTCTTGCCATTTTAGGCAGGCCTCGACCGTAGCCTCCCAGCTGGGCACCACGAGGACCCTCGAAAAGATTGTACCCATTGCGGCGAGACCCCGACGCCCCTCCCGACCCCGCGGACCCAGGCTATAGCCCACGGCCTCGGCTAATTCACCGCTGCGCTGGTCATGTCTTGCCATTTTAGGGCGGGCTTCTGACCGTAGCCTCCCACTGGGCACCGAGGACCCTCGTAAAGGACTGTACCCATTTCCGGTCGAGCCCCGAAACCCCCTCCCGGCCCGGCGGACCAAAGGCTATAGCCCACCCGGCCTCGGTGACTATTTCCCGTCTTTGCGCCGCTGGGCATTTCTTGCCATTTTAGGGCAGGCTTCTGACCGTAGCCTCCCACTGGGCACACGAGGACCCTCGTAAAGACTGTACCCATTTCCGACTCCAGAGCCCCCGAACGCCCCTCCCCAACCCCCGAGGGCCAAAGGCTATAGCCCACCGGCCTCGACGACTATTTCCCGTGCTGCGGCGCTGGGCATTTCTTGCCATTTTAGGGCAGGCCTATGACCGTAGCCTCCCACTGGGCACACGAGGACCCTCGAAAAGACTGTACCCAATTTCCGGCGAGACCCGAGAAACGCCCCTCCCGGCCCCCCGGACCAAAGGCTATAGCCCGGCCTCGGCTGACTAATTCCTGTGGCTGCGCTGAGGCATTTCTTGCCATTTAGGGCGGGCTTGGCCGTAGCCTCCCCCCAGGCCCTCGTAAAGACTGTACCCATTTCCGGCGACCAGGCCCCGAAACCCCCCTCAACCAGCGGGATAAAAAATCCAGGCCCCAGCGGTGACTATTTCCGTGCTTTGCTGGGCATTTCTTGCCATTTTGGGCGGCCTCGACCGTAACCTCACCCAGGCACGAGGACCCTCGAAGGACTGTGCCCATTTCGGCGGCGAGACCCGAGCGCCCCTCCCCAACCCCGGACCCAGGCTATAACCCAGGCCGACCTCGGCGGCTAATTTCGCAGCTGCGCGGCTGGGCATTTCTTGCCATTTTAGGGCGGGCTTGACCGTAGCCTCGGCGTAGGGCACACGAGGACCTCGTAAAGACTGTGCCATTTCCGTCAGGCCCCGGAGCCTCCCGAAACCCCTCGGCCGGACCAAGGCTATAGGACCTATTTCCCGTGCTGCGCGCTGGCCATTTCTTGCCATTTTAGGGCAGGCCACGACCGTAGCCTCCCTTTGAGCGCGAGGACCGTCGAAAAATGTACCCATTTCAGCACGGGCCCCGACGCCCGCTGACCCAGCAGACCCAAGGCTATAGCCTGGGCTCTTATTTCACCATTGCTGCACGGTTGGGCATTTCTTGCTATTTTGGGCGGGCTTCTGATCGTAGCCTCCCCATGGGCTGAGGACCCTCGAAAAGGCATGCCATTTCCGACGCACAGGCCCGAGCGCCTCCCGGCCCAGGTGAAGGCTATAGCCCACGGCCTCGGCGACTATTTCACGCAGCTGCGGCTGGCGCATTTCTTGCCATTTTAAGCGCGGGCCTCGACCGTAGCCTCCCAGCTGGGCACCGAGGACCCTCGAAAGCGTACCCATTTCCAGCGGAGCCCCGGAACTTCCTCCCGACCAGCGGACCAGCTAGCCCACGGCCTCGGTGACTATTTCCGCGCTGCGCTGGGCATTTCTTGTCATTTAGGGCAGGCCTCTGGCCGTGGCTCCTCAGGGCACCACACTGACCCTCGAAAATTTGCCCATTTCACGGCCCTCCCCAACCCCGCGAGACCAAGGCTATATCACGGCCTCGGCGACTATTTCCTGTGCCTCTGGGCATTTCTTGCCATTTAGGGCAGCCACGGCCGTAGCCTCCCACAGGCACCGCGAGGACGTCGAAAAGGCATGCCCATTTCCGACACGGGCCCCGAGCGCCCCACCCCAGGGCCAGGCGAAGCCTATCGCCCACCCGGCCTGGTCTATTTCCAGCTGCGGCTGGGCATTTCTTGCTATTTTGAGGCGGGCTTACGATCGTAACCTCCCGCTGGGCCTACGAGGACCCTCGAAAAGGCTGTGCCATTTCCGGCGCCCAGGCCCCATAACTTCCCTCCCAGCCCCGCGGACCAAGGCTGTCCACCGGCCTCGGTGACTATTTCGCAGCGGCTGGCGGCTGGGCATTTCTTGCCATTTAGCGCGGGCCTCTCGGCCGTAGCCTCCCGCTGGGCACGAGGACCTCGAAAAAAACTGCCAATTTCGGATGGCCAGAACCCCGAACCGCTCCCACCCCGCGGACCAAAGGCTATAGACCACCGGCCTCGGCGACTATTTCACCCGATGCGCTGGGCATTCTTTCCATTTAGGGCAGGCTTGGTAGCCTCCTAAACTGCGAGGACCCTCGAAAAGACTGTACATATTTCCGTGCAGGCAGGCCGAAACCCCCTCCCCAGCCCCCGGGACCAAGGCTATAGCCCACGGCCTCGGTGACTATTTCACAGCTGCTGCGCTGGGCATTCTTGCCTTTTAGAGGGCAAGCCTCGACCGTAACTTGCCCCGGGCACGAGGACCTCGAAAAGGCGTACCCATTTCCGGCGCCTCCCCAGCCCCGAGCAAAGGCTATATCCGCGGGCCTGGCGACTATTTCCCGCGTTGTGCCCTGGGCATTTCTTGCCATTTTAGGGCAAGCCTGGACCGTAACCTCCCCTTTGAGCGCGTGGACCCTCGAAAAGGCGTGCCCATTTCGAACCCAGGCCCGACGCCTCCCGGCCCAGCGGGCCGAGGCTTACCGGCCTCGGCGACTATTTCCTGTGACTGCGGCCTTGGCATTACGGCTATTTTAGGGCGGGGCTTACGATCGTAGCCTCCCGCTGGGCTGAGGGACCTCGAAAGGCGTACCATTTTCGGCCGGAAGAACTTCCCTCCCCAGCGGACCAGGCTATAGACCACGGCCTCGGTGACTATTTCACGCGATCTTGTTGGGCATTCTTACCATTTTAGGGCGGCTTGACCGTAGCCATGCCCAGGCTGCAGTACCCTCGAAAAACGTACCCATTTGGGGACGGCGAGCCCGACGCCCTCCCGGCCCCGGACCAAAAGGCTATAGCCCACGGCCTCGGCGACTATTTGTGGCAGCTGCGCGCTGGGCATTCTTGCTATTTGCGGGCTTGATCGTAGCCTCACTGAGCACCGAGGACCCTCGAAAGCGTACCCATTTCCGGCCTTGAGCCCGAACTTCCCTCCCCAATCCCCGCGGACCAAAGGCTATAGCCCACCGGACTCGGTGACAATTTCCGCAGCTGCGCGCGCTGGGCATTCTTGTCCTTTAGGGCAGACCTCTGTCCGTAGCCTCCCACAGGCACACGAGGACCCTCGAAAAGAGTACCCATTCCGGCCTCCCCAGCCCCGCATGAGACCAAGGCTATATCCCTGACCTCGGCGACTATTTCCGCAGGCTGTGCGGCTGGGTATTTCTTGCCATTTAGGGCAGGCCCTGACCGTATCCTCCCACTTGGGTCTCGAGGACCCTCGAAAAATGTACCCATTTCCGACACCCGGAGCCCCGGCGCCCCTCCCAGCCCCGTAGTCAAAGGCTATAGCCCACGGCAGCGTATTTCACGCGCTGCGGCTGGGCATTTCTTGCTATTTTGGGCGGGGCTTCTGATCGTAACCTCCCATTGGGCTACGAGGACCCTCGAAAAGACTGTACCCATTTCCGGCCTTGAGCCCGAACTTCCTCCCAGCCCCCGGACCAAGGCTATAGCCCCGGCCTCGTGACTATTTCCGCGCTGCGCGGCTGAGCATTTCTTGCCATTTTGCGCGGGCCTCACCGTAACCTCCCTTTGAGCACTGCGAGGACACTCGAAAAGAACTGCCCATTTGGATGGCCAGAACCCCGAACCCGCTCCCAGCCCCGCGGACCAAGGCTATAGACCACGACCTCGGCGCTATTTCACGCGATCGCGCTGGGCATTTCTTTCCATTTAGGGCAGGCTTGACCGTAGCCTCCCAGGCTACGAGGACCCTCGAAAAGACTTTACCCATTTCCGGACAGGCCCAGGCGCCCCTCCCAGCCCCGAGGCTATAGCCCACCGGCCTCGGTGACTATTTCCTGCGCTGCGCTGGGCATTTCTTGCCATTTTGGGGCAAGCCTCGTAGCCTCCATGGGCTACGAGGACCCTCGAAAAACATGTACCCATTTCCGGCGCCCCCCGAACTTCCTCCCCCGCGGACCAAAGGCTATATCCCACCGGCCTCGGTGACTATTTCACGAGCTGCTGCGCTGGGCATTTCTTGCCATTGTAGGGCAGGCCTCTGACCGTAGCCTCTTTGCACGAGGACCCTCGAAAGACTGCCCATTTCGGCCCCCGACCCCGCCCCAGCGGGCCAGGCTATAGCCCACCGGCCTCGGCGACTATTTCCGCAGCGCTGCGCTGGGCATTTCTTGCCATTTTAGGGCAGGCCGATCGTAGCCTCCCACTTGGGCACGAGGACCCTCGAAAAGACTGTACCATTTTCGGCGCCCGAACCCGCTTCCTCCCAGCCCCAGCGGACCAAAGCTATACCGGCCTGGCGACTATTTCACGCTGCGCCTGGGCATTCTTGCCATTTTAGGGCAGCTTGATCGTAAGCCTCCCAGGCACGAGGACCCTCGAAAAGACTGTACATTTCGAGCCCGAGCCCCTCCCAGGCCCCAGCGGACCCAAGGCTATAGCCCACCGGCCTCGGTGACTATTTCTGACCATTTATTGCAGGCATTTCTTGCTTGCGCGGGCCTCCTGATCCCAGGCTGCCTGAGGAGACCCTCGAAAAGCGTACCATTCCGGCGCCAACTTCCTCCCAGCCCCGCGGACCAAAACTGGCGGCTCGGTGACAATTTCCCTGCGCGCTGAGCATTTCTTGTCATTTTAGGGCAGGCCTCTGACCGTAGCCTCCCAGGCACGAGGACCCTCGAAAGACTGTACCCATTTCAAGTGGCCACTCCCCCCGCCGCGGACCAAAGGCTATATCCACCGGCCTCGGCGACTATTTCAGCGGGCTGCGCTGGGTATTTCTTGCCATTTTGGGCAGGCCTGACCGTAGCCTCCAGGGCACGAGGACCCTCGAAAATACTGTACCCATTTCCCATGCCCAGAGGCCCCGAACGACCCGCCCCCACCCCCGCGGACCAAAA
Source organism: Citropsis articulata (assembly GCA_030449925.1). Lineage (NCBI taxonomy): Eukaryota > Viridiplantae > Streptophyta > Magnoliopsida > Sapindales > Rutaceae > Citropsis > Citropsis articulata. The sequence continues at coordinate 428,160 of JASUUH010000159.1, forward strand.
GCTATAGCCCACCGGCCACGGCGACTATTTCAGCTGCGCGCTGGGCATTCTTGCTATTTAGGGCGGGCTTCGATCGTGGCCTCCCACTGGGCACGAGGACCCTCGAAAGGCTGTACCCATTTCGGCAGGCCCGAACTTCCTCCCCCCCGCGGACCAGGCTATAGCCCACCGGCCTCGGTGACTATTTCCCTTTGACTGCGCTGGGCATTTCTTGCCATTTTAGGGCAGCTCTGGCCGTAGCCTCAGGGCACAGTACCCTCGAAAAGGTACCCATTTGGGGACCAGGCCCCGAGCGCCCTCCCAGCCCATGGACCAAAGGCTATAGCCACCGGCCTGGCGACTATTTCAGCGCTGCGCTGGGCATTTCTTGCCATTTAGGGCAGGCTTCGACAGTAGCCTCCCACTGCGAGGACCCTCGAAAAAGGCATGTACCCATTTCCGGCGAGCCCGAACCCCTCCCCAACCCAGCGGACCAAAGGCTATAGCCCACCGGCCTCGGTGACTATTTCAGCTGCGCCGCTGGGCATTCTTGCCATTTAGCAGGCCTCGGCCGTAGCCTCCCCTGGGCACGAGGACCCTCGAAAAGACACCCATTTCATGACGGAACCCCGAACCCCTCCCCCCGCGGACACAAGGCTATAGCCCGCGGCCTCGGTGACTATTTCCTTGATGCGCGGCTGGGCATTTCTTGTCCATTTTAGGGCAGGCTTCTGACCGTGGCCTCCCCCAGGCACACGAGGACCCTCGAAAGACTGTACCCATTTCCGGCGACGAGGCCCCAAACCCCTCCCGCGGACCAAAGGCTATAGCCCACGGCCTCGGTGACTATTTGTGCGCTGCGCGGGGCATTCTTGCCATTTAGGGCAGGCCTTGACCGTAGCCTCCCCTGGGCACGAGGACCCTCGAAAAGACTGTACCCATTTCGCCAGCCCTCCCAACCCCGAGACCAAAGGCTATATCCCACGGCCTCGGCGACTATTTCCGCAGCGTTGTGCGCGCTGGGCATTTCTTGCCATTTTAAGCGAGCCTTGACCGTAACCTCCCAGCTGGGCGAGGACCCTCGAAAAGACTGTACCCATTTCGAACCCAGGCCCGAGCCCTCCCCAACCCCGCGGACCAAAGGCTATAGCCACCGGCCTCGGCGACTGTATTTGCGCGCATTTGCCATTTTAGGGCAGCCTTGTCGTAGCCTCCCTGGGCACCGAGGACCCTCGAAAAAGACTGTACCCATTTCGGCCACCCCGAACTTCCTCCCAACCCCCGCGGACCAGGCTATAGACCACCGGCCTCGGTGACTATTTCACCGCGATGCGCTGGGCATTTCTTGCCATTTTAGGGCAGGCCGTAGCCTCCAGGGCACACGAGGACCCTCGAAAGGCTGTACCCATTTCGACGAGGCCCCGACGCCCTCCCCCCAGCGGACCAAGGCTATAGCCCACGGCCTCGGCGACTATTTGCTGCGCGCTGGGCATTTCTTGCCATTTTAGGGCAGCCCTTGGCCGTAGCCTCCAGGCACGAGGACCCTCGAAAAAGCTGTGCCATTTCCGGCCCCGAACTTCCTCCCCCCCCGCGGACCAAAGGCTATAGCCCACCCGGCCTCGGCTGACAATTTCACAGCTGCGCGCTGGGCATTTCTTGTCATTTTAGGGCAGGCCTCGACCGTAGCCTCCCACAGGCACCACGAGGACCCTCGAAAAGGTGTACCCATTTCCGGCATGAGCCCTCCCCCCCGCGGACCAAGGCTATAGCTCACCGGCCTCGGCGACTATTTCACGGGCTGTGCTGCTGTGTACTTTTTGCCATTTTATGGCGGGCCTCTGAACGTAGCTTCCCAGGGCACGAGGACCCTCGAAAAGGCTGTACCCATTTCCGGCCCCGAGCGCCCTCCCGACCCCGGGCCAAGGCTATAGCCCACCGGCCTGACTATTTCGAGCGCTGCGCTGCTGGGCATTTCTTCCCATTTGAGGGCAGGCGTCTGACCGTAGCCTCCCACTGGGCTGCGAGGACCTCGAAAGACTGCCATTTCGGCGGCCGAACCCCCTCCCAGCCCGCGGACCAGGCTATAGACCACCGGCCTCGGCGACTATTTCCGCGCTGGGCATTTCTTGCCATTTAGGGCAGGCTTCTGACCGTAGCCTCACTGGGCACGAGGACCCTCGAAAAGACTGTACCCATTTCCGGCGCCCTCCCCGCGGGACCAAGGCTATATCCGAGGCCTCGGCGACTATTTCCAGCTGCGCTGTGCGGCATTTCTTGCCATTTTAAGGCAGGCCTGACCGTAAGCCTCCTCCCAGGCGAGGACCCTCGAAGACTGTACCCATTTCGACACCCAGGCCAGCCCTCCCAGCCCCAGCGGACGGGCTATAGCCCACCGGCCTCGGTGACTATTTCACGCGCTGCGCCGCTGGTCATTTCTTGCCATTTTAGGGCAGGCCTCTGACCGTAGCCTCCCGGGGGGCACACGAGGACCCTCGAAAAGCTGTACCATTTCGGACGCCCGAGCCCCCCTCCCGGCCCCGGCCCCAGGCGGACCAAAGCCTATAGCCCACGGCCTGGACTATTTCACGCGCTGGGCATTTCTTGTCATTTTAGGGCATGCCTGCTGTAGCCTCCCACAGGGCACCGAGGACCCTCGAAAAACTGTACCATTCCGGCAGAACTTCCTCCCAACCCCAGCGGACCAAAGGCTATAGCCGCCTCGGTGACTATTTCGCGCTGCGCGCTGGGCATTTCTTGTCATTTTAGGGCAGGCCTCTGACCGTAGCCTCCCCAGGGCACCACGAGGACCCTCGAAAAGACTTGCCATTTCGGCCCTCCCCAACCCCCGGACCAAAGGCTATCACAGACTCGGCGACTATTTCACCTTGTGCCTGCTGGGCATTTCTTGCCATTTAGGGCGGGGCCGACCGTAGCCTCCCAGCGAGGACCCTCGAAAAGACTGTGCCATTTCCGCCCAGGCCCCGAGCCCCTCCCAGCGGGCCAGGCTATAGCCCACGGCCTCGACGACTATTTCGCGCTGCTCTGGTTCTGCATTGCTTCTTGCTATTTTCGGGCGAAGCTTCGATCGTAACCTCCCCGGCTGGGCACCGAGGACCCTCGAAAGACTGTGCCATTTCCAGCTTGAGCCCCAGAACTTCCTCCCAGCCCCGCGGACCAAGGCTATAGCCCACGGCCTCGGTGACTATTTCACAGCTGCGCGCTGGGCATTTCTTGCCATTTTAGGCGCGGGCCTCTGACCGTAGCCTCCACTGGGCTGCGAGGACCCTCGAAAAAGGCATACCCATTTCAGGCGACAGAACCCCAGCCCCCTCCCGGCCCCGGGCCGAGGCTATAGACCACGGCCTCGGTGACTATTTCACGCGCTGCGCGCTGGGCATTTCTTGTCATTTAGGGCAGGCCTCTGACCGTAGCCTCCCACCAGGGCTGCGAGGACCCTCGAAAAGACTGTACCCATTTCGGACGCCCAGGCCCCGAGCCCCTCCCAACCCCGCGGACCAGCCTATAGCCCACCGGCCTGGGCGACTATTTCACGCATTCGCGCTGGGCATTTCTTGTCATTTAGGGCATGCCTCTGACCGTAGCCTCCACGGGGCACCGAGGACCCTCGAAAAGACTGCCATTTCCGACACCCAGGCCCCAGGCGCCTCCCCGGCCCCGCGGACCAGGCTATAGCCACGGCCTCGGTGACTATTTCACGCAGCTGCGCGCTGGGCATTTCTTGTCATTTTAGGGCAGGCCTCTGACCGTAGCCTCCCAGGGCACCACGAGGACCCTCGAAAAGACTGTACCATTTCGACACCTCCCCCCCGCGGACCAAGGCTATATCCCACGGCCTCGGCGACTATTTCCGCTCTGCGCGCCATTTTAGGGCAGTCACTGGCCGTAGCCTCCCCAGGCGCGAGGACCCTCGAAAACTGTACCCATTTCCAGGCCGGGCCCCAGCGCCCCTCCCCAACCCCGCGGCCAGGCTATAGCCCACCGGCCTCGGCGACTATTTCGCGCGCTGCGCCTGCTGGGCATTTCTTGCCATTTTAGGGCCGACCTCTGACCGTAGCCTCCCACGGGCTGAGGACCCTCGAAAAGGCATGTACCCATTTGGGGCCAGGCCCCAGCCTCCCCAACCCCGCGGACCAAAGGCTATATCACGGCCTCGGTGACTATTTCACGCAGCTGCGCTGGGCATTTCTTGCCATTTAAGGCAGGCCTCGACCGTAGCCTCCCAGGGCACGAGGACCCTCGAAAAGCTGCCCATTTCAGACCCAGGCCCCGGCTCCCCCCGCGGACCAAGGCTATAGCCCACCGGCCTGGTGACTATTTCCTTGCGCTTGGGCATTTCTTGCCATTTTGGGGCAGGCCTGGACCGTAGCCTCCACCAGGCACGAGGACCCTCGAAAAACTGGCCATTTCCAGCGCCCAGGCCCCGACCCTCCCGGCCCCAGCGGACCGAAGGCTATAGCCCACCGGCCTTAGTGACTATTTGACGCGCTGCGCCGCTGGGTATTTCTTGCCATTTTAGGGCAGGCCTCTGACGTAGCCTCCAACTGGGTACACGAGGACCCTCGAAAAGACTGTACCCATTTCGGACGTCCAGAGCCCCCGAACGCCCCTCCCCAACCCCCGCGGACCAAAGGCTATAGCCCACCGGCCTCGGCGACTATTTCGCGCAGTGCGGCGCTGAGCATTTCTTGCGATTTTAGGGCAGGCCTCTGACCGTAGCCTCCCACAGGTCACACGAGGACCATCAGAAAGACTGTACCCATTTCCGGCGCCAGGCGAACTTCCCTCCCGGCCCCAGCGGACCAAAGGCTATAGCCCACCGGCCTCGGTGACTATTTCCGCAGCTGCGCGCTGGGCATTTCTTGTCATTTAGGGCAGGCCTCTGACCGTAGCCTCCCCAGGGCACCACGAGGACCCTCGAAAAGACTGTACCCATTTCCGAACCCCCTCCCCAACCCCCGCGGACCAAAGGCTATATCCCGGCCTCGGCGACTATTTCCTGCGCGCTGCCGCTGGGCATTCTTGCCATTTAGGGCGGGCCTTCTGACCGTAGCCTCCCCAGGCACCACGAGGACCCTCGAAAACTGTGCCATTTCCGACGCACCCGAGCCCCGGCCCCGGGACCAAGGCTATAGCCCACGGCCTCGGCGACTATTTCACAGCTGCGCGCTGGGCATTCTTGCCTATTTTAAGACGGGCCTTGATCGTAGCCTCCCAGGCGCGAGGACCCTCGAAAAGACTGCCATTTCAGCGACAGCCCCCTCCCTCCCCGGCCCCGGACGAAAGGCTATAGCCCACCGGCCTCGGTGACTATTTCGCAGCGCTGCGCTGCTGGGCATTTCTTGCCATTTAGGGCAGGCCTCGACCGTAGCCTGGGCACACGAGGACACTCGAAAAACTGTACCATTTCCGACGCGGCCCCGACCCCCTCCCAACCCCGCGGACCCAGGCTATAGGCCACCGGCCTCAGTGACTATTTCCCGCGCTGCGCCGCTGGGCATGTCTTGCCAATTTAGGGCAGCCTCTGACTGTAGCCTCCCACGGGGCCCACGAGGACCCTCGAAAAACTGTACCCATTTCCGGCCTCCCCAACCCCGGACCAAGGCTATATCCACGGCCTCGGCGACTATTTCAGCGTTGTGCGCTCGGCATTTCTTGCCATTTTAGGGCGACTGACCGTAGCCTCCCATTGCACGCGAGAACCCTCGAGACTGTACCCATTTCCGACAGAGCCCCAGCCTCCCGGCCCGGGCCAAGGCTATAGACCACCGGCCTCGGTGACTATTTCCGCAGCTGCGCGCTGGGCATTTCTTGTCATTTTAGGGCAGGCCTCTGACCGTAGCCTCCCACTGGGCACCGAGGACCCTCGAAAGACTGTACCCATTTCGGATGAGGCCCCGAGCCTCCCAACCCCGCGGACCAAAGCCTATAGCCCACCGGCCTGGGCGACTATTTCACGCATTGCGCCTTTCTTGTCATTTTAGGGCATGCTTCTGTCCGTAGCCTCCCACGGGGCTAACGAGAACCCTCGAAAGACTGTACCCATTTCAGCGCGAGCCCCAGAACTTCCTCCCCAGCCCCCGGACCCAAGGCTATAGCCCACCGGCCACGGTGACAATTTCACGCGCTGCGCTGGGCATTTCTTGTCATTTTAGGCGGGCCTCGGCCGTAGCCTCCCCGCAGGCACACGAGGACCCTCGAAAGACTGTACCCATTTCGGCCCTCCCGACCCCCCCCAGACCAAAGGCTATATCCCACTCGGCGACTATTTCACCTTGTGTGCCTGGGTATTTCTTGCCATTTAGGGCAGGCCTCCGACCGTAGCCTCCCAGGCACGCGAGGACCCTCGAAAAGACTGTACCCATTTCCGGCACACGAGCCCCTCCCAGCCCCGCGGACCAGGCTATAGCCCACGGCCTGGGCTATTTCACGCTGCGCTGCTGGGCATTTCTTGCATTTTGGGCAGGCTTCTGACCGTAACCTCCCACTGGGCACACGAGGACCCTCGAAAGGACTGTGCCATTTCAGCAGGCCCCAGGCTTCCCTCCCAGCCCGCGGACCAAGGCTATAGCCCACCGGCCTCGGTGACTATTTCACGCTGCGCTGGGCATTTCTTGCCATTTAGCGAGGCCTCTGGCCGTAGCCTCCCACAGGCACGAGGACACTCGAAAGACTGTACCCATTTTCCACCGGCCTCGGTGACTATTTCACGCGCTGCGCCGCTGGGCATTTCTTGCCATTTTAGGGCAGGCCTCTGACCGTAGCCTCCCACAGCGCACGAGGACCCTCGAAAAGACTGTACCATTTGGACCGGGCCCCGAGCGCCCCTCCCAACCCCCGGACCAAGCCTATAGCCACCGGCCTCGGCGACTATTTCACGCATTGCGCGCTGGGCATTTCTTGTCATTTTAGGGCATGCCTCGACCCGTAGCCTCCACAGGGCACCACGAGGACCCTCGAAAAGACTGTACCCATTTCCGACACCAGGCCCCAGCGCCTCCCGGCCCCCGCGGAACAAAGGCTATAGCCCACCGGCCTCGGCGACTATTTCACCTGCTGCGCCGCTGGGCATTTCTTGTCATTTTAGGGCAGGCCTCTGACCGTAGCCTCCCACAGGGTACACGAGGACCCTCGAAAAGACTGTGCCATTTCCAGGCACCCTCCCCAACCCCCGCAGACCAAAGGCTATATCCCACCGGCCTCGGCGACTATTTCACGCGCTCTGCCGCTGGGCATTTCTTGCCATTTTAGGGCAGTCACTGGCCGTAGCCTCCCACTGGGCACGCGAGGACCCTCGAAAAGACTGTACCCATTTCCGACACCCAGAGCCCCCGAACGCCCCTCCCCAACCCCCGTGGGCCAAAGGCTATAGCCCACCGGCCTCGGCGACTATTTCACGCGCTGCGCTGCTGGGCATTTCTTGCCATTTTAGCGCAGGCCTCTGACCAAAGCCTCACCAGGCACCACGAGGACCCTTGGAAAAAGCGTACCCATTTCGGCGGCGAGAACCCCGAACCCCTCCAACCCCGGACCAAAGGCTATAGCCCACCGGCCTCTGCGACTATTTCCTGGCAGCTGCGCGCTTGGCATTTCTTGCCATTTTAGGCGGGCCTCGACCGTAGCCTCCCAGGGGCACGAGGACCCTTGAAAAGACTGTACCCATTTCGACTAGAACCCCGAACCCCCCTCCCCAACCCCGCGGACCAAGGCTATAGACCACGGCGTGGTGACTATTTCACGCGCGATGCGCCGCTGGGCATTTCTTGCCATTTTAGGGCAGCCTTCTGACCGTAGCCTCCAACTGGGCACACAAGGATCTTCAAAAAGACTGTACCCATTTCCGACCCCAGGCCCCAACGCCTCCTCCCCAGCCCAGCGGACCAAAATCTATAACACACCGGCATCTGCGAGTATTTCTGGAGCTGCGCCGCTGGTCATTTCTTGCTATTTTAGGGCAGGCTTCTGACCGTAGCCTCCCACAGGCTGCGAGGACCCTCGAAAGACTGAACCCTTTTCCGTGACGGGCCGAAACCCCCTCCCCAACCCCCGCGGACCAAAGGCTATAGCCCACCGGCCTCGGTGACTATTTCCCGCGCTGCGCCGCTGGGCATTTCTTGCCATTTAGGGCAGGCCTCTGACCGTAGCCTCCCACTGGGCACACGAGGACCCTCGAAAAGATTGTACCCATTTCGATTCCGAGCCCCAGAACTTCCTCCCCAACCCCGCGGACCAACGGCCTCGGCGACAATTTCACGCGATGCGCCTCTGGGCATGTCTTGCCATTTAGGGCAAGCTTCGGCGTAGCCTCCCACTGGGCTACGAGGACCCTTGTAAGACTGTACCCATTTCCGACTACGAGCCCCGACGCCTCCCGGCCCCGGACCAAGGCTATAGCCCACCGGCCTCGGTGACCATTTCAGCAGCTGCGCTGGCATTTCTTGCCATTTAGCGCGGGCTTGACCGTAGCCTCCTGCTGGGCACGAGGACACTTTCGAAAGGCATGCCATTTCCGGCGGCCCCGAACCCCCTCCCGGCCCGCGGACCAAAGGCCGCAGCCCACCCGCCTCGGTGACAATGTCGCAGCGATGCGCGCTGGGCATTTCTTGCCATTTTAAGGCCTTCTGACCGTAGCCTCCCAGGCACGAGGACCCTCGAAAAGACTGTACCCTTTTCCGGCGGCCCGGGCTCCGAGCCTCCCGGCCCCGCGGACCAAGGCTAGCCACGGCCTCGGTGACTATTTCCAGCGCTCGCGCTGGGCATTTCTTGCCATTTTAGGGCAGGCTTCTGACCGTAGCCTCCCACTGGGCACACGAGGACCTCGAAAAGACTGTACCCATTTCCGACACCAGGAGCCCCCGAACGCCCCTCCCCAACCCCCGCGGGCCAAAGGCTATAGCCCACCGGCCTCAGTGACTATTTCACGCGCTGCGCCGCTGGGCTTTTCTTGTCATTTTAGGGCAGGCCTCTGACCGTAGCCTCCCACTGGGCACACGAGGACCCTCGAAAAGACTGTACCCATTTCCGATGCCCAGAGCCCCAGAACGTCCCTCCCCAAACCCCGCGAACCAAAGGCTATAGCCCACCGGCCTCGGCGACAATTTCACGCTATGCGCCGCTGGGCATTTCTTGCCATTTTAGGGCAGGCTTCTGACCGTAGCCTCCCACTGGGCACACGAGGACCTCGAAAAGACTGTACCCATTTCCGGCAGGCCCCAGAACTTCCTCCCCAACCCTGCGGACCAGGCTTTAGCCCACGGCCTCGGCGACCATTTCACGCTGCGCGGCAGCATTTCTTGCCATTTTAGGGCAGGCTTCGGACCGTAAGCCTCCCCTTGAGCACGAGGACCCTCAAAGACTGCCATTTCCGGCACCGGGGCCCCGGCCCTCCCCAACCCCGCGGACCACAGGCTATAGCCCACCGGCCTCGGTGGATCTTTCACGCGCTGCGCCGCTGGGCATTTCTTGCCATTTTGGGGCAGGCCGATGACCGTAGCCTCCCCAGGCACCACGAGGACCCTCGAAAAGGCCTGTACCATTTCCGTGCGAGGCCCCGAACTTCCTCCCCAACCCCCGCGGGCCAAAGGCTATAGCCCACCGGCCTCGGCGACAATTTCACGCTATGCGCCGCTGGGCATTTCTTGCCATTTTAGGGCAGGCTTCTGACCGTAGCCTCCCACTGGGCAAACGAGGACCTCGAAAAGACTGTACCCATTTCCGACGCCCAGAGCCCCAGAACTTCCCTCCCCAACCCCCGCGGACCAAAGGCTATAGCCCACCGGCCTCGGCGACCAATTCACGCGCTGCGCCGCTGGGCATTTCTTGCCATTTTAGGGCAGGCCTCTGACCGTAGCCTCCCAGGCTACGAGGACCTCGAAAACTGTACCCATTTCCGACACCCGGGCCCCAGAACTTCCCTCCCGGCCCCTGCGGACCAAGGCTATAGCCCACGGCCTCGGTGACATTTCGCAGCGCTGCGCGCTGGGCATTTCTTGCCATTTAGGGCAGGCCTCTAACCGTAGCCTCCCACTTGGGCACCGAGGACCCTTGAAAGAGGCCCATTTCCGGCCCGGGCCCAGACTTCCCTCCCCAACCCCGAGGACCAAAGGCTATAGCCCACGGCCTCGGCGACCATTCACGCTGCGCGCTGGGCATTTCTTGCCATTTTAAGCGGGCGGACCGTAGCCTCCTGCGGGTACCGAGGACCTCGAAAAGACTGTGCCATTTCCGACCAAAACCCCGAACCCCCTCCCCACCCCCCGCGGGCCCAAGGCTATCGCCCACCGGCCTCGGCGACAATTTCCGCGCGATGCGCCCGCTGGGCATTTCTTGCCATTTTAGGGCAGGCTTGACCGTAGCCTCCCAGCTGGGCACGGATCTCGAAAAGACTGTACCCATTTCCGACACCCGAGCCCAGAACTTCCCTCCCAGCCCTGCGGACAAAGGCTATAGCCCAAGACTCGGCGACCATTTCACGCTATGCGGTACTGGGCATTTCTTGCCATTTAGGGCAGGCTTCTGACCACGTAGCCTCCCAGCGGGCACACTGAGGACCTGAAAAGACTGTGCCCATTTCCGAGGCACGGGGCCCAGGGCAGCCCGTCCCCAACCCGGGCCAAAGGCTATAGCCCACGGCCTCGGTGACTATTTCCGCAGCGCTGCGCGCTTGGGCTTTCTTGTCATTTGAGGGCAGGCCTCGACCAGCCTCCCAGCAGGCACACGAGGACCCTCGAAAGGCTGCCATTTCCGATGCCCAGGCCCCAGACTTCCTCCCAGCCCCGCGGACCAAGGCTGTAGCCCGGCCTCGG